>OX438762.1:43991066-44430227 GCA_949316455.1 Acleris holmiana | reverse complement strand
GGTCCTGGGTTCAAATCCCGGTAAGAGCGGATATTTGTTACGATTTGGGAACCGAATTTTGAGTGTCACTGATGAGCTTTAAAATACTCATGACTAGAATAATCACTTACGGTATGAACTTACGATTTACCAAAGACGTATTTTTAATGACATATGGTATGTCTACCAACATGCAGCAAACATGCCGTTTCTGACATAGACAACAGTTTACTTGGGTCCCGTATTACGCAGTAATTTTTAAATTACTGGTCTTTTTATTCATAAAGCCATTCCTATTTCTTAGCACACTGGAATTAACCGTAGAAAGAAACCTATGAGACCTTGACATTGACTAGTTTCATGCACTGTTTTCAAAACAAAACTTTTATCGACTGTCCATCAGCGTTACATCTTTGGATATCCCGGCTACCAAGGTATGTTAATAAAATGATTACTACTTAAACTATTCGGTACTTGCTATTTGTACTGCCGTCTATGTTCATGACAATAACACATTTTTCAGATAAACTAATGTCGTTATTACTAAACGGAACGTTGGTACACACATCACGAACACGCAAAAGATAAAATTGCAATCGTTGACGGCATAAGATCATTGCCTTAGACACGAAATGGGCACTTTTTTACGTCCGGGGCTGAGCACCTGCGCTTGGGAGCTGGGTGCCTCTCAACTAAATGCTTACTAGAGGGGGAAAAAAAATAAGAAGATTGTAGTAAGGTAATTATTATATACATATAACTAAGGTCTGTGTCAATTGAAGTTGGCATTGATATAAACAAACTAGTACTTTTAAACGTGCCAACGTCATAACTTAAATATTCACCATGGGTGTTTTTATTAAAAATAACGTAAAATTAACTAAAAGTTAATTTATCTTAAACTTAATATAAAAAAATGATACCAAGTTACTAAACAATAACTTCGATTCATTTTGTATATTTGATGTCATTTATAGGGTTTTAACTTTTACGAAGTTAAAACCCTATAAATGACATCAAATATTATGGTAACTCATCGCTTCATCGATTTCACTTTATCGGATGTATCATTTCATTGAATTTTATTTCATCGAACGCTATTTAAATTAATTACGTAGGTTAGATTAGAGGTTTAAGATAACCTGAAAACATTATGCAGAAAATAGCATTCAATGAAATTAAAGAAAATATATTTATTGACACAAATGATCCATTCGATGAAAGGTGTTTCTATGAAATGATGGTTACAGGTCATTTTAGTACTCTAAATGATGTCTAAATGTATAATATCTCATTAACGCATTATCAAAATGTACAACGGTCAAAAAGTATGTAAATGTAAACATGTTATAATTTATAATGAACAAAAGACAAAAGGGAGATTATTCCGCAGCCTATGACGCCCGTGTCGGCCAGAGCCGTCAACACGTGACGTCATCACCTCACAAGAAAACAAGTAGTATTGTGACCCTATTACTAAATTAAAATGCATGTCGTGTGAATATTTTGGGACTTTCATAGGTACTTTATAGTGGTTTTATAATGTTAATAAAATATATAAATTTTGAGAGGCTTACGGTAACTAAAGAATAAAGATGTAAGCCGGCGTTTGATTTATTCTGTTTACCTACTGTTTTACTCTGCTCACTTGACATTGGCAAAATCACTGCGGAACATCGCGGTGGACCGCTAATACCGCCATTAATAAAAAAAAGAAGAATAAGAAAAAAATATAGCATGATATTGTTAAATATGTATTTCTTTTTTTCCGTCTCTCATGTATAGATGAATTATCGATATAGATCGTTATCGTGGGAGCAAAAACAAATCTGTTATATATTTATATATATATATATATATATATATATATATATATATATATATATATATATATATAACAGATTGATCGTTTGGTAATAAAGGAATATTATTATGCCTACACACTCTAAACCTCTAAGAAGTTCTTCATATCTTACACGACGATTTCTCTGGATAGACATAGTTGGTCAAAGAAAAAGGAATAATAAGCCAACAATGTGTTTTTTTAAACGGTTTCATTTAGCTTCACCTTGGATATTTGTTTGTTAGTGGCTGTTAGCTTCAAATCTTGCAATCGATTTAACATATACGTATTGAAACCCCGTGACCATGCAGAATTACGATACCTTCGATCTTTTAATCCTAATGCTGTAGATAGTACTGCTTAGCTTATGGACATTGATTACTAGATGATTCATAAAAGGTTTTGAAACCCGTTTTTCACTTTTATATTGAGGATGATGATACTCAGTATTTAAAAATATAAACTTTGTATTTTTTAAGACACCTGTCTTACCTTTCCCATAGAGACGCGCCACTATGCGAGTGTCGCTTCTGTTATTGCCTACTTGTCATTATCTTTGAGAACTGTCAAATCGTATTTGCTCCCGCGATAACGATGTATGATTATCGAGAACATGGAATTGCAATTTCGTCGCCTTACTTACTCAAAACTAGTATCTGTATATTTTTTTTGCTGTTGGTAAACTTATTGCTTCTAAGTATTACTGAATGTAAATGAAATTACCAACCGCAAAAAAGAATAAGCAGATACGAGTTTGAGTAAGTAAGACGATGATTTGTAATGGTTGTACCGTTTGCAACAAAAGGAGAATAACTTTCTCTTAATTTAATAAAATTACATACCCTTAAAAAATGCAATAAGTAGTAGTCCTCTGTTTTTTGCTTTTAGTCGCTTTCATGTTCTTCATCTGAGCTGTCACAAGTATTGATAATAAGATTGTTTGAAATTCGATCCATTTCCCCTTCCTGACATCGATATTTATTTTCTTCACTTTCAACATGGCGACAAATATTTTCCCAGTCCTTAGCAGTAATAGTATTCATTCGTTCAGTTGCTAAACTCATAATGCCTTGCATGTTTAAAGAAACGTTTCTTTTCGCTACATATCCTTTTACCATGGACCAAATATTTTCGATCGGATTGAATGTCGGGTGATACGGTGGCAATCGTAAAACGGAGTGGCCATGTTCTTTTAAAATTGCATCTATGTGGTACTCACGAAACCGCTCTTTATTTTGTTTAATTAAATCATACAAACTGGTATTGTACATCAACGGGCTATGTGAAATGTTGTGTTCTGTCAACCAATCCATAATTTCTTGTTTATGACAATTTGACGTTGGAGCACGATTCAAAAATTGTTGTGATAGGACGCATTATCTACGATAAGTACGCTATTCGATTTAAGGTTCGGTATAAATTTTTCTTTTAACCATTTTTCGTAGTTGATAAAGTTCATCTGGTCATGGCAATCTCCCGTTTTTTGGTTTGCCTTAAACATTAACAAAGCGTTGGGAATAAAACCATCTTTTCCTCCTGCGTACACTATTATTAACCGCTGGCCTGTACTGATTTGTTTTTTTACACCAAATTCTGTTCCATCGGTCCAAGACTCTCCGGACACATGTGAAGTGTGGATGTAGGTTTCATCAGTATAAACTAGTGCTCTATCTTTAGACCGATATTCCGCAATTTTGGTCAGGTTAGGTTAGGTTAGGTTAGGTTAGAATAAAAATTATTCTTAGCAGTCGTATGTTGTGTCTTTCCATTAATATTTTTCGGTAGTCCTCGGTCTTTTTCCATTTAAATCCTAATTTTTGTTTTTGTTTTCGTAAGGTGGAAATGCCAAATTTGTAATCTATATCGGACATTAACACAGATTGGAGTGCCTTTAAGGTTGGACATTGCTTATGGGACAGATGAAAATTGTATATAGTTCTCCGGATAACTTCCTGATCAAAATCGTCTACTGCTGATGACGGACAAGTACGTAACTTTTTATTTCTCGGGGAGGTGTTTTTTATTTGATGCGATTTTCTCACTATTGCTCTCAGACACAATGTTATAAACAGTAGAGAGACAAACACCTGCAGCTTTTTCAACTAACTGGGCAGCCGTGTAAGGGGAATTTAAAATTTTCTTCAGTTCAAGTTCAAAATATTTATAACAGTATAAAATAATATGCTTACTTTGACTCTCAATCGGACCAAAATTACTCACTGCCATATTTTTTGAAAATTATGTAACTTACACTTAGTTGTACGGGCTGACACAAAATTATTCTGATAATTGTAAGAATACAATAAAATCAGACGTAAAAATATATGCACAACGTAAATAATATTCACAATTTGACACAGACATTATTTTGTTATTTACTTCTTCAATATATAACAAACCTCTTTTTATGTTGATAGTACGGGAAAATAGAAAATTCAAATATAGAATGCCTATAAATAAACATACATTACTACTACATGCAATCCCATGCTCTCGTTAATTTATCTATACACATGTTAGAAATTATGCGTAACTGTTTTTATAGGCTTAAAATACTATATCGTGTTCGCGACTATATAAGTATTGATTTGCGTGTCAAACTGTGTGAGTCATTAGGTAATATTGTCAAAACTGAACTATGCTGATTCTGTTTTTGGAGCATGTTTACTAGGGCGTACCAGTAAGTTAATACAACGTATTCAAAATGCTTGTGTTCGGTTTTGTTTAGATGTACCCCGTCGTTCGCATATAACTCCATTTTTGAATATTAACAATATGTTAAATATGGTAAATCGACGAAACTTACATTTAGCTTCACTAATATTTGGCATTTTAAATAGTAGTGAGCCATCTTATCTTTACTAAAAACTTAAACAATCACAACGTCAGGTGAGGTTTGCCTCAGTCTTAATCGGTACCCAACACAGGACGACTGCTTTTCGCGGCAGCTTTCGCTATGCTGCCACGAAATGTTGGAATAATCTGCCACCACCAATCAGAAACTCTAAAAGCGTTATAACCTTAAAATATAAAATGAAACAGTACCTACCTACTAAATATCCAACTGACTAACACTTAGCAAACGTCCTGTGCATAAAAATTAGCTTGATTTTGTCGTACATATTAAAATTATTACTTTTTAAAAATAATATAATCTTACATAGATACATACCTAGTCGGTTACTAACTTCTGTTACTCGATTTGCAAACTCTTTTCTTGCGTTAAAACAAATGCTACCGAAAAAATAAAAAATGACATAATATGGCGGGTTGTCAGTTATAATTTTATAGCACACACAACACTTATCTCGTCTTATTTATAATGGATTGGGGTCTAAAAAACCCCAAAGGTGAATTGAAGATGATTGATTGATTGAAGATGGATTGGTGTCGCTGTAATTGCGTTGCACAAATGCGGACATCCGCCAAACGTGATTTTGAAGTTGCTTCAAAATCTGAAAATCAACAAACAATTCGTTTATCGTACCATTAATAGGTACAATAGTACCCTGAGCTTTGATGACCGCAAGAGGTCTGGAAGACCACGCACCGTTCGGACCCCAGCTCTAATAAAGGCAGTGAAGGCGAGAATATCAAGAAACCCCGTCCGGAAGCAAAAGTTGCTAGCAATTCAGATGTCTGTGAAGAGAAGCTCCCTTAAAAAAGTTATCAATCAAGACCTTGGACTACACGCTTATCGTAGACGGAAAGGTAATTTGCTTAATGGACGATTGAAGACTATGAGGCTGAATAGAAGTCGCGTGCTACTGAAGCGGTACGCACAAAATGGCAACCGAAATATATTAGGTATTTACAGACGAAAAAATTTTTACCATTGAAGAATGTTGTAACCGCCAGAATGACAGAGTATATGCAAAAAACAGTCAAGAAGCAAGTGTAGCTGTTCCGAGAGTGCAACGAGGCCATCATCCCTCTTATGTCATGATTTGGTTAGGTGTGTCATACTCAGGGTTAACACAGGTCCATTTCTGTGAAAAAGGTGTCAAAACTGGAGCTAAAGTTTACCAGGAAACCGTTCTGGAACCAATAGTGAAGCCTTTAAGCCACTCTCTATTTCAAAACCAGCCCTGGGCCTTTCAACAAGACTCAGCCCCTGCACATAAGGCAAAAACAACTCAAGCCTGGTTTCGAAGCAACAAAATTGACTTCACTGCCCACGAAGACTGACTGGCCCTCCTCCAGCCCGGACCTCAACCCCCTGGATTATGCTATATGGCAGGTTATTGAGGAGAAAGCCTGTGCTAAACCCCACACAAATCTTGACTCCCTCAGGCGGGCGATAGTCAAGACAGTGACGGAATTAGATATGACAACCGTGCGTGCCGCTATTGATGACTGGCCTCGTCGTCTGAATGCCTGTGTTCAGGCCCAAGGAGGCCATTTTGAATGAAATTAACAAATGTAAATCCTGATTGTGTGTACTTCATTTTAAAATATAATTTATTTAACTTTCGTTAGTATATTTTATATAAATAAGGATTATTACAGAAACATAACTTAGTAACCAACTAGGTACACACAAACACACATTCACACACACACACACACAATAATTTTAAGTCAGAAATGTTTTTTTGACAATAATTTTAGTTTAAGCATAGCATTACTTTAAATAAATAGTAGTGAGACGGACTGGCAGCGCTCTCCTCTCTTTTCAACTCGGTGGCCCTGAAAATCAGCGTCAAGGCTAGTAAGCCTGGACACCTTGCTGAGTGGCAACCATTTCGGTGCCTTCCAGACCCACCGTACCCCTCGGCCGTACCACTGGTGGTACTTTGACCAATTATTACTATTAAAATAGAATTTAACGCTGTCGACGGAGCTCTGCTGTCGCAGAGCTCCTATTTCTGGGTAGTTTGGCCCTCCGGGCTTGCTGAAGAACTAACATAACCTAAACCTACCTCATATTTATGATACAATTTTTGGGTCAGTGGTACGGTTTAGGGGTACGGTGGGTCTGCACCCATTTCGGTGTTACTTTTAGAAGATTAAGTACCTACTCTAAGTTCCTATTACTCTTTTTTTGATATGTTTTATTGTTGTTTTTGTTCATTTTATTTTAAAACCGAATAAACCATTTCTTTCTTTCTTTCTTTATACACTATTTATTACATAGTGTCAATTATGGTATCGATTTGCAATCACTCCGTTTTTAGATGTCGACTTGGACGTATTTATTGCGGCGTCCGGGAGGCAGCACATGTTTTGCGGCTGAATAAAAATAGGGTTTGATAAGAATAAGGTTGGTTCTTTTTTGATATGTCATTGGAGGAGTGTTAAATAATTATTATCTAAAGAGTTAGACATTTTTAGTAGGGGGTTAAACATCAGTCAAAATTATTAGTTTATACCTACATTACTAACAATTATTCTTTATTATTACAGCGTAATCTCGATTTTAAAAATCTCCTTTTAACCTTTTGAACGCCACCGACGGCTCTAGCCGACAACTGAAAGTAGTGCCACTGACGCCATGTCGGTTACAGCCGTCTCAAACTTTAGCACCGAAATTAGGTTTAATAAAAATCTGTTCAGGAAAATTAATGGAGTTTTATGCAAGCTATGCAAGTCTATATTAGTCTTACCGCCTGTTTCACAATCGACAAGTAAAGCTTATTTGACAGATAAACTTAGCCCTTTCTCTTTCTGACACTTGAAAATAGACAAGGAGAGAGACATCTTTATGTGACAGATAAATTTACTTGTCGATTGTGAAACAGGCCCTAAATCTAAGATATATATATATACACGTTACAATAACAGAACTATAAAAAAGTCAGACTGTGATTGATTGCAGTAATTGTTACTGCTAACTACGCCAATGTGAGCGCCCGCTGCGTTTTATATATTAAGTTTCGTAATAATAAATGTTACTAGGCTCTATAATTATGAGGCCTTAAAATGTTATGATACAATAATTACGACCACATTATACGCCATGCACTATGCACACAAAAATGGTCTAGAATAATAAAATAGTGTACAACAAAGTGGTCCTCTATTTTACTGAGTTAAAACGATAGTAAGTTGGACGTGTATTAGCATTAGTCAAGTAAATGAGTTATCAAATCAATGACAATACGTCAAAGGCAAAACCCCAGTTTTAACCCAGTAAAATAGAGGCCTAGTTTGTCCAATGTTATTTTATTACTGAATAAATAGTGAACTATTGTAGACCATTTTATTAATCCTTTGGACAGTATCGCTTTCACCTGACCTTCAAATAGTGTCGAGCATGTGCACCGGTTGACGAAATGTGTGATAGTTCCATAAATACTGGGGAGTTGCTGCGAATACTACAAGGTATTGATGACGGTTGTGGAGTACGCCGCCTCAGATTGGGCTGGCGGTGTGCTCCCGGCGTAGGCACAAGTAAAATTCCACCACCAGTGGTATGGGCCTAGGGAAAGGAGGGGCAAAAGCATAAAAACCAAAATAAATGATCACAGTATATTCACAAAATTTCACAAAGAAAAAAGAAAACTATTTAAAACTAAAACACGTAACCTAGGTTCGAGTGCTTTCTCACTAATCCTAGGAAAGCACAACTATACTATCCTGAAAGCCATTTAGCTCGCTGGGCCATAAAACCTCGAGGCAGGGCAATAAAGTTAGAGCTGTGCGCGTGCAATCCGTTGTGTCGATGAAATTAATTATTATTTTTGGTTATTATTTTTTTGTTATTTTACGATATGAAATATATTGTGTGCGGAAGTTGTACATTAAAACTTAAGCACATTTAAAAAATAAATAAAATATAAATGATTATACGCCTGCGCCAGGTACCTACTTGTTATTATTATGCCACGTGCCTTATCATAAATACCACGCGGGCTAATGAGTCAATTAATAAATATGAGGATATTGGGCTTAATGCTTCCATACCATTGTCAATATAACCCTATTGAATTGATATGGGCGCAAGTCAAAGGGGAGGTAGCCACTAAGAACAAAACATTCAAAATTGCAGATGTTGAAACGTTGCTACACGAGGCGACTGGGAATGTAACGGCGGAAAATTGGAGAAATTGTGTCAGGCGCGCAGACACCTTGCAGGATGAAGATCTGAAGAAGGTTCACTTATCGGAACGCTTTGTTATTAATGTAGTCAAACATAGTGATATACAACGTGTTACAAAATAATCCGTAAAAAATAAATTACAAAAGTAGTGTCAACCCTTATTAAATAACGTCAGTTCAGTATCTTAGGTATACAGTATACTAGGGTTGACACTACTTTCGTAATTTCTTTTTTACGGATTATTTTGTAACACGTTGTATAGAAGACGAAGAAAAAGAAAAAGACGAAGAGGACGATTTTTTTTTAAGATTGTTTATTGAGCAGTGTTAATATTAGTTTGTATGTAAGTACAACAATGTACACACACCTGTTCTTTTGTTTGCATACCAAGGTCAAGTTCTCGCTTCATTGTAATAGCTTATTTACAATTGGTTTATTTAATATTTGATTACTGCTTTGTCATGACTGACGAAGAGATACAAAAATTAATAAAAGGACGTAGTTCTATTAAATCTAAGGTTACTATATTTAATAAAATGTAAAAATACTGCAATCGGGCGGCACTCCTAGTGACTTACAGCTGCTAGACTTAGACGGTCGTTTAAAAAAAATCGATGCCTTATACGAATTGCAGAGCGAGATCGAGGCGCTATCGGACGACTTTTTCATTGTCCAGGGAAGGTTTAAAAGGTGCGAAAATAATTGAAAATCCACCGGGAAAGTCAGATATTTGCAGCAGGGCGAAGCCGCTGGCGGTCCGCTAGTTTGTAATAAATGAAACAATAGTATCTTTTGTTTATATTTAATAATACAAACAAAAAACCAGGCAAGACCATGTAGGACCATAGGGTTCCAAAGCCGTTAAGTACTACAAACATAGAAATCAACAAGTAATAACAGATTTTCTATTTAAAGTCTATTTGATGCCGTTTAGATGATTTTAGTAGGTATAAACACTTGAATCGCCTGTATCTCAAGAACCAATGATGTCTACTTCGTCGTGATAGTTTTCCTTTAAAACTCGTTATATGCTCTTTCATATCTGTTTTTTTTTTCAGATTTTTGCATTGGTTTAAAGCAGTTTTTCAATTTAGTAATCCGTTTATGAAATATTAATATTAATATTTCATAAACGGATTACTAAATCGAAAAACAGTTTTAGCAAACCCATAATATTTTTGAAAGACCTATACAACGACACCACTCACTATAGGGTAGATGAGAAAAAAAATACATCCCCACGTTACGTGTAGGGGAGGTACCCTATTTTTTTTACATTTTATTGCCCGACTTTGTAGGCGTGACTAATAATATGCACATTCATGCCAAATTACAGCTTTCTATTATACTAAGAGTATCAGCACTAGGCTGCGGACGGACGGACGGAGATGGCGAAAACTCCGTCCGCCGTTCCGTAGTTTGACTACGGAACCCTAAAAATCGGTATTCAACTTATCACTGCCCTAATTCTCATTAAAGACTGTTTTTTACCTAACAAATACAGCATTTCAGCAACACTGGGACCCTCACCCAGACCGCTCAGAATCGATCTTAATTGCTTCATAAATATTGGAAACTTAAGATTGTTTTTGATCGAAAACTCCTTTAAAAACTGCTTCAAATGAGTTTGGTCATAGACGGACAAAGTTTCCAAATCATGTAATATTTTCTCTAAAAGATCTTTATTGATCTCGGTATGGTTATGTTTCGTTGGTAAAATCCAAAGGAATGCATATTTATTGTCAACTAACTCCTCCAGTGTGCTTATTCTGGCTGTAGCCCACTCGAGAACGCTTTGTATATGCTCAGAACTGACGTTTAATTTATTTTCAGGATAAGCGTCTTTTACAAGTTGCTGAAGTCGACAAACTAGATTATCAGATTGATATTTATCCAACAGCTGACGTTTTAATTCAAGTTTGTTACATTCTTTTAGTAGATCTGGATTGAGGCGACTTGGATGTGATGATATTCTTTTAACCTGAAACTAAATTATCCCCAATTTATTATTTGATAAATAAAAATATACATATAAGATAGAACGTCATGAATAAAGACCCACCTCTTGTGCTAAGTCATCCATACATTTCAATACGATCCGAGAGCCCGGGACGTGCTCGAAACCGCCGCCCGACAGCGTGATGTAGTTGATAAGGGCGAGAGGTAATACGCCTATAACAAAGAAAATTACTATGATGATTATTATTACTACTATTCCAACGCCACCATAAAGACTAAAGTCGAACCTCACATGCCATTGACAGCTAAAAATAAGCTAATCAAACGCTTAGGCCAGTTTTGGACTGTCAACCGTGACCGATTCATCCGTCATTAACGTTAAACCAGTGGTGCAAATGTATTCGTCACTCTGTGTGGTTGCCGGGTTAGAATAGTGCCTTCCCGTGGATGTAAGAGGCGGCTAAGTAAATAAAGGCTTGTAGTAGTAATAGGCGATGGGCTTGCAACCTGTCACTAATACTCTAAACTTCTTGGTCTGATTGTGCAAAATGTGGTTATAGAATTATAAAAAAGTATTTTTAGATTTGTTAGTATTTCTGTAGCTCTGCCTACCCCATTCTGGGAATGAAGGCGTGACGTTATATATGTACGAGTATGTACCTAACGTTTAACGTTTAAAGTTTAGTATGGCCGCAACCGGCGCAACCACTAATGGAATCAAAAAATATATTACACAACAAAAACATGCCACACGGGCTGTGAAGAACGTCGGATGTCAAATAAATTATAATCTTAAACGCTAACGCTTTAAAAATGCAAAAAACTAATTTGTTTTTGCGTCTCTAAAGCTTGAGAGGTGTACATTATTTTTACATATCAACGTCATGTAGAATACCTAACAAATGGTTAATTTAATTCAGGTATTTTTATTTTACATTGTTTTAATTCTCAAAAAAAAACACTTTTAATGTATTTTAATAGACGAATTTCCCCTGTGTGGTTGCCGGTTTAAAATAGTGCCACGCCATGTCTTCCCGCGTGGATCTTGTAAGAGGCGACTAAGGGAATAAGGGCTTGTAGTACTGTTAGGCGATGAGCTGGCAACCTGTCACTAAAACACTAGTAAACTTCTTGGCCTTGTGCAAAATGTGGTTACATAATTATCAACTCTTATATTATATATAAAGAAGTCTTTTTGAAGTTGTCAGTATTTCTGTAGCTCTGCCTACCTAACTCTGGGAATTAAGAGGCCGTATACGAAACTGCCGGTTTTGCTTATTTTCGTGATTGTACAGTTAAAATACTGCTTTTCAGTTTTAATCCACATCATGATATATCATTTTAGTTATGATCAAATAAATGAGTTACGAATGAATAAGCTTCTTTTTTACTTTTGTCGAGTATTATAATGCGAGATTTAGGTTATTTTAAAGGATACGTATTCTAATATATAAAGTTCAAAATACATAATGGGTGACCGTAAACTTTTCAGGAGTATAATAAAACAAACCTAACCTAACCTAATGGGTTCCTAGAAATAAAACCATTATATATTATGACACTATTACTGTTATTTTAATTTTATAAACGAGAGTTTTAAGTAGCCGAAACGAAAAACAATTTTTTGCTCATTTTCTATAAAAATTTACCAAGTTTTTTTTTTTTTTTACAAAAAATATATATAAATGTGTATAAAAGTGATACATACATTTTTTTGTTACACGTCAAAACGATTCGTGAATATGCGATATTCTAAATATCTTACAGCAAAATCCACAAGCAGTCGTCGGTTTCAGGTCGATTAATCAAAATAAAATAATATAAACAAAAAAGTAGCTCATACATTCGTTGAAAATTAAAACTATCTTTCCTGTTGCGAATTAAAATTTGTAGAAGTAATCTATTTCAACTGTAAAATCACGTCTGTAAAATCATCTTTTTTTCTTTTTTTTTTTTTCTTTCTATGTTAAGGAGAAGGCACACGAGCACTCAGGCCACCTGATGGTAAGTGGAATCTGAGATCCATAGACATTTGAATTCTCAAGACTATAATCCTAAGACCTCAAATGCGTTGCCAACCCTGAGGACTAAGATGGAATGCCTCTATGCTAGTAATTTCACCGGTTGTCTTATCCCCACACCGGAACACATCAATGCGAACACTGTTGCTTGGCGGGTGGTTAATGGACAAGATGGTGGTAGCGATCCGGACGGACCCTGCACAGGGTCCTACCACCATTAAAAGTACATCAGCGATCATGTAGTGCATCATGTAAGTACATCAGCGAAATCGGCAAAATTTGTATGTTTGATAAGTCCCAATTTATGAAAAACGGACAAGAGAGAATTGGGAACAACACAGGGCCTTCAGCAGCTACGATACGATGGTTTGTGTGACGTCAAAGGACCAGGGTCGATAATTTTTGAAGTAAAAAGAATAATAATAGTTGGATGAAGCCCATTCGAAAAGGAAGAGAATATAAAAAAGAAAGGAAAATAATTTACAGGCGATCTGAGGTCGGGTATTAATACCGTTTATCTTGATTTCCGGCAAAATACAAGAAAAAAGGTAACTGGCAAAGTTGAATGATCTACAAATATTACACCTTTCTTACATAACCTCAAAATGTATGTGGAAAATTCAAATAATAGTAGATAAAAAATAAAAAATAGTAGATGAAACTACTATTTTTTATTTCACTTGTATTATTTTCATAAACAAAATTACGTCGTGCCGAGAAAATTAAAGGGATTTTAAAAATAAACTTTAAGGGTCCGGTCAACATTGCGTATGGCAATATTTCTGCATGGATCAGTTTCAGCCAGGTTACTGCGGCAGGCGAAAATTTATGCTGCTCCTCCATTCCGTCTGAAAAACAGCGGAGTGGGCAATAATTTACCACGTGGGAGAGGGTCTGACCCGTATAAAGTGCTTCTCGAATTTGGTGTAAAAGATTTAATAACGATGAAAGAAGGGCTCACTGGTCTAGCGTGTTTAGCTACTCCTACGAAATGATCAAGCATATAGACTTCGAATTTGTAAATCAACAAGAGATTCTAGCCATCAGTAGATTAAACCGTCTCGGGCCTGACGGTTAGCAAAATTTCGATTGGTGAGGCCGCGAATTTTACATAACATCACGCCTTCATTCCCAGAGCGGGGTAGGCAGAGCTAACCAAATACCAACAACTCTAAAAAGACTTGTTGATAATTCTGTGACCACATTTTGCACAATCAGGCCAAGAATTTTACTAGTGTATAGTGACAGGTTGCAAGCCCATCGCCTAACCATACTACAAGCCCTTAATCCCTTAGTCGCATCTTACGACATCCACGGGAAGACATGGCACTTTTCTAACCCGGCAACCACACGCGGAAGATACTTTTTTTTTTTTGTAAAACTATTATTATTATTATTATTATTTATTAAGCATGGCCAAAAGTCAAAGTTTGAATATTAAGGCACAATAATGGAGAAAATTTTGGTAATTTCGCCGTAAAATTTGGTACCCGGTGCACTTTGAGGATTTATTTTCTTTACACTTGTTCTAATTACTGGCCACTTATTTACAGTTAGTTGCAAAACTGAGTCAATATTAGCACCTTAGTAGAATGTTAATAAGTCGATGACAATCAAAGCTATTTTCAAATGCTATTTTTAAAAGAATAGTTATCCTTGAAGTAAGGTACAAAACTGCTGTATAAATAATTTATTTGTCATTTATATTTTTTTAAAGATTTTGAACCAAAAACTGTAAAAAATCAATTTATGTTTTATACTAGTAATTTAGTTTTCTCTATGGCAAACCCCAAATAAGAAAACTATTTAAAATAGAGAATTCCATTCTTTTTAAAATGAGGTATCAACTGCTTGAATCAGGGACGTAATTTTCTAGTTGTTGCAGAATTTTAATCCCCTACTATAGTGAACTAACAACCAGTTTGTATGGCTAATTTGTCTCGGTGCAAAAGTGAACCGTGCACCGAACTAATGTTGCCAATAACTGCCACCAAAAGTATGTCCGATTTTAATAATTTTCTACTTATTTTAAAAAGGCTAAATTTCTTTAATTTCATCAGGGTCCTTATTTTGGGTTGCCACAGAGAGAATTAAAATATTAGACAAATAAAAAAAGTTATATTCAACAGTTTTTACGATAAAATTACTTAAAAACTGTAAATGACAGGTAAATCATTTGGTGGGAGTATTTGTAGCAAATTTCAAGGAGTACTTGTCGTATTAAACATTTAAAAATACCTTTAACTATCAACTTATTTACATTCTAACTAAGGTGCTAATATTGACTCAGTTTTGCAACTAAGTGTATTTCTAATCTAAGGCATAAACATATAAATCTGATCTTATTAAGTAAAGCTAATA
This sequence comes from Acleris holmiana, assembly GCA_949316455.1. Lineage (NCBI taxonomy): Eukaryota > Metazoa > Arthropoda > Insecta > Lepidoptera > Tortricidae > Acleris > Acleris holmiana. The sequence goes on along the minus strand of OX438762.1, from coordinate 44,415,022 downwards.
GTTAACAGGCTATTTTAATAATTAAATTTTACTGTTAATGTTTACCAGTGTGATCTAAGCTTAATAACAACTTACGTTACGTTTTATGGTAACGTCACGTAGTGTTTTTATGATAGTTCTATGTCACTTTGGTCAAAATTCGGACTGATTTATTATTTTTTTAATGAAGAGATGACGAAAACAACTTGTAATGCGAAATGTCGATTGTGTAATGCGAAGTGGGAATCTTCGACATCAATTTCTGGGAGTCAGGTCACTAAACCATCATAAACTGGCTATAAGGCATGGATATGATTTATGCGTCCAATACGAGGGTCAAACCGAAAGTTTCGGGAATAGAAAAAAATATGCAGTTAAATTGAATAAAAGTATTTTTATTGTTTTTCAAAGTATTCTCCTTTATATTTTATGCACTTTTCCATGCGATCAAACCAGTTATTACAGCACTTATTGAAGTCTGAAGTAGGGGTCGACAAAATGGCCATTTTAAAAGCCTCCACTGCTGCTTCCGGCGTCTGAAACCGCTGACCACGCAACATATCCTTAATTTTGGGGAATGTGAAAAAGTCATTGGGGCTTAAGTCGGGGCTGTATGGAGGATGGTCCAGTAATTCGACTTTTTCACTGTCCAGGTACTCAGTTGTTTTCCGAGCGGTGTGAGGGCTGGCATTGTCGTGGTGAAGGATAATGCGGCGACTAGGGTTTTTTTTTCGGAGTTCAGCAAAGATACTCGGCAAACAAATAGTGGTGTACCAATCGACATTGACTGTTCTACGATCTTCAAGAGGAGTAGTAGCCACGTGACCCGATTTGGAGACAAACGTAGCCACCATCTTTTTGGCCGTGCTGCGAGAACGAATAACTTTTGTCGGCTTGAGCTTATCTTCGTAGACCCATACTCGAGATTGGTTTTTATTTTCAGGCTCATATGCATATATCCAACACTCGTCACCGGATACAATGCTAAAAACTGCATTTGAGCTTCCTCATTGGCACCAATTGACACGAGTCGTTTTCTGCTCCTCAGACAACAAGTGAGGGATCCAACGGGAAAACAACTTTCGCACGCCTAATTGTTCCTGTAAAATGATTTGTATCTGACTCATTCCAATGCCCAAACACTCTTGAATCTCCTGATATGACACATGTCGGTCTTCCTTTATCAGCTGACGCACAGCATCGACGTTTTCTTGCGTGACTGCCGATTTTGGTCGACCTTCACGCACGTCGTCCGTGAGGGATAGACGGCCACGTTGAAATTCTGCATACCACCTGTATATTGTCGTCTTTGAAGGTGCTTCATTACTAAAGGCAACAATCATCCGGTCTCCACATTGTTTTAGTGTTAATCCAGTTTTAAAGTCTTAATAAATCATAGCTCTTAAATTTTCACGGGACATTTCCATTTTCAGCAGCGACTCGACGACTTCAAAAAACAATTGAAACCGAACCATCGCTTTCTTTTTCTATGTGGCCAGTGTGTTAAAATAATGAAACTGTAAAGATTATAAAAAGGTATGATTTGTGTTTCTAAGTATTAGATTCCCGAAACTTTCAGTGCAGCCCTCGTAGTTGGAGATAGAGATCAACTCCTTCAACTGTATGAGCGTTGTAAAGGGACTGACCTACAATGTACCATCGACAAGATTGACGACGATTTCCGACAGATTTTACAGTGGTCGGAAAAGTTTGGTTTGTTCGTTAACCCCTTCAAGTGTCAGGCTATTATCATTGGTAGCTCTGGCCAGCTGAATAAAATTAACCTCGATGCTGTTCAGCCACCAAATTTTAAAGGTATTGCTATCCCATTTATCCAGCGTCATCTCGGAATTTATATACACAGCTCCCTCAGTTGGAGAACAGATGTCACTGAAATAAGTCGCAAGGTCTTAGGCTCTCTTCATTATCTTAATAAATTAAAGCACTTTTTGCGTATTAAGACCAAGGTATCCCTGGTGCAGTCCCTAATTTTTCCCATCTTTGATTACGGTGACGTGTGTTGTCCGGACCTTAGCGAGGGACAACTTGATAAGTTAGATCGCCTTCTCAATAATTGTATTCGCTTGGTTTTCTGTCTCCGGAAATATGATCACGTGTCCTCTTTCCGATCTCAACTTAAATGGCTTCCTATTCGTCAACGTCGCAAAATTAGATTTCTCTGTTTCCTTTATAATATTCTGTACGATCTACAATCCCCGGAGTACTTAAAACATCTTTTTAAATTTCTGGGTTCCCATCACAGTCGTCAGCTAGTTACGATCCACTGACAATCTCACACTCTCTATCCCTCTTCACCGAATTGGCTTTATGTCCACCTCCTTCGCCCTTCAAGCAGCACGACTTTGGAACGACTTTCCCCTTAAAATCAAGCAAGCTCCAAACAAGTATTCCTTTAAAAAGAAAGTACGCGAATTTTTTAGCAGGTAGAATTGTCATCATATTGATATTAGTATTATTTTTGCTTATCCTCATATATATTGTATATCTATGTATAATTATTTTTCCAGTGCAATATATGTATTTATATTATTATAGCTTATTGATATGTAAGTGTATGTGTTGTAACTAATACACATACACTTACATAATTCGTGGTTAGTGGGAGACCCGAGTCTACAATGAATCTAAGATTTTTATTTGTGTCTTAGCCGGTATTGGTTTTGTGTCATAAATAACAGTAATAGGCAGAGGCATTCGTTGCTTGATGAATGAAACCACATTACTCTTGGGTATTGATAATTCAAGGTCGTTTTTATCCATCCAATACTTTAAGCTCGGTAAATAAATCATTAACAGAACTTTACTGACGACCGCAAATTTAACAAAAAAATACAAGTTAAAAAAAAAAACACTGCACGCTCGCTTGATTAATACTAGCTTCTGCCCGCGACTCCGATCGCGTGGAACTCTTTTATATCGTAGCTGCATACAAAAATTCACCCTCTATTTCACCTACTTAGGGGATTATTTTCGGGATAAAAACTATTTTATGTCCATCTCCGGGACTCAAACTATCTCTATACCCAATTTCATCTAAATTGGTTCAGCGTTTTAAGAGTAAAGAGGTAACAGAAAGACAGACACACTTTCGCATTTATAATATTAGTATGGTTACGCATAGAATGGATTTAATTATCTCGTGGTGATTCCCTGTACCTAATGTACGTACCTACAATTTCAAATGAATCATTTTAATAACTTACTGTATTTGACGTTGAAAATCTAGTTAAAACTCATCAAATTTTCTGTATGCACTCCCCTTTACCACAAGTTTTTGTCACTTTACGTTAAAATGTAACGTATTCAAAACGAAAGTGTAACGTATTTTAAAAAAAAATTGATTATCATGGTGAAATAACGATATATCGAATATAATAATTGATGTCACGTGCGTGAATAAGATTAACCTACCGTATGAAAAAAAAACCGCTTAAAAATAATCACTCCTTACCCTTCAAAACAAACAAGCACTTTCGAAGATATCTAGAAAAACTTTGTCCGCGTCACCTTGTTCCCCATTTAATCAACAAACTGACGAGGTTGGTTTTTCTCCCTGCACGGCTAGCACATGACGGCGCGCGAGTTATGTCGCCCGCGAGATAGACAGACCTGTCTTTTTCAAACCGTTCTAATTAGACAATGACGGGTATTCTATCTCGCGCGCGACGTTACTCGTGCGCCGTCATGTGCTAGCCGTGCTGGTTGCCCTACTAGAATATGAGTTGCCAGTGCACAAAAACGAATTTCTACCATAGTTGGCTTTAAATTTAGCCCTTTTTATTTAGTTCTGCGTGATAGAATCAGAAATGATGATATCCGCAGTAGAACTAAGGTTACCGACATAGCCCGAAGAATAGCTAAACTTAAGTGGCAGTGGGCGGGGCACATTGCTCGCAGGACTGATGACCGATGGGGTCAGAAGGTTCTTGAGTGGCGTCCACGGACCGGGAGACGAGCTGTAGGTAGGCCTCCAACAAGATGGAGCGACGACCTTGTAAAAATCGCGGGAACGCGGTGGATGCGAAAAGCACAGGACCGGTCTGAATGGAGAGCCTTGGGGTAGGCCTATGTCCAGCAGTGGACGTCTTTCGGCTGATATGATGATGATGATGATGAATGCTTAAACAGAAATGGCTTAAAACTGGCATAACTGTTGACAGGTTAGTGATAAAGTGACAGATGTATATATATTCTTAAAGACGATTTAATTATCTACAACTTCTTCTTCAACAATTTTTTCTCAAGATAGGTAAATAGGTAAAATTTTATTTAGGAATGTACGGTGCAAAACTTGGAGTATTCAAAAATTTTCACTTCTCCGGAGCACGTAGCTCAAAAAAGGTTATGAATTTGAAAAAGTATATTGAATAAAAGTTGTAGACAATTTTATAAGGTTTCATCTGTTCCTTGTTTTTTTTACTCTACGTCGTATCATTCTCGAGTAAGTAAAAGACCTAAAAATGCCATATGTTCTGCCCCCCTCTACCCCCGGTTCACCTCCTAGAAGTGGGGAATTTTAATATTTTCCATCCCTAAGCATCCTGAATAAATTCATAGGTTCCTGCTCACGCACTCTACACTTCCTTTATTGACTAGACTAATGTGGATAAACGTAGATAACGCTTTCGTCACTCTCGCACTGATATACTGGTCAGAAAGTGACTGATGTGTTCTCCACCTTTATCCACATCGACCATGTTAGGCCCCCTGGACGTCATAACAGAAGGATAACAACTTGTCAAAACTTATTTAAATATAACAAATATCCTGAAAGCTGCCTACCGCTCTAATTATACAGGTCCGCCTCGCAAAACAATTAACACATTTATAAGAAAATCCGCCGCGAAACAAAAAACATAAATAAGAAAAAAAACGATAACAAATCTATTTTCCCGTTTAGTACGATAACTAGGCTATTCATTAGTATTTTCTTGTAGCAAACTAACATCGTTTAAATTCTGGAGGTTATTTTCGAATAAAAATAGTTAATACATTTTTAGATTTGAATATTCTAATTTTTGTGTAAGCTAGTGAAAATTTAGTTCCCGAAATGTATTCCTTGTCCTCGAATTATAAGAAAAAGACACCAAACTTATTATAATATGAAGATATGAAGCTTAACAGTGAGGCGCGCCGGATGGACTTTCCCCCCCTCGTGACAACCGGGCTGAATCAGCTCAGATCACCCCAGGAACACCTGATCCAAGCGGTTTGCTAGTGTGACAAATGTGCATTAATGTACTGGCATTGTTTTGAACACAATTCAAGCTCACACTCCTCCAAAATTCACTCTTACAAGCTCATTTTTTTACGGATCGTGGGAAATAATACATTAGACCAAGTATATTTCACTGTACTACTCGTAAAATAATAATAATTGAACAAACTTATTTCGATTAATAGTTCTTAGCCTAGCTAAAACATTTGGCAACCAATAAAATGTCTCACCAAAAATACATTTGCTAAGAGGCATTGGGTAAGTTGGTATGAAGAATATTGTCGATTCTTTTTTTAGCTGCCACTGATGTGATGATTCTTACAAAGTTATTTAGAGGACCCTAATAATACCGGAGTCAAGAAATTATTTAAGATTTCCATTTTTGGTACTTAAACTAAACCCAGATATCAATATTTAAATATATCGGCTCTGAAGCACTTAAAATTATGACATTGTGTAACAAAATATGTTTATTTTGGATAAATGTGGAAAGTGACATTTGACCAAACATACATACATACATATCATCACGTCTTCATTTCCAGAGTGGCGAAGGCAGAGCTACAGAATTACCAACAACTCTAAAAAATATTGTTGATAATTCTGTAACCGCATTTAACAATATAAACAGCAGGATAATACTGATAATATGTTAATATTCCAACCTTTGCGCTTGTAGTCCTCCACGGTAGCATCGTGTTGTCTCTTGCTAAGCTTGGTTCCGTCAGCATTAACTATCAAAGGCAGGTGTCCAAATAAGGGTGGTTTCCATCCGAATGCTCTAAAAATGTATTACGTTGTTAAATAATAGTTATACGTATCATTCACAAATTAAAATTATTGAAAACTGCTCAACTGGCCGAAGTGTATATAACTCAGTGTTAAAACCCATTTATATCTATCTATGTCTTAGATAAAATGGCTTGTTTTATGCCTTTGTTGTACAATGTACTAATGAGGTCCGGTTAAAAATATTCCAGAGGTGTAATTTTCGCTAGAGAAATATTTACGTATCCCCGTTGCGTGACCCTATAGCAAAAGGCACAGAATATAATACTAAACACACACATACGGCATATTACAAATTGCTTGCTTTTAAATATTATTTGCCAATTTGTTATTTTAATACCTACCCATTTATAGATTAATTTTATTTATTTCATAATACAAGTTACAGTTATATTGCTCAAGCACATTAAAGAATTCATATTATGATCGTCAAATTACAAAACAAGTAGTAACTATATATCAATTACGCAACCGAGAAAAAGAATTAGTATAAGCCAATGTCAAAAATCAAAGATTATAATCACAACAATAATAATAATAAGAGAATGTAAATAATTAATTAATCGACAATCTTTTTTAACATCTTAAGAGACTGTCGCTAGGTGGCTAGATCAAGGGCCCGATACAGAAAGCAGTACTCCTCGACACGGCACGTATTTTGAGGAGGTTCCTCTATCTGCAGCCCTAACCACCGGTAGCTTGAGCCCTGTCCCGCTTCCGGTGGCACCCGTAGGTTAGGTTTTTTGTAATATATATTTGTTTATTATTTTATTGTTGTTTTACTTTTATATTTGATTATTTATTGTAAAAAATCTAATCTACAGAAAAATAAAGAAATATCTAAAATAATAATAAAACTAGTCAAAAATAAATGTCAAAAGCAGATATGCGAAATCTCGCAAATAATTTTAAAACTAATCTTCAAACGAATCATAAACGAATGCCATTTTGTTCACTTGCGACGTTAATGGAGAAAGCGCGAGCACATCACGCGCGCGTTTCGACTTTCGTTTCGAGGCAGTGCGTGGCAGCACTGGCAGCCCCTGAATAAATCGCCTTGAGGCGGCGCCCGGCATCTACTTGAATGTCGAAAGTCGAATGATTTCTTAGTTCATTAATTACTTTGTAGGAGGTAATCTGTGAAACTACGAATGCCTTTGACGAAAAGCTACAATATTACATAGACTCCATTTTATCCCGGTCCTATGGGGTAATTTAAGACAGATATCTCAACGCAGAATCAGGGATTGTAAAACCGGTTTTATTTAATACCTGTATTTACATTGTCAAATTATTACCGCTAAAAAATAATACCCATATTCGAATTAGAGGTATATTTGTCATTCCGCTTTTGTTTTTATCGCTATGTATTCACTATTAACAGTATTAAATACCTGTATTCAATACCGCTATAAGTAACCTGATACCTGATAAGTAAGATGTCAATTAGACTTTAATGAACTGTAATTTCAGACTTGTCTAAGGCGAGTCTAAGTTTTTTGTAAGAGCACCGAAAATATTTACATATACAAATAAACGAGAATATTGACACTGACAGGTATTACTGGTTATGGTTTTTAGGGGTAAAGTATCAAAAAGGGGTATTGTTGTCAATTGTCCAAACCGATAATAAACTTGAATACCGGTATTCATTATACCGCTAATCAGAGCTTTAGCGGTATAAATAGTGAAAGTCAATTATAACCGGTAATACCTCATTTATAACCGGTAGTCAGAATACCGGTAACGATCCCTGCGCAGAATACAGATGTTTTATCTAACGAAAGCGGGTGGGCCATACAGTATGCCATACATCTGTGTGCAGATGCACGTGCACGTTATTTCTGAGTGCGTAAGTTCGGGAGCGCTAAGGGTCGGTCGAGTCGCTGCCTCTTTAAATAAATAGTGCAAATTATACTCTGTTCGATATAAGATGATGCCTCTGACAGCTTATATAAACAAGTATAGCACTTATTTCTTTAAGTTTACATTAATACAAAATTGGTACAAATCAAGCGATGCTGTTCCGGAATTTAAATAATGTATCGCCTTTTTTTAAACACCTCGCTGGTAAGTATAGTCAGAGATTGAAATTACTAAATACTCACGGGGATTTTCTTGGATTTATATTTTCAACGCCATTGACGGATATATCCGTACCTTTTTTTTTGACAGGGTGGAAAATGCGTTACGCATTTCCCCCACCATGGGAGTAGTGGGGGGGTATGTGGGACTCACCCCGTCGCCCTCCTTCTCAGAGTGAGAAGGAGGGACGAGGAGTGCTACCCACTAAAAACCACCCTGGCGTACCCTCCTGCCGGTTAGGCAAGGCGCCGTGGAACCGCCGAAGCACTGCCCACGGACGCCTACCGGCAACCCCAGCCGACCGCTGGGGCTACCCGTGCCAAAGGAGAGAGAGGCCGAGCACGCGTGGCCTCCCTCCCAGACCGCCAAGTGGCTTTCTCCTACAGCGGGAAGGGGACTCCCATCCCCCGCCCGCAGCCACTAAGGATTGAGGCGGGCGGCAAAACGCCTACGCTTCAACCCCCGCCGCCTGCGCCGGAGCGGATGCGCGAGAGGAGACTCCTCGCACTCACGCTCCGCTGCCTCCTTCTGCGAGATGACACTTTCGCAGAAGGAGGCTACCGCCTTCCAGGACCTGTCGCTGCACAGCATCGCAGAGATGACGCTGTGCAGGGAGAGGTCCGACCGCCCTATGGCCAGTGCCATGGCTCCGCGCTCCGAACCCCAGCGACTGCACACCTCTAAGGTGTGCTGAGCTGTGTCGTCTGGGTCCCCGCACTCATGGCACTGCGGGCCAGGCTCCCTCCCAATTTTGTGCTGGTAATGACCGAAACACCCATGTCCGGTCAATACCTGCACAAGCCGGTACGACGTAGCGCCGACCGCCCTCTCCAACCAGGTGTCCAGAGACGGGAGGATCGCCCCTATAGTTCGGGTCCCATAGGGGGAGTCCTCCAGGTCCTCTTTCCACCTGTCCCGCAATCGGCGCTCCGTCATCCGGCGCGTCTCCTCTACCTCCTCAGGGTCCGGGCGTTCACTTCTCGCCCGGGCCCTGGACCTAACTCGGTAGGTCTCTGCCTGCACCTCTGCGTCCAACTCCCAAGGTGGGGCAAGAAGGCAGGCCGCGGCGTGGGCCACCGTCACATAGGCCCTCACTATTCTGAGGGCTACCACCCGCTGGGGCCTCCTTAGTAGAGCCCTGTTGCGGGCCGACAGCTTGTCAGCCCAGATTGGGGTCCCGTATAGGGCCATGCTTTTCGTTACGCCTGCGTACAGACGCCGGCACAGGTACCCCGGTCCGCCCACATTCGGCAGTAATTTGCCTAGCGCCGAGGCGGCGCCCACGATTCGGGGAGCAAGACGGGTGAAGTGCTCCCCGAAATTCCACCTCCGGTCCAGTACAAGCCCCAAATATTTGATGTGGGGCTTGATCTGGACCGTTTCCCCCCCCAGGGTGAGAGCTGCGCCCGCCGGCAGCCTCCACCCTCGCCCTCCGAAGACTATCGCCTCAGTCTTCGAGAGGGCCACCTTAAGGCCGAGCTGCTCAATGCGGTGAATTGCCAGCTCGGCCGCCACCTCCGCCCTCCTCGTGGCCTCCCTCAACTCGGTCCCGCGCACGGCCACCATGGTGTCGTCTGCGTAGCAGATGGTGGCCGCCCGCGAGAGCGACAGCCCCCTGATGGCCCAGTCGTACCCCAGGTTCCAGAGAAGTGGACCGAGGACGGAACCCTGGGGCACACCGCAGGCCATCTCCCGGACCCCCCGACATCCGTCCTCCCCCTCGTAGAGCACTACCCTCTCGGTAAGGTAGTGCTCCACGACCCGCCGTAAGTAGGGAGGCACTTTGTGGTATCTTAGTGCCTCCCTAATCACCCCACAGGGGAGGGTGCCAAAGGCGTTGGCGATGTCGAGCGACACCGCGACGACACCCTCCCGTCTGCCCGACGCATCCTCACAGAAGTCCCTTAGGGTCTTCAGTGCGTCGAGCGTGGACCGCCCTTCTCGAAACCCAAACTGTCTTTCTGAGACGTTCGGGCCGGCGGTCTCCAGGTCCTGCAGGATTCTGGAGGCCAGGATTCGCTCAAATATTTTCCCGGCCTCATCCAGCAGCACTATGGGGCGGTAGGCGGAAGGACAATCGGGAGGTCGACCCTCTTTGCGGAGGAGGCAAAGCCTCCCCTCCTTCCATGGCCTCGGGAACTTACCCTCCCTCAGGCAGTCGTCCATGAGCTGCCTGAGGCGGCCTCCGAGGTGCTTCAGGGCTATGGGGAGGACTCTACCCGGCACTCCATCCGGGCCTGGGGCCTTTTTGCAGCCCCGGAGACGGTCTACCACCCTCTCGAACTCGTCATCGCTCACCGGTGCGATGAGGAGTTCGTCCTCCAGTCCCCGACGTGGCATAGCCATGACTGGAGGGATAATTGTGGGGGCTGGCGGGAACAGCCTCTCAATAACCGACTGCAGGAGGGCGGGCTCCATGGTGTCCATAGGGGGGGCGGTGCGCATCTTGTTTCGCACCACCCTATAGGGCCGCCCCCACGGGTCCCTGTCCAGGGTGGCCAAGAACGCGGCATGCGCCTCGTCCTTGGCCTTGATAATAGCCACCTGGAGGGTCCCCTTAGCCTCTTTGAGGGCCCCATGGAGCCCCTCCTCCTCTTCGGCGGTGTGCCGCCGGCGCCGGCAGTGCTGGTACGCATTACGGGCGCGGTTGCTGGCTGTCCGCAGGGCCGCAATCTCTGCGGACCACCAGTATACCTTCTTCCGGGCGAAGAGCCTCTTCACCCGGGGCATGGCCGCTCTACACACCGCCTGCAGTGATGACCGAAACCGGGCTGCCCTCTCCTCGACGTCGAGGGTGGCGGGTGGAGCCGCACACCAAGCCTCCACCATCGCCGCCTCGTCTGCCATGGCCCTGTCGAGATGGGACAGGGACCATTTGGGAAACTCTTCCCATCTCCCTCTCTGCCCCCCCCCCCCCCCCCCGCGGAACAGGTGACGGCTGAACCCCTCTTCTGGAGACCCTCATCCGGATATATAAATGATCGGATAGGGTCTCCACGTCCTCAAGGACACGCCAATCCGTGACTCGTGCGGCAATGGCAGGGGTCGCGAATGTGACATCCACGACGGACCCCCCTTGCCGCCGCACGCAAGTGTTGGCGCTGCCCTGGTTGAGGACCACTAAGCCCTGCGCCGCCACCCAGTCCTCGAGGACCGTCCCACGCGGGTCCGTGACGCGGGAACCCCATGTCGCACTCTTGGCATTGAGGTCCCCCAGGACCATCACCTGCAACGGGGCCGCCCTTCTGACGTCACCCCCGAGGACCCCCAAGAATGACTCGAACTCGGAGAGCGGCCTATTGGGGGAGAAATACACCGCTACCAGTAGGGTGTCACTCCCCCATCTGGCCGCAACGAATCCCGGTCCGCTCTCCGTCATGGTCAGCGGGGGGACATCGCCCAACGCCGGCACTACTGCGGCCACCCAGCCATCTGTCGACCCCACCCAGTTAGGTAGGGGGGGGACAAAATAGGGCTCCGCGACAACCGCGACGCCAATTGACCACTCCGCCATGGTCTGCATAAGCAGATCCTGTGCTCTGGCAGAGTGGTTAGCGTTGACCTGCAGGAGATCCAAATGCGGGTGTGCTGGCATTTAGGTCTCTATGCAGGTCACTTCCGGGGCCCGGTCGGCAGCTGTTACCGTGGGAGTCGCTTGCAGAGAGGAAGCAGGGGGGCGAGATCGCTGTGGCCTCGCGTCCCTTCCTCTCGTTTCGGGGGGAGAGCAATTTCTCCCCCCCATCACGTGGTTGGCCGGGAATTTAGCATGGTGGCATACTGCACACCACGCCTTCTCCCAGCAATCCCCCATTTTGTGCCCCTCTTTGCTGCACCGGAAGCAAAGTGCAATCCGATCCACGTTCGAGGGGCACAGTTCCCTCGAATGACCGACACCGCAGCACTTGAAGCAGCGCATTGGTGTCGGTCCCATGGTCGTGACCCTGGCAGATGCCCACCCCACCAGGATCCGCCCGGCCTTTTTCAGTGCCACTGCGCTTTCAACGGGGCACTGGCTGAAGACGGATCCAGTGCCGTCGTACAGGACACGGACAGCCCCCACCTTTACCTGTGCCGCTTGGCAGCCCCCAACTGCGGCGACGGCCTGTGCCACGGAGTCCTTCGTGGCCGACTCGTCTAGGCCAGAAATTTGAATACTAGCCATTTTTACGGGCCGGCTCACATGGGCCACGTCCCCGACTAGCGTCTGCAGCCCAGCTGCGAGAGCGTCTGCGGCCTTCTCATTTTCCTCCCCCGGGACCTCGATGACACGGGACCCCGTCATCGAGCTCCGAACCCTCACGTTTTGCAGGCCTACCTCACTAAGGCTGAGGCCATTGATGGCCTTAGCCATGGTGGCCTGCAGAGTGGTAGTGGCATCCTTCTTGAGGGTGATCACCACCGCTGCCGTTTTTGGGACGGAAAGCGCCTGGGGCCTAGGTGCTTTTTTCTTGTGAGGGTACTTCGCCGGTGGGGGAGAGGCCTTAACCTTCCCCTTTTTCTTCTTCTTAACCACCTGCGACCACGACATTTGCGCGGGCCGAGGTGGTACTTGGCCCGAGGGGTCAGGTCCTCGCTCTGAGAGCCGAGCGGGTCTCGCCGGGGCCGGGGCAGACTTCACTCCCTTGGCGGTAGTCGTCAGGGGGACTTGGCGAGCGTGGGCAGGGGCTGTCGCCTTTTTGGTCGCTTTTGTCTTCGTCTTCGGCCTCCCATCTCCCAGTCTGCCCCTGGCCTCGGGCTCAGCTGCATTTGCCTGGGCTGTGATCGGCGGGGCTGGCCGTGCCGCATTTGGCTGGGAGGGGCCCGGCATGGAAGGCGTCACAGCCCGCTTTTCATGTGCCAGTGGGGGCCGGAGAATGGGCTCCGGTGGAAGGCGACGATTATCTCTTCGAAGCGGGAGATCACCATGGTCCCTAGGCTGATGAACAGGTCCCGCTTCATCTCTTCTATCGCCAGTGTTAGCTCAGCTGCGCCGAACTGCAGCGGTGAAGGGGCCGGAGCAGTTGGGCGCTCCCGCTCCGAGTAGGCGGTACGGAGCGCCTTTACTTCCACCAAGCAGAGAGCCAGCTGCTCCCGCATCCTCTTATTGTCGGCCTTGAGGATGCGGATCTCCTTGCTCTCAGACTTGGCGGACTGGACCTCTTCTATTGACGTAAAAATCGTCCGAATAGCCCGGTTCATCCGACCACGTATATCGCCCTTTATGTTGCCCGATATACGTGTCGCCTCCATCATATCCGATGCCGCCATGCGGACGGCCTCTATGTGATCGGTGTAACCCGAGGCCGATATCGACTGATCATCCAGTACGGGGCGTGGAGGAGAGAGCGAGCGCGAACGCGATCGCGACCCATCTCCTTCTATCGCCTTCTTTCCTTTTTTCCCCTTTGCAGGGCGAATCTCGGGGAAGTCCCGCTTGTAGTTGGCTGCGGCATCAGAGGGATGCTCCAACACATGATGTTGGGCTCTTTCCCTCGCCGCAGCCAACCCCGCGTAAGCCCCCTTCTGCGTACCTCTGCGGGCCGTGTTTACTTTTGCCGGTCCAGACTGGTATTCCGCTTTTTCAAGGGACCTCTTTGAGGTCCTTTTCCCTTTGTGGGCATCGGTGTCCAGCCCCTCAGGTGCGATCATCTCGACATCTCTGCCAATCAGATCAACTGTCGGCAGAGATGTGTCAGAGGCGTCTAACGCCGCAACCATCTCCTCAAAGTTCTCATTTTCGTTTTCGCGTGCCATGTCATTATAGTTGAATTCATCGTCAGTGTCCGGGTCGTGTTTACGGAGGTCGCCAGCTTGGCGACCTACGGTGCAGGTGTTGCCCCCCCCAGAATACGAGGGGCAGCCCGCGCCCGAAGACGCGGGGAGGGATTCTCCGGTCTCAGAGAGACCGGTACCCTCCTGGGGTAGTACTTTTTTAACAGCCTGCATTGCGTGACAGTTTAAGGCCGCGCACCGAGCCGTTTGCGGTCTTCCCACGTCATTCTCCCTGTAGGCGCCGCGCACCTACCGCATACAGGGGGCGCTCTTTTGGGGAGTATTTGGTTCCCCGGGCCCGCGCTGGCCATAAAAAGTGGATATCCCGCCACTGATTCGGTGGATATATCCGTACCCCTAGTTCATCGCCAACAACGGATATTTCCGTCATAATTGGCGGCGCAAAATAAGTGTCTATGAGGCAATATTAATATTCGCTTTAGTTTTAAGCTGTTATTGGCGTATGAGTGACGTCTTTTGTGTTTGATATAGCGTAGAAAAGTTTAAACTGAATATAGTTCCCGCCAAAAAGAAATGTCAGCATGGCAAGTACGAGTTAAAGGAGAAAAAATATTTGCAGTGAGGTAAGAAATCTTAATGTTATTTATTTTTGCTGTCAGCGATTAATTAATTTATTGAGTCATTTTTGTAGTTAGAAATGTGAAAATTGGAATTTAGGGTACTATTTATAAATGAAAAATATTTTTCTTCTATTTCAAAAAAGTACCCCTAAGGGGTTAAACCTATTTTAACCTAAATAGTTTATATTTTTTGGTGAAATTCACTTGAAACTTAATAGAAAAGCACTTCAGTGCAAATAAGACACGTATTTCAGTGAATACTGAAAACCCCTCGGGGGATGGAAAATAGGTGGTAGTTTGTAAAGATTTGTGTAATGGTCAAATAACTTGAATTGAAACTTAGTAGAAATGCTCTTCAGTGCAAAAAATGAGACACGTATTTCAGCGATTACTAAAATTCAACTCCACGGGGGTAAAAAAAGGGGTTGTAGTTTGTAAGGGTTTTTTTTATGGTCAGATTACTTGAAATGTCTTCATTCCAGTAAATAATGCAAATCGAATTAAAGTGATTAGTAAAATAGTGTTTAGGCTACTGTATAAAATTAAAAATATGTTACTGTCGATGATTTGGAGAAGCTGCTCCTAAGGACGTTAATTAAAGTGTATACAAGAATTTGGTAATATTCAATGTTCGATATGTTCGAAACACCTTAAAATTCCGAACAATTTTTTAGGAACTAGGTTACGATGGAGCTATTTTAAATAAAAAGCATATTTTAGATGCTATAAGTAGGTTATGTTATTTTTTATTTATAAGCGATATCAAAAAATAAAGTCTTCTATAAAAAAATGCATTCGGAATTATGATAATTCGAAATTTCGATCTGTTTGAAATTATGACTCCTCGGAATTATGTAGGGTACTGTAATGAAAGAAGGATGTAGCAGTACATAGTCCTTTCATTGTTTCTTTTTTCTATTTTGTTATGTCGAAATGTCTCGAAATCTTTTGAATAAAAAAGATTTCGAAATATGGAATGCCCGCCGGTGGTTTTCAGGGGGACGCTCCAGGGTCTCCAACGGACCGCGTTGGCATTCACATGTGAACTAATGTATATTTAAACGTTAAAATAAATGAAAGAATATATTAACACTGCAAGACGTATAATTTTATTCTACGTAGCTTAGTTAAAAGTGCGTAAAGTATTACGCTTAGGAATAGGCGCCTACCAGGCTTACATGGTGGAGGTGCGGGGTATCGAGAATAAGAGAACCGAAGAATCTTCTCGCAAGCAAGAAGTGGAGTGCTCCTGACCTGAACCTGAGTGATATCTTTATTAACCTATTCTCGCTTTAAACTGTTCCCATATTGGTATTTTGTTTTGTGTGCGTGTCCTTCCCATATAGCATAGCAAAATGGCGGCTGGAAAATATAATGGGCTATCTGATACGGAGGATTTTTTAATGCAGTACCAGGCCATTGGAATCATCAAAGGATGGTCTGATGAGCAGAAAAAATATGCCATCGCCGCATATCTAGATGGACCAGCTCTTCACTGGTTTAAGACAAATTTTGAGGAATTCACGACCTACGCAGTGTTAGTGGAAAAATTTAAACTGCAATTTCCTTGCCGAGGTGATTTCGCACAAAAATTTTACTACAGAAGGCAGCAAAACAAGGAAACGCTGATTGAATATTTCTACGCCTTAGACAACTTAGCTGTTAAAGCTAAAATCAATGATGAAAGATTCATAAGGCATTTTATTACATCTATGAACCAGCATCACCAGTGGCTGTTGGCATCGAAGTTATTCGCATCTAAAGAGGAACTTAGAAAAACAATAATGCAAATGGAGGACATATTTAATTGCGACAACACATATGCAAGAAATGTAGAATTGCCAGTTTTTAATCCAGATGTAAACTTCGAAGAAATCAGGAACCGCGGTGATCAACCTATGCACACACCACGATTCGATGAGTCGACACCGTTCGGGACGCCAGCTACAATGGCGCCACGCAGAGTGCACTTTGAACCAGAAGCACCACGCGAGTCACACGATCTTCGTCCTCGTCCGTGTCCACGCCCACGCCCTTGGACTCCACAAGAAAGTTCGCGAAGGCAGCAAGGCGCAGCGACGGCCAATGTACGTTATCGATCCGATTATCGAGAGGTTACTCCTTCTTCATCAAGGCAGCACCCAAACTTCACGCCGCGTCGTTAGTAGATCGGGATGCGACAGGCGGCATGGATTCAAACCCGATCCTTGTAGATAAGTCTAGGGATGTTTCTGTACCGATTATTCCAGTAGTAATAAATGGTATTATTTGTGAAGCACTCGTTGATTCAGGTGCGAGTGTCTCTTGTATCTCCAGATCCCGATGGGATAAGTTATCCTTGGATTCTCAAACGCACGGACCTATGGCCTTGCGAGCGGTAGGCGGTTATGCAATCAATGTGCATGCCTCCGCCGAAGTAGGGATGCAAATTGCGTCAGTATATTATCGGCAACGCGTATTAATTATACACGATACGGCTGAAATAATCATACTGGGACAAGACTTTTTAAGACAAAACGAAGCGATCATTGATTTCGCAAAGAGTCAGCTGACACTGAAACAAATTAGTTCGGTGCCTTTCATCTCACGTCATAATGAGAAAAAAAATACTTTTTCTATATGTGCTCATGATCCTAATGAGTTTGTATATGATGAATCTTCTTTGAAGAAAACTGATTATATTTATTTTACAGATTGGGTGCAGCGCAATGAAAACTATTTGTTAAACCTTAACGACGAGAAACCGGTTGTCTTTGACGTGAATGATGGATTGACGGGCAAGCAAAAGACAAAATTGGATGGTTTATTGAAAGGGTTCCGCGACACCTTTTCTTTTGGAACCCGAGAATTGGGATGTTATAAGGATACTTTTATTTCAGTGAATAATAATAATAATAATAATAATATCACGGGACAATGTCACACAAATTGACCTAGTCCCAAATTAAGCCCTAAATAGGCTTGTGCTATGGGTACTAGACAACGATAAACTTACTTATATAGAGAAATATATACTTAAATACATAGAAAACATCCAAGACTCAGGAACAAATACTCGAATACCACGGATGATGAACCAGTTCATAAAGCACCGTATCTATATGTCTAATAAACAGAGGCAAATAATTGATGCGGATGCATCATACAGGAGATGTTGGAAAATGGCATAATACAGGAGTCAAGAAGTCCTTATGCTTCACCCGTTGTGTTGGTGGACAAGCCAGAAGGCCCACCAAGATTTTGTATCGATTTTAGAGCGCTAAACAAAAAAATAAGGATGGTTTTGTACCCGATTCCAAGGACGGATGATTTGCTTGGTTGTTTACAGGGAGCCAGATATTTTGCTGACCTTGATATGAATTCAGGGTATTGGCAGTTAGCTCTGGGCGAAGGCAAAGAAAAGACGGCCTTCGTGACGCATACGGGGCTATATGAATTTAATGTATTGCCGTTTGGTTTGAAAACGAGTCAAGCCATGTTCCAGCGAGTGATGGACAAGGTGCTTGCAGGGTTGAAATACAAAAAGGTTGTTGTATACGTCGATAATATTTTGGTTTATGGAAAAACGTTTGAAGAATTTGTGTCGGCATTGGAAGAGGTTTTATCACGATTAAAATCGGCCAACTTAACCCTAAAACCGAGTAAATGCAAATTTGGGTACCAGAAAGTGACAGTTTTGGGACATGAGGTGTCAGCAAGTGGAATTGGGCTCGATGTGAACAAAATAAAGGCAATGAGGCCCAAACCCCAAGAAACGTAAAGGAGGTTAGATCAGTGCTGGGTTTGTACTCTTATTACAGAAAATTAATCTATAATTTTGCAGAGATCGCATTACCGATAACGAGCCTTACAAAGAAAAATAAAGGTTTGTTTGGGCAGAAGAGGAACAGAGAGCGTTTGATCAATTGAAGAAGAAAATGTGTTCCGCATCGGTATTGGCATATTTCTCTAATGATAAGGATGTGATAACGAGAGTGTTTGTCGATAGTTCCGAGAAGGCGTTGGGAAGTTGCCTTTGTCATGGCAAGGTAGGTGAAATGAAGCCAATTGCATACGCCTCAAGAAAATTAAGTGCCGCTGAACAAAGATATTCAGTGACAGAGAAAGAATGCCTAGGATTAATATGATAAATTATTTTAAGCACTATTTGTGGGGAATGAAATTTCAGGTTGTCACTGACCATAGAGCGTTAATATGGTTAAAAAGCAAGCGTGACATGAACGGCAGACTCGCCAGATGGGCTTTATCAATACAGTCCTGGGACTTCGATATTGTATACTGCTGTGGCAAGGATAATGTCGTAGCCGACTTCTTGAGCAGAAATCCGTTGATCGAGAACCCGAGTGCAGAGTGTATGGAGAGAATTCCCGAACAAGAAGACGGATTCGTCTTATATGCGCTGAATAGCGATAGTATGAGGACGGGACAACGAACTGATTCATTTTGCCGCCATATTTTGGATCAAATGCGACAGAGCAATACGAATGTTTATCAAAATTATTTTTTGCAGGATAATTTATTGTATAGGAAAAGGGATGTTGGACAAGAAACGAGAAAGCTCTTATTGCTGCAAGAGAAGTTTGCAGAATGTATGCTAGAATTGCATGATGAGCCAGTGTCTGGAGGACATTTTGGTTTGTTTAAGACATATGAAAAGTTTATTGAAAGATATTACATGTCCAAGGCAGAGAAAAAAGTAAACGAATATGTCAAGTCGTGTCAACAGTGTCAACTGAGGAATGTCAACAAAGTGATCGCACCATTAATACCGATAAATGTTGCAGATTTATTCGACAAGTTTTGCGTCGATGTGGTAGGGCCGTTACAGATTTCGAATAAACAGAATAAATATATTTTAGTCGCAGTGGAATACCTCTCGAAGTATGCAGTGTGCAAAGCCGTGCCCAGAGCCACCGCGGAAACCATCAATGAATTTTTGGTTACGGAAATATTGTGCCGATTTGGAGGAGTTCGACAGCTGATATGATAACCGAGAAAGGCTCAGTATTTATTAATTTCATGTACTGATGCTGAGTTAAGCTGCCATCTGGCGACGCTTACGTTCGCAAACTGTACTACTCATATATGGTTTTTTAATATTAGCATAGCTGTAGTTAGTAATAAAAAATTAGCCTTCTTTTAGTAGGTATTGATAGGAGATAACGATTGATGGTCTTTCAGAGCATGAATTCTTATCACGACTTAAATAGGTAGGTAAAACTAATATTCCTTCAGAATATTAGTTTAGTTGTCATGCCAAAGTGACATGTCATATCTGATGTCATCTCACTTAGAAATAGTGCCCGTGGCACCACAGACAGTAACTCTCTGTCTGATGAGAGGGGATGTCTATGGTTCCGCAAGTAATGCGACTGTGTGTGCCAAACCCTAAGACGTTAAAGCATAGACACGGGTCTATTTGTTTTTTTTTAATGTCAATGCCAACCTCCTTGGTACGATGTTTAATGCTTTTGTAATTTTATGCTGGCAACGTATAAAGGGAATTGATTCTTGTTGACCATGCACCTCCAGTGCTTGGGCTGTCAAGCATGTTTGACAGTAGATAGGTAAGGTTAACCATGGATCGCGTCTTTTATTTTTGGCAGGGTTTTTTAAGAGGCGAAGTTTCCTATGGCAAGTGGCGCAGACGATGCCGATGACAAGGATGTAGCAGTACATACTCCTTTCATTGTTTTCTTTTTTCTATTTTGTTATGTCGAAATGTCTCGAAATCTTTTGAATAAAAAAGATTTCGAAATATGGAATGCCCGCCGGTGGTTTTCAGGGGGACGCTCCAGTCTTCAACGGACCGCGTTGGCATTCACATGTGAACTAATGTATATTTAAACGTTAAAATAAATGAAAGAATATATTAACACTGCAAGACGTATACTTTTATTCTACGTAGCTTAGTTAAAAGTGCGTAAAGTATTACGCTTAGGAATAGGCGCCTACCAGGCTTACAGTACCCATCGCTGTCTATATACACCTAGGGTTTCCTTGTATCACTATCACTACATAGTATAAAATAAAGGCGCTTCCCGCTGTCTGTCTCTATGTGCGAGTATGCTTAGATAAATAATTTTGGTCTGTTAAGTTTCTTCTCAGCATTGGTCTTCTGTAGAGTTTTGACGTGTAAAAGAGGCCAACTAAATAAACTTCTTTTAGCTTTTTTATCTTTCCTTTATTTGTTTAAACTGTGTCGATTTGTACGAGTATGAATAAACTATCTCTTTCGTATTATATTCTCGTACTGTTGAATATTTTTAACTAGCGCTTGCCCGCGTACCTCTATAAGGTAAAATAGAGCTGTCAACTGTCTCCTGAACTAGGAGACAGTTGACAAGTCTGCCAGTGGGATCCGCCAACTTTAGCCGTGGCAGACCAAAAGTTTTAAGTTCTAGTTATCGGTCTTTATCCCAATAGATAAGTTTCGTTCGGGAACTATTTATCTACATGAGATTTTGTACCTACGCTAAAATATCTTAAATAAAATATATTTGCATTAAAAGTTCCAGGTTGCGCCTCGGCAGACCGACTTATTATATTTCAGGACCATCAATGATCTACTTTTCTTCAAAATCCTATTTTCTGGTACCTCGATAAGGTAAGAGTTTGTGTAGCGGGCTCTCGGTCTAAACAATTCTATCCTTATGTTATTTTGTTAGCGCGCTAGTGACGTATCGTATAGTTGGTAGTGACCCTGCCTACGAAGCTAGTGGTCCCGGGTTAAAATCCCGGTAAAGGCAGATATTTGTGTGATGAGCGCGAGTATTTGTTCGTGAGTCTTGGATGTTTTATATCTGTTGTCTACGAGTAGTACCTATATTGTTGCCTAGAGCTTAGTTTGGGACTAGGTCAATTTGTGTGATATTGTGCATGACTGCTCAACAATAAAAGAAGTGTAATGTTGAGGGTTCATGTTCATGTATGACTTTACATTTATTTAATAACTGAGCTTAAACTAAACGAATAGTGTTAAGGTGTCGCTTGTTTTTTTTCTTAGCGTCGTTTTTTTGGTGTCTGGATGCATTAAAAAAAACCGAGCAAGAGCAAGTCGGACCTTACTCAGTAAGTTACTGTAAAACTAAAGTATTTTTTCGCATAATACGATTAAAACAATGGTTTCCAACAACAACTGACACCGTAAGTTTAGTCACAACGTCGCTTCTGTAACGTTAATCTATGGTAGTGTGCTTTTTGCCCCTATTGCTCCTGACATCGACCGAATACTGGTCCATTTCTTTGATGTAAAGTCTTCATGGCGCTAAGTTTTATTACTAAAACCGTTTGAATTAATTAAAACGTAACCTAGGGCCGATTCACTTGTCATAAGTGATACCTTGGGCTTTATTAAACTTTCTTGCAAAATTCGATGAATATTTTAATACGCACGACGACATTTCAACACTGAAACTTGATATTTACGGCGGCTCGCGAGAACTGTCACAAAGTGCAAGTCATCTGATTACCCGAGTGACTGCGACAGCACTGTTGTCTTATTAGAGTCGTATTTTCCGCGCCCTAGTAACATATCTACTTCTTCTATTAGAATATCATTGTGTTAAAGTCGCAAGCCTTAACAAAAGGCAACCACAAACTTCAAAGGTTGGTTATAAATGGTGATACACATCTTATTGCAGGAATAAGAATAGAAAAATATATAAGATAGATTGTCAAGTTCTGGAAAAGGGACATTTACTAGACCCATATATGTAAGGTTGTTTAGATATAACAAAGACTCGTCTAAACGAACGTTGATCTTGGACCTCTACAAACAGCACTGTAATTAAACTTTTAGGCTCTTTTTTTAGGTGGTAGGTAGGTCTAAATAATTAGAAATATCCATCAACAAAAATTACAGTTATCCTTACGGTTCATTTTTAAGTTTTGTCTACTTAAACCTAAAAATGAAGGTTACCAACCTTATCTATTTTTTCGACTAACATAGGCTAAAGACCAGCGCGGCTCCGGCGTCACCTGGTAAATACGTGACAAGGTAAATAAAAAAATACTAAGTTTTTTCGAGAATCTTGCTTGTAATTCTAAAAAAAACGATCGATTTGTAATTTTATTAAATATGGTGATCACTGATTATCTACATAAAGCACCACATTAAATATACGAGACGACAGTAGCTTGAGTATAATGACATGTAAAGATGATGATAATTGGGCGTTTTCAAAAAAAGTACCTACCTAGTAGTAGTAGTAGTAAGTAGTAGTAGTGGTAGTAAGTAGTGTAGTAAGGACAAAAATGAACAACGAAAATTAGTCATATTTTTATGTACTACCCTCATAAGCCAACAGGCGGTATTTCAAATTAAATAAGCATAGCAGATTCAAACCTCACCTGTTAGTAAAATGAATGTTGCTACAGATGTTTTGTCTGCGATGCCACTATTTTTCTAAAAGCAGTAATAGTTAATTTTCGTGACGTAATGGAAAAATTACCGTTATTTATTTTTGTCCTTAACTATAGGTATTTTATTTGGAAAACGCCCAACTAGAGTTTGGGGTAGGACTGGATGCTATCTAGTATGTTTTAATATCGATCAAAAACTTACCTGTATATCAGTAAATGTTTGGTAGTAGAAATCTGCCATTCCACACCTCTTAAGACGTGGGTGATTCCCATTAGATAATCGTCTACCACATTTGCAAAATGATATGTCGGGAACCCGTCGGACTTCATTAATACAGGGTCTCCTTCATTGATCGAAACATCATATGCAATGCCACCGAAGATTAAATCTTCAAAGTATTGGCAGTCAGGTGAGAGCTGCAGATTGAATTTGATTACGAAATAGGAACTCTTTCGATATACGATCTGGGCGATTTTAGAGAAACAAGTGCTCGACTCATTCCCTTAATTATTTTGATTAATCTGTATATCGGTCTTTTTGAGAAAGGAGATGGCTGTACTTATTTTTTTCTACCGCTTCAATATCATCTAGAGCACTCGATTTTCTAAAATCGACCTGCTTAAAGGCTAGCCAACTTGATTTCCTAATTTGTCGGTGAGTTTTCTTTGTATTACAGTCGGGGACAGTTTTGTGGAACATTATCTTGAAAGTCCCTCGACTGCGATACAAATTTGGTTATGTCTAGATTCCCTTTTTTGTTTGGCATATTGTCACATTGATTGCAATGCTTGTTATGACTTTTTTAAATTAAATTTAAGGAATGGCAGGCGTGTTTTTATAATTGTTTGTTTTTACCCGACTGCCCGAACGAGGGTTATATTTTTATAGTTGTTTTGATCTTTTTTTATTTAAGTAGCTTAGCTTCCTTTGTATTATACTTAATACGGTTTGCTATAATATTAGGAAGTTTAGTTTTTCTTTTATTGTAGTGTTTAATTTATTATTATTATTCTAATTAATGTTACGAATTATAGATATAATATCCATTAACTTACATAGCCTCTTGAGGCCATTCGTACAAAAAAATTACAATAATACGTTCATTGTATAGAATATAAACCTATTTTGCAAAAGAACGACAATATATTTTTAATTAGTTTGCATGAGGGACAATCAAACTAGAAACATGACTCTATTGTATTAATAATAGTTTAATATTCCATTGGCAAATTTCGTTGTATGGTGGGTCTTAGGAGGCTAAAGAAATAAACATGGCAAGTTTATCCTGTGCTTTCGATTAAATGACAAGTGTGATATACAGTGGTGGACATAGAATCAGAATGAACTATCGTTATGAGTAAAAAATATATTGATTAAATCACTATTAACTATGGCAGAATATAGCCAATGAGTTAAAAAACTCATAAAATATTATTAAAAAATAAATCTGTTCTATCTTTAATTATTAAAAGAGTTTAAATATCATGATAGTTGAATTTCTATTACTGGCCGCTTGGACAACTAATTAGAAACAGGACCCGTGGTTTGTTACATTTTTTAAATTAAAAAAAAAACCTCTTTTTACGCCTTTCCTGTAGTTTCGGCGGCAATTAAACGTCAATTTGGAATTACGTGAATAATAAGCAAAGAGCGGAATTCTTCATAGCAAAAATCAAACTGTCAGAGGGATTGACCTGACTGTTTTATCGACTTATCGATGTTACGGAATAATATCGCATTAGGTATCCATAATCAACTTAAAATATTATTCTGTAACATTTGACCTCTTTGATAAGCAACTTGCATCTCCATATTAAAGTAAATCATGTCAGCGTCACATATGTCATTTATGTCACTTGAGTTTTCATGAGCGATTTCCGTGCCGTGCTACTAAAATGGTTAATCCTAAAAGAAAAACAATAAAAAAATGGATACAGAAAGATTCTTCTCTTAGTTTCATAGAAGATTCTTCCACAATATATTGCTCTAAATGTGACGTTCATTTACATCAGCTAAAGAAACATTGTGTTGAAAGTCATTTAGTGAGTAAAACTCATTCGTCACAATGCTCAAAAAGTACGAGTTCAGACACATTCTATATAGATTTAATAATATTTTTAGTTTCGTGCAATATTCCATGGAAAAAGATTAACAACTACAGTTTATATTTTTTTCCAAAAATATATTGGTTATTCCTGTACATCAAAATCACTTCCGGATGAATCATTGCTGAGAAAAGTATACTTAGATATAGTTTACCAACAAACAGTTCAAGACATACTCAAGAACCTGATAGGATAACAGTCGACGAAAATTATTGTTGCAAATCTTACTTAATCGAAAGTAATTTTTTTGAAAAAGTTGTTGGTAACTCAGTGGTCGAATACTTAAAAAAGCAATTGCAGTTTATTTGGCACAATTCATATAATGAGCATGTTAGAAATGTCGTTGTTTTGAGCACTGATAGTGCCGCGTACATGCTAAAGGCTGGTAAAATCTTAAAAGCTACATTTCCAAATCTACTACATGTTACATGTCTGGCACATGGATTACATAGAGTCTGCGAGCACATACGATCTCAATATAAAAGTGTTGACGCCTTAATATACAACGTAAAAAAATATTTTTAAAGTCTTCACATAGAGTCCGCTTATTCAAACAAATTTGTCCATCCGTACCATTGCCTCCAAAACCTATTATAACTAGGTGGGGCACATGGCTTAATGCAGCTATATATATTATGCAGAAAATTTGAAATGTATTACAGAAGTAATTTCAAACTTAAATTCAAAAGAGTCGGCTGCAATAAGAGAAGCTAAAAGAGTACTCAAGCACAAAAATTTGAGAAATGATCTGTTGTACATAAAATAAAGTTATGGCATTTTACGTGACGCAATAATCAAATTACAAACATCCTGTTTATCCTTATTAGACTCTCTTCTAATACTTGACCAGGTGAGAAGTATTCTAAATTGGTGTGGATCTCAGACAGTGCAAATAAAACTTGAAAAAATACTAGATAGAATTCCGGACTTCGACATCATACGCAAATATGCTGATTTTATAGAAAAAAGTGATTACAGCCAAAACACCGTTATCGAGTACTACAAATATGCTCCTGTTACTTCAACTGAGGTAGAACGCTCGTTTTCATCTTATAAATTCCTAGATCTACAATGAAAAAAGGAGTAATTTGAAAGGTGAAAATGTTGAAAAAATAATGACTATTTTCTTTTACTACAGGGAAGATGAAGAAAACATATTTAGTACAGATTTAGATTTCGACTTTGTTATTTTGAATGAAGATTAGTTACCTACTCTTAGCAATATTTGTTTTTAATTTTTAATGATAAGTTTCATATAGAAAATTTAAAAAGAAGTATTTAATGTTTAATTCTTTACTATTATACTAAAGTACAGTGGCGGTCAGCTAATTAGGGACACCGTTAATTTGTTTGTTTGTGTGTATATCCAAAAGCCTGATTTCATTACTTTAACTTTGTTTCGTTAAGTGACAAATATTTATCGATAAGTCGATAAAACAGTTAGGTCAATCCCTCTGACAGTTTGATTTTTGCTATGAAGAATTCCGCTCTTTGATAATAAGTATTGTTAATAATGGGTAAAAATAAGAGTTGTGACGAGTCAACTAGGCAATTAATCGTTAACAAAGAGCGGAATTCTTCATAGCAAAAATCAAACTGTCAGAGGGATTGACCTAACTGTTTTATCGACTTATCGATAAATATTTGTCACTTAACGAAACAAAGTTAAAGTAATGAAATCAGGCTTTTGGATATACATACAAACAAATTAACGGTGTCCCTAATTAGCTGACCGCGACTGTATTTTAGTATAATAGTAAAGAATAAAACAGAAAATAACAAATATTGCTAAGAGTAGGTAACTAATCTTCATTCAAAATAACAAAGTCGAAATCTAAATCTGTACTAAATATGTTTTCTTCATCTTCCCTGTAGTAAAAGAAAATAGTCATTATTTTTTCAACATTGTCACCTTTCAAATTACTCATTTTTTCATTGTAGATCCATTTATAAGATGAAAACGAGCGTTCTACCTCAGTTGAAGTAACAGGAGCATATTTGTAGTACTCGATAACGGTGTTTTGGCTGTAATCACCTTTTTCTATAAAATCAGCATATTTGCGTATCATGTCGTAGTCCGGAATTCTATCTAGTACTTTTTCAACTTTTATTTGCACTGTCTGAGATCCACACCAATTTAGAATACTTCTCACCTGGTCAAGTATTAGAAGAGAGTCTAATAAGGATAAACAGGATGTTTGTAATTTGATTATTGCGTCACGTAAAATGCAATAACTTTCTTTTATGTACAACAGATCAATTTCTCAAATTATTGTGATTATGTACTCTTTTAGCTTCTCTTAATGCAGCCGACTCTTTTGAATTTAATTTTGAAATTACTTCTGTAATACATTCCAAATATTCTGCATAATATATAGCTGCATTAAGCCATGTGCCCCACCTAGTTATAATAGGTTTTGGAGGCAATGGTACGGATGGATTTACGTTGTATATTAAGGCATCAACACTTTTATATTGAGATCGTATGTGCTCGCAGACTCTATGTAATCCATGTGCCAGACATGTAACATGTAGTAGATTTGGAAATGTAGCTTTTAAGATTTTACCAGCCTTTAGCATGTACGCGGCACTATCAGTGCTCAAAACAAGGACATTTCTAACATACTTCCGATTAAGTAAGATTTGCAACAAGAATTTTTCTTTAGTTCTCTTACAATCAAATTAGTGACACTTTTGCCCATCCTATTTAATGTTTCGTCGACTGTTATCCATATATATTTTCCTATCAGGTTCTTGCGTATGTCTTGAACTGTTTGTTGGTAAACTATATCTAAGTATACTTTTCTCAGCAATGATTCATCCGGAAGTGATTTTGATGTACAGGAACAACCAATATATTTTTGTTTTTTTTTTTATAAACTGTGGATTGTTAATCTTTTTCCATGGAATATAGCACGAAACTAAAAATATTATTAAATCTATATAGAATGTGTCTGAACTCGTACTTTTTGAGCATTGTGACGAATGAGTTTTACTCACTAAATGACTTTCAACACAATGTTTCTTTAGCTGATGTAAATGAACGTCACATTTAGAGCAATATATTGTGGAAGAATCTTCTTTCAAACTAAGAGAAGAATCTTTCTGTATCCATTTTTTTATTGTTTTTCATTTAGGATTAACCATTTTAGTAGCACGGCACTGAAATCACTCATGAAACTCAAGTGAGATGACATATGTGACGCTGACATGATTTACTTTAATATGGAGATGCAAGTTGCTTATCAAAGAGGTCAAATGTTACAGAATAATATTTTAAGTAGATTATGGATACCTAATGCGATATTATTCCGTAACATCGATAAGTCGATAAAACAGTTAGGTCAATCCCTCTGACAGTTTGATTTTTGCTATGAAGAATTCCGCTCTTTGATCGTTAAATTACATTTAGATTGAAAGTGGATTTATAGAAGAATTGCTAAACATCTAGAATGTTCTGTGAAGAAAGTTTTCAACGCTATTGCTCATTATAAAACAAACGGAATACTAAAAGTGTTGTTAGAAAATCTCGTCCAAGGAAAACGTCTCCCGGAAAGATTTGCAAATAATACGTGTAGCTAAACAAGACCCGTTTAAAGGCTCCAACGACATTAGAAATGAAGTTTTTTCACCTGATGACCCAAGGAACATTTCCTAGAAACTGGTACGCCGCAGATTAGTGGAAGCTAAATTGTTCGGGAGGGTTTCGCGAAAGGTACCGCTTCTTACCAAGCAACACCGAGAGAAGCGATTATTATTTGCAAAGAAATATCTTAACTGGACCGTACGAGAATGGAAAAAAGTGTAATTCTCGGATGAAACAAAAATAAATATGGTGAATTCTGACGGCAAACGCTACGTTAGACGTCCAATAAACCATGCTTTTGATTATAAATACACGAGGAGCATAGTCAAACAAGGAGGTGGTAATATTAAAGTATGGGGATGTTTTTCTGGTTTACCCGTCCGTAAGATTGAAGGTATAATGGATCAATTTCAATACAAAAACATCTTAGAAGAGACAATGATTCCCTACACCGACTACCATTTGCCTGTGACCTGGATCTTTCAGCACGATAACGACCCAAAACACACGGCCCGCAGTATTAAATCTTTTCTTAGTGAGCAACGTGTTACCATGTTAGACTGGCCTGCAATAGTCCCAATTTAAATCCTATTGAAAATTTGTAGTACGTCGTTAAAAAAAAAGTCTCCGTTAAACGTAATTTCAGTCAAAATGAACTTTACGAAGCCTTTGTTGAAGCATGGAACTCGATCCCACTCGATAAATGTATGAAATTACTTGAATCAATGCCACGTCGTTGCAGAGCCGTCATTAATAACAAAGGCTATGCAACTAAATATTATTTTTTAAGAAATTTTGTAAACCAAACATTATTTTACATAAATAATTTGAAATTGTTGACGTTAACACGTTAATAACTTTGATTTTTATCTCATTTCTTTAGTGTTTCTAATTACTTGTCCGGATGGTACTGCGAATGTCGTTTAGTTGTTTGTACGTAACTAAATATCTAAATGGTAGTTGTAAACTCGGATATTTATTTGTTTTTTAATTAATTATAAGTTGTTGAACGTTTTCTATGCATTTTGTTGTTTTAATTCCAAAAACAAAAGTTTTACGGCAATGTGCCTTGTATAATGTGAAATACGTCGCAAGTGTTTCTAATTATATGTCCACCACTGTATATGTAAGTAACAGTTCCATCGCGAGTATGTCAGTATTAAACTAGCTACCGAGCAGTAGGGTCTTTCATTTGCCAGCTTGCGACACTCCATCTGGTGACGACGTGGATCTAACCTCGTTTTTTGTATTCGTGCAATAATAGAAACTTTTGTATGCAAAATTGGTGTTTTGGATCATGGTGTGCAAGAGTGGGACATTTTTATGGAGGACTACCGCAATTTATAAAACGTAATAAAATTAGATTTCGGACGATAGTAAAAGTGCATTGTTGTTGACGCATTTATCGGATGAGTCATACAGCTTGGTTCCGAACCTTGTGCATCCAGGCAAATTGGAAGATAAATGTTATAAGAAGGCAGATGAACTGCTCAGCCACATTTCACGCCCAAAAGGTCGACGTTCGCGGATAGGGCCAAGTTCTTTGAAGCCACCAAGATGACTACAGAAAGTAGTGAGGGTAGGTCAGCGCGTTTGCGCGGTTTAGCGATTAAATGCGACTTCGGAATTTGGAGTGACCCTGCGAGACCGTTTCGTACTCGGTTTAAATGAGGGGCGAGAACGCGACCGTTTGTTCGAGAGTGATTCCGTTACGCTGACGCTGGCGAAGGCGCTGGAGATAGCGCAGCAGGCGGCGTGCGCCAGTCAGGTCGTCAAGGAGGAGCCCGTGTTCCGCGTGGAGGCGCGCGCCGGCGGCGGCGCACGGGGCGCCCGCAAGGACGACGACGCCCGAGCTGTGCGGTGCGAGGTGCGCGGGTTTAAGAATCATGATACGGCGAGATGCAGGTATCACAACTATAAGTGCCAAAGTTGAGGCCAGAAAATACACTTGAAAAACCGGGTAAGAACATTTCGGACCATGGTCAGGGTAGGATTCCGGAGCCGTTAAGTACTTACTACTCGTACAAACATAAAAATCAACAAGTAATAAGTAATTTTCTATTTAAAGTCATTTGAGACCGTCTTAGATGATTTTAGTACGTATAAACACTTTAATCGCCTGTATCTCAAGAATCAATGATGTTTACTTAGTCGTGATAGTTTTCCTTTTAAATTCGTTATATGCTCTTTCATTCTCTTTTTTCTGATTTTTAGTATTTGCAGTTTTGGATGAATGGGGAGGATTAGCACTTTAAAGCTTAATATTTCATAAACAGATCGCTTAATCGAGAAATTTTTGAAAGAACCATCCAACGACATTCACATTATGGGGAAGACGGGAAAAAAATACATCCCCACGTCACGTGTAGGGGAGGTACCCTAAAAAAAATTTTTAAGAATTTTTTTTACCACTTCTTTGACGTGACTAATATGTATATTCATGTAAATTACAGCTTTCTAGTACAAAGAGTCTCAGAGATAGGCTGCGGACAAACGGATGGACATGGCGAAACTATAAGGGTTCCTAGTTTGACTACGGAACCCTAAAAAGGTGTGTGGCAGCAATAAAGCAAAGTTACATAACACCGTTACGAATTTCAAGAATGTGAATGTGTGTAAACTTTTTATGCTCGGTACTAGTTGATATAAACAAGATTAATAATATGTATGGAATCGGTACTGGTTTTTCTGTAATGTTTGAGATGTTGTATATTATTCGCATTGAGTAAAAATGATTTGAAAATGTGTTTTTATACTGGACATCAAATCTCGCCCTTAGGCTATTGTTGGAGTCGTATCATAATATAGAACGTTCAAAATACATAATGGACATAATATATAATGGTTTTATTTCTGAAACCGTAAAAAAACAGGATTTTTTAAAAGGTCATTACATAGAACCCATTAGGTTAGGTTAGGTTTCTTTTATAACAATACTAAAAACCTTGCGGTTTCAGAAAAAAAAGCATTATATATTTTGACCATTATGTATTATGACCCAATATGTGATTTGAACTTTATATATACGTACCCGCTATTGTTACGTACGTGGGGGTAGGTCTGTACGAGTAACTGACATAAATGCACGAACACACCGATAATTAAGAGCTGGGCTTTATTAACACAATCACTTAATCGTTACAAACAGTTATCGCACCACAGAACTATATCGAGATAGAAGGAAAGAGTGTATGTACCTCGCGTGCCGAAAAGTGGTTCTGAGCACTGCATTGCTCGCCGCGATGCTCAGTCCGCTCTCGACCGCTGTCCGTGTGTGACGTTCGAATTTAAAAACAAAATGCCCTGTTGCTCGATAATAAACTGCTTAAACACCACCAAAAAAGTAGGAGCTGTGAATCAAGATATTTCTTTTCATAGGTAAGTACTCTTTTCCCTAAAATATCCGTTATTATTTATAAAACAATTTATTTTGTTGCATAGTATTAATTTCATATAAACAGTAACGGCCGAGTCCGTGTCTACTGCTACTTTTCCATTGCGGCATTAATTTGACGCGCCAGACTTGGCATGCATTGAAAACCAGCAAAGAAAATAAACCAATCCAAACTGTCGAGCACTTGTCGAGACGCGTTCAAGGTTGATTTCTCATTTTTCTGTCAAAAGTAAGATATAGTGTTGTACCCGGCGATTTTCAATGCCGATTTCTTAGTCGATTAAAATCAATTTTGAAAACAGAAAAAATGATAATTATTTTTACAAGCGTTTATTTCACTTGCAATGTATATGCGTATGTAAGTATGTATGTATGTATGGGTCAAATCTTGCAAATTAAATTTGACCCACTTCCCGTTAACGGAATGGGCTGAAATTTGGACCATATATGTAAACTTAATGACAATGCAATATTATGGTATCTAAGAGATGATCTGATGATGGAGTCGGAAGGTGGCGACAGGATCTCCGCTATTCTTAACGTACACAAAACGTCGGCAACAAAAACTTGTCCCAAAAATGTTTTTTTTACTATTATGTAGCCGTGAGATGAAGTAGTAGTCAAAATGAAATATTTTTGCCAAAAGGATAATAATTAAGTGTAGTTCGCAATTTTGTTTCAGTTTTTTAAAAGCTCCTATTATACAAAATAGATGGATAGAAGCAACGGGTGGAAAAAATTGGTTTCCTACAAAACACAGCCGGATTTGTTCTGTACATTTTCACAAAGATACCTTTACTGGCCAATCAAAGAGCCGGCGAATAATCAGTACAGCTTATCCGACTATAGATGTAGTGATAATGTCAAATAATGAAAAGATAAGTACCTACATTTATACGTCACAATGAGTGCGTGCGTGCGTGCGTGCGTGCGTGCGTGCGTGCGTGCGTGCGTGCGTGCGTGCGTGCGTGCGGGCGTGCGTGCGTGCGTGCGTGCGTGCGTGCGTGCGTGCGTGCGTGCGTGTGTGTGTGTGTGCGTGTGTGTGTGTGTGTGTGTGTGTGCTTGCGCACACGCGCGCTTTATGTTACAGGTATAGTATTTTTTATGCTACAGATAAAAGGATCAGCTTCTTTAGAGAAGTACTCTATCAAGACTACGCCAAGGAAAAGAAAGCTGGAAAAAGTGAGTTTTACTATAAAATGATGACATTAAGTACTAATTTGTTTTTAAATTTGTGTAATTAGTAGTTTTGCATTATTATATTTCAACATATATATCACTTACAGAATATTAATGAACCATCCACATCAGACGAAACTTTAATTCATACACCAAAGAAGAAAAAAATTATGAACCAATTGAAAAACGCAAGGCAAATGATAAAAGAAAAAGACAAACAAATTAAACGTTTGAAGGAAAAAAACCGTCGAAAAGTAAATAAAATACTTTCCCTAGTGGCATTGCTGACGCTCTTCCGTTGCGACTTGCGATCGATGACACCACAGATTAGAAACGATTTTGTGTATGTTGTACACATCACTAAAAGACTCGCGTGACGTCAAAGTGCCTACGCAAAATGTTACACGCTCGGTTCTCATATAAATCGACGAACTCTTTCCTTTTATCTCGATATAGTTCTGTGTATCGCACAATAAACTTAGATTATCGCTCGTACACTCGTTCGCACTGTTCGCTCTACAAGTAAGGGTTGAATCGCTGCACGCGCGCCGTACCTTTTATACTCCCAATCGCCGAATGTTCCAGAAAGCCTTTTCGAATGACCAATGGACCTTGACCCGCCGGGGACGTTCGATAATGGAACCTACCTAACCATACCTACTCGTAACACTATTTACCTGCTGAAGTTTTATATGATAATAAATGTGAAAGTATAAAATTTTACGTAAAAGCTAATGGTGGACCACCCCTTTTGGGCCAAGATTTTATGACTAAGTTTCAATTAATGTTTAACGACTGCAAATCATAGCATTCAAACATTTGACAGTACTGAACCAGATATGCAGAGCCTTATACACAAATCAATATTCAGACATTTGGAAAAACGAATTAGATTGTTGTAACAAGTTTGAAGTGGAGTTGCACTTAAAGGACGATGCTAAAACCGAAGTTTTTTAAAGAACGGGTTAGTACAATAATCGACAGAATGGTCACGGTAGGTATTGGATACGCAACGCCGATAGTACCGGTTTTGAAGGAAAACGGGAAATTAAAAATTGCAGGTTTTTTTTCTTGCACGTTAAACAAGGACCTTAAAATAGCTAAATATCCACTACCGAGAATTGAGGAGATTTTATTAAATTTAGGCGGAGGCCTGAAATATATCAAGATGGACTTAAGTAAGGCGTATAATCAGTTTAGGTTATCGGAAACATCACAGCAACTAACCTCAATAAACACCCATAAAGGCTAATTTGCATACACACGTTTGGTGTATGGTTTAGCTAACGCCCCCGCTATTTTCCAAAAGGCCATGGAAACCTTACTGTCAGGGTTAGATGGTGTAAGATTAAGGACCAAAAAGTTGGGCATGGTCATGCAATTAAATTTTCTATGAATCTTTTCCGCTGTGCGAAAATTAGCCATACAATTGTAAGGATGCTTTTCGTGGCACAACGGAACTTTTTTCGCTTTCGTTGTTTATATGGTTAACTGCGCTTAACTAGGCCCAACTTTATGGTCCTCACCCGTAAGCATTTGGTTAGAATCGGGATCTTGCACTGAGCATGATCCAACATGCTCTTGCCCGGTTTTTTAAATATCTATCATTCAATTGAAATAACCACAATTTTTCCAGTGGCGCTAGCGAGCACGCTAACGCTCTCTTACCTAAATGGTGATGCGGATTATCATCAACCACATTATTTTATCACATACAAAAATAGATACGTACTTTTTAATGACATCGTTTTATTTGTCTTTCATATCTAGCTATACCAATCTTAAAATATCATACATAAGCCTAGCCAGCATACATTCGCGTTAATGTCGAATAAACATCACATTCGTCCTTTCTTAGTATGTAATACGAACAAGACGAAGGCTTCTTATCCGACTTAAAAACGATAATGCACTAATTATTGTAAAATGGCTAGAAAGAAATAAGACTTGGAATAAGAATAAATTTTATGTAGTTTCTACTAGATGTGATTAACATCGCTTTTTTATGTTACGTGGTGATCAAAATAGTCAATGAACGAAACATGATAACAATCAGGGATCGGAAATTTGGATCGATATTTACCTAAAGTTGGCAAAAATCCGGCAAAAGTTAGGCAAATATGGAGGAGGCTTCTTAATTAAATTATTTTAATAATATATTCCGGGATTGCGGGATTGCTTAAAACGACACGAGAAGGTAAAAATAGACAATACGTTTAGCTTATGGCTATTTATGACTATTTTTGTAAGCACATAACATAAGTTCTTAATGTTGTGTTCAATACTTCCACATACAAAATAAGTTCAAATAAATAAGCAATAAGCTTATATAAATACTTAAATATGCATGTGGAGGCCTAGTTACTAAATTTAGAAAACCCAGGAATTTAATTATATAATACAAACCTGAAATCGGACACAGTGAGGGGCTCCTGCATTAAGCTTGTCGTTGATCTCCTGTATTGTAAAGCTGCGACACCTGTTGTCATATTTTGGTATGCTTTGCGACTTCATAGCTTGTCGCCGAAGTAGATTTAGCCTATGCTCTGTACAGAAACATCTGTATGCAGAACCATTTTCCAGTAATCTACCAATATATTTCCTGAAAACAAACAAATAAAAATAATGTTAGATTCATATATTTTTATATGAAGTCGATAGTAGTTATAAAATAAGCTGCATTTTATACTGGAAACAAGCCACTTTGCAGTGATAGCATGGACCATAATAAGCAACAGACGAAGTTTCATCCCTTAGGAACACTTTAATTTAAAATTACTAAAATAAATAAAATGAAAAAATTTGGTTTATATATACTGTCATAAAATTAAAGTTCCATTAAGTCCATAACGTTTTTCATCATAATTATTGTTAGTCATAATGTTGCTAGTCTAAATATAATCACTACATAGTATAAAACAAAGTCGCTTTTTCTGTCCCTATATCCCTATGTATGCTTAATCTTTTTAAACTACGCAACGGATTTTGATGCGGTTTTTTTTAATAGATAGAGTGATTGAAGAGGAAGGTTTATATGTATAATACTTTAATCCGGAGCGAAGCGAGAACGGGTCGCTAGTAAAGAATAATTTGCTGTTCCGATTTTGGCGAGTCATATTTGTCGAAAGTGAAATAAATTCATATCTTTATTTTAACTTATTTTAATTTTAACAGTAATATTATACGATATTATCGTAATGTGACACATTTCATACTGTTAAAAGTAATAAAATAAAAAATATATCTGTTCATAGCAATTATATGCGCTAAACTTGTGTTACACAAAATTTGAATACCTACTTTGCAAGGATGTTATAGGAGTAATATTTCTGTAAGTATATAAAAACCTAACCTGACAGAGTCGGTTTTGCATTGACCAGACTTGTCCGCTCGCTACGCTTGCTCACTTCACTGAAGCATAAATCAATTCAATGGTATGAATGAAAATAATTACGACTTAACTCTTGGAGCGCCCTTTGATCACCGTGTGTTCATAACGATATTTGAATTTGGAAATCAGAATGGTTCGAATTAAGATTGATATTGTAATACACATGTATATGTCAGGGCGCTTCACTGGTTAAGAATATGCCTTAGAATATTTCTGATTAATATACATTGTAGATATAAATTTAATAACTCTCGAATATCATAATGTTTATCATGATTAATAGTTAACTTTAGAATTATTGAGCGTTATGCTTTCCAATTTTTATTACTATCGATATTAATGAGCATAAATAAAATGGAAATCAATTTCTGACTTTCAAATTTCGATGCAACACGCCTAGGGGTGACAAAAAATCGCGTTAAAAATTATTGATAGCTACCCAAAAATCCTGTTTTATGCTATTTCTCCGTATTTTTTTACTAACTTACACAATTGCTGACTTAATAACACGTTTAATCAAATAAAACTGAATTCCCCAAAATATTACTTTTATTTTTAAAAAGAATAAAAAGATAAAAGTGGTTTATTTAGTAAGTAGGCCGTACGAGCACTTTTACACGTCAAAATTATACCAGCGGTTCCCAAGAGGGCCACTGCTGAGAAGAAACGCCGTATTAAACTCAACAGTCAGACATTTTTACCCGACTACGGCGAAGCAAAGGAAGGGTACTGATTTTGACACCCTATGCATGTTTCTATGTATGTATGTATGTATTTATATATGTACGTATGTATGTTTGTATGTTCCACTCTAGTGTCGTTCCTAATGAACCGATCTTGACAAATTAGATCTCTATCAATTTGTCTTTTTGTGCGATGGTTATAGGCTATTTTGTTTTATTATAAATTAAACATGGCGGCTGGAAATTATAAAAAAAAATAGACTTCGAGGACCATCTAGCGGGCAGTGACGGTACTCCGCTTGTGATGTTACCAGTAATTAGTTCCGCTACCGGATGGTAGATGGCGTAGGTAAGCAATGTTTGTGTCATTTGTTACAAGACTATAAATATTTTTTATGATTTTATGATACATGTATAGTTTTCAGACTTGTCTCTATAATTGTAATATAAGACGGTATTACTTGCAAAATTTCATAGTTCTAGGTTAAAGGGAAATACCTAACCTATGTCGCTAGTTATCAATCTAATGGCACAAAATATTGTATTGAAAACATTAGTTCCTTACTACTACTAGTTACTTACTTACGCCGATAGATGGCGCTAATAGGCAATAAATAATAGTTCTGTCTCCGGATGTTAGATGGCGTAGGCAAAAAACATTTGTATCGCTTTTTCTCAAGTAGGTACTGAAAAAGAACCAAGCTTATAAAATAACGGGGTGCTCAGGGCATTTTAGCTTTGGAGAGCCGGGCGTTCCGCGGGTTAATTTCCGTTCTTTGTTTATCATTACTTAAACGACCTACTTGTAACACAGTTTAGTGAACCAGCTGCCCGTTAGATGCCAAAATATTGTATATTTAAGTATTGAATATGTGTAATTTTAAACATTTTATTTATGTTTTGTCAAAATCTGCATGACTAGTTTCAGCACTAAAAACTTGAGGATATCACCTCTATAAACTATATAAACTAACCCTTGACAAAAACCCTTGATAAATTAACAAAAAAAAATATCACAACTGCAAAAATGTTTTAAATAAAAAAATTAGTTTAAAAAACTAAACCCCGACTACAAAAAGTACTTACTAAAAAATTAGTTTAAAAAACTAAAACCTGACTGCAAAAAATAATGAAACAAGTTAAGACCTTTATGATGTTTTACACTACATACGAGTATTTACCACCATGTTGTTATTTGCTATCTGATAAAGAATAGAAATTATTTTAGGCCAAACACTATAGACCCAAACTTCATGGCAGACCACTGGAAATATTAATGGCTGATTTTTTATATCCCAAGCACAAGAGGAGGAGTTGAACTATTTGGTATGTGTGCTTCGGTTTAATTTGATATGATGATGATGATGATATATATTTTCTACTTTTGTAGTTATTAGAGTTAAAATATCCTCAGTATAAAGATAATCACCATCAGGTATTTGTACCTTTACTATAATTGGCAATCTCAATAGATCCCCATTGTAGAAGCTTTTCAGCATGTAAGACAGTTATCACGTGCAAGCATCAAAATAATACAACACAATAATACAATAATATATTTGAATACTTACTGATATATGTCCAACCTCTTACTTTGAATGTATGGACCTACATTTCCACCAATGCCAGGTCCTTCATCACACTGTATACCTGTCCATTCCAAATCCTTTATTAAAGCTTGCTCAGAGCCTGCTACTTTCCGGGTCTGGTCAGTATCTTCTATTCGTAAAATCAATGATCCGTTGTGAGATTTTGCAAATAGTTTGTTATACAGTGCAGTTCTTAGGCCGCCCAAGTGAAGGTGGCCTGTTGGACTCGGTGCAAATCTGACTCTTGGAGCTTTAGTCGTAATAGAACGGTACGGAGGATAAATAACAATTCTTGATATTATTTTCATTTTAGAGAGTCTGGCACGTTACCCAAACAAGGTATTTCTGTTTCTTTTCCGTCTGTAAATACGTTTCAATAACGGAATTTATCAAAAACTAACACATTAACTAAAATGTTGTAGCTAAGTCAGAATATTTCCCTTTTCTACTAAATCACGTACAGTAGAAGTCGGTTAAAAAAAAAACCAGAGTGTGAATGCCATGAATGGCACGTACGTACACAGACTACTAAGAAATACTTAAGAGATACTACGTATCAGACTGCCATCTCGCGAACAAATTCAACAAATTCTGCTCAGCGTAGGATTCTGTCAATTTTCCTTTTTTTTTTTTTTTTCTTGTTTTATCCCAGAGGGAAAGGCAAAGGACATAAATCCATACAGCCTAGTCTTAGTTTGACTGTCAATTTTCCATCTCATATTATGACATTTAACAGATTTTTTTTTTTAATCTAGGCTCTGGAACGTCTAAACAATACATCCCAGTTTTTCCACAAATTGCCATCGGTGGTTTTTTTCTTCTAACGAATTAAGACAGAGAAACTTCTAAATTATACAGCCATTTTATTTTTTAATTTTTTTTATGATGGTTTTTTAATCCACATTTAGACTATGGAAATATAGGCAATACTGCCTTTATATGTACAAGCACTATATATATCGATTGCTGCCATATCCAACTTCGTAGAACCATATTGCTTTTGACATGTTGTATTGTTTTTTTAACCCTGGGGGGCAATTTTTGAAGCAAACCGACGAAAAAATACTAACTTTAAAATCAATTTGTGCAATGATTAAATCTACGAGCGGGCCTACCTTTTGGATTTGATATGATAAAGGCTTAATGATATCAAATGCAAAAGTTGGGCCCGCTTGTAGATTAAATCGCTGCACAAATTGATTTCAAAGTCAGTCACTTTTTGTCGGTGAGCTTCAAAAATCGCCCCTCTGCCGCCATTACTGAAAAAATAAGTAAACGTTGACAATACGGGTGTCTATCATTTCATCGAACGCTATTTTCTACTGAAACCATAATGTTTTCAGGGTATCATAAATATCTAACCTACATAATCAATGTTTAAGATACCCTAAAAATATTATGGTTTCAGCAGAAAATAGCGTTCGATGAAATGATACATTCGATGAAGTGAAATTCGATGTAGTGATGAGTTACGTGACAATACGATAACATGTCAAAAGTAACATGGTTTTCCCCGAGTAGAATAGCACCCCTGCTAGGATACTGTTGGTAACGCCGTGGCGATATTTACTTACTACGTGATTTGGTGTTACTAGACGCCATACGGATATTCGCCGAATCCCAGATTGGCACCGGCATGAGAAAATAAAACGAATCCAAATATGTAATTGTGTATAGGTACTTTTAATTGTTACAATATTACAATTAGAATGCCTTTATTTTTAGAACATTTATGAATATTCGGAGCTTGCAGTGGAGACGAGGGATTGTGGTGGTAGTTAGCTGCCATTCCCGTATTCTGTTAAACATGTTTTTACTACGCTGAAGACGCACAAAAAAATACAACAATAAAATAACAATGCAAGTAGCAGGAAAATTACAAAATGTGTGTAGGTAATTGCGGAGTGAAACAAGTTTTAAAGAAGGAATCAAAGGCATGAGGGCAGTAAAAGATGATGGGACTAGCACTTCAAATTGAGTAAATGCAATAGAGAAAGTAAATTGTTAAATTAAACATATACATATTATTACCTACTATAACTAGGCAAAAAAGTTTTTAAACCAAAATCTAATGCTGAACCAGAACGCTGGTTGCCAGGCAAAATAATAATTTAAATACTCCACCCACCACTGAAATCCCCATGTCAAACTAAATCGTTTTGCTAAGCTAATAATAAAACAACCAAGTATAAAAATTACCGTACTGAATTCAGTAGGTGCCGTAGGTACTCTTATTTATATTAAGCCTGGACCATATCTGCGGTATTTGGGTGTATACGTGATGGTGTACCTAGCCATCTTTCAATCATTGTATTAAAAAAGGGACGCTAACATGGATACTCGCGAAATCCTGCAGATATAGCCTTAACTATTTAGGCCTATTTAGGTTATTTTTAGGGACGGACATACTATGGCCTTTTATGCTGCTGTGAAATAATGAACCATTTTATTATAAACCTGATCGCCCAGGTTTTTACACGGTTGCCCAAAAATAGGAGTGTAATGTTTTTTTAGCTTGATCTGCTTCACATTTGCAAGAACTTAATCTACTGCTAATACGTCGCCTTCTTCATCTGTAAATATAAAAAAATACTGCCTCCAAGCATCCGTTTCTAGAATTATACAACACTAGAAACTCGCCCTTGTTTTGCTCTAGTTGATAAGAGATTCAGAGTCTTACCCGGAACCCAAGAATAAAATAAAATTTAGTTAATATAATTTGAGGTAATATAGTTTCCTATTAGTGCAGAACAAACGCACAACCTTACCTCTTTTATGTATTATATCATAATAATAGTCTAGATTACTTTTTCAATATTATCAGCACTTACTTTCTGGCTCATGTCATGTGTATCGTAATAAAATACAAAATTTAACTTTCAAGCGAATGTCTGCAAAGCCCTCTGGTAATTACGGATGTACTAGGTTTTCGCCGATAGGTGCTGTACCTGATATTATTGTGGAACTATTTACATTAACAGCGAAACTATACCCGATGAAACTTCGGGGATTAAGGAACTCTACTCCGCTAAGCTATTTAGTCAACAGGGAAGTCACCAAGAAACATACATGGATACATATACATAAGAAATGTTGATATGAAATTCTTATGGGCACTTGAAAGTATTGGCATAACGGACTCGCCTAAGACTACTAGAGAGGAAGAAGCAATGATACTGTCAAGTATGAGGAAGAATGGTATACAATAAAGTGACCTTGGATAGAATACCCTCCAGATATACCAACCAACTACAGCCCGGCCTATGGGAAATTGAAGAGTCTATTGAAAAGATCTGATACTCCAACGCTAAAGGAATTTGATCAAATCCTATGTGAGCAACTTAATCATAACATCATTAAAGTCATTGAACCCCAAACAATACCCATATACACCCTCTGGTAGACCCTCCGATTCATTACTTGCCTAGTCATATGGTAAAACAAGAAGGAAAGAGAGGGCGTATAGTATATGATGCGTCTGCTAAGGTAAAAATCACAAGAGCCTAAACGAATGCATGTATCGAGGGCCGGCAATCTTGGAAGACTTGACTGCTTTACTTTTGAAATTCAGATGTGGTCAAATTGGAATCACAACAGATATAGAAACAGCTTTTCTTCAAGTAGGTCTCCAAGATGATGATAGGGATGTCACGAGATTCCTTTGGGTGAAGGATCTTTCTAAGGAACCTACTGAAGACAATCTTCTCCACTATAGATTCTGTCGAAAGGCCTTCGGAATCATCTTAACTCCATTTCTCTTAACGGCTACGATACGACATCATTTGTCACAAAGTAGTGAAACCCTCCTGGGCCTCTATTCAGGTGCGTTAAAACGATATCGTGTTTGGCACGTTTAAGAATCGTTTATGTCACAGTCGCCATTACTGTAAATGACATAAGAGTTATCAAAACGTTGACAATACGGAAACAGGGCCTCTATTCAACTACGTTATAACGATATCGTTTTTGACCTGTTTCCGTATTGTCAACGTTTTGATAACTCTTATGTCATTTACAATAATGGCGACTGTGACATAAACGATTCTTAAACGTGTCAAACACGATATCGTTTTAACGCACCTGAATAGAGGCCCTGGTCAAAAACGATATCGTTATAACGCAGTTGAATAGAGGCCCTGAAGAACATCGCTGACAGGTGCTATGTTGACAACCTCGTGACTTGCGCCAGAGACTACAAAAAGGCTACTACATTGTATGAAGAAACCAGAAGCGTTTTCAAAGAATTAGGCATGAACACTTATGTTATGTTTGTGTTATGTTATGTTTTGTTATGTTATGTTATGTTTATATTATGTTATGCTCTCTTAAGAGTGGATGTCAAATGACAAGACCTTTATGGAAACTATTCCTGAACCACTAAGAGCACCACAAAAAGACCGAATAAAGGTTCTTGGCCTCATGTGGAATGTGGAAAGGGATAGTTTAGAACTCAAGTTGAATGAACATTCTTCAGAGGTGGATTGTCAAGAAATTAAACTTACTAAAAGGGATGTTTTACGCATATTAGTCTATGATCCCTGTGGTTTCGCCTCGCCGCTTATCTTACCTGCAAAAATATTCTTTCAACAGCTTTGTGGGTTAAAGATTAAGTGGGATATAACCCTGTCGACAGAAGTCATACCTTTACCCATTATGTTTACGATAATCGAGTCGAGTCGTATTTATCTAATTGGAATACAAATATATATAGAAAAGAAAAGAAAAAAGAAAAATACATTTATTCACTACACACATAAGACACACAGAAAAAAGTAAAAACAGAAAAGAGCAATAAAAGAGTAGTGAGTGTGTCTTCGCGGCAGAGAATCGGACACCGGCTCAGCATAATGCTGAGGTGTTCAACACCTACAGCGCTGATTTTCAGCCAGCTCCGTTTGTGACAGACGGACGGTACGCTAAACGAATAAATAAATATACTTAATAAAGGAAAATGAAAAAATAAAAACAATCCTGTTAAACAAATACTTATAGGTAGTAAGTGACAAAATAAATGCCAAAACTACATGCTTACATCTTACTGAAACATAATTAACAAATAAACAAAAGAAAAAGGAAGAATTTAACTATAATTTGCGGACAAAGTGCTGGTTGGGAAATTAGAATTTTGGGAGCGTCAACAAATAGCCTTTAAGCTTACGCTTAAAGGTATACTTGGTGTGCGCTCCTTGGATGGGAGGGGGGAGATCATTCCAGCACTTGGACGCCGCGAACTTGAAACTGCCCCGAAACGCCGCGGTTCGATGCAGTGGCAAAATCGCCCTAGCTTTAAATCTGCGTACATTACTGGACCACTGGATCTTTT
Source organism: Acleris holmiana (assembly GCA_949316455.1). NCBI lineage: Eukaryota > Metazoa > Arthropoda > Insecta > Lepidoptera > Tortricidae > Acleris > Acleris holmiana. The sequence continues at coordinate 44,370,983 of OX438762.1, read as the reverse complement.
TAAAGAGGTACGACGGGGTCATGTGTTGCACCACACCGAACATAAGGGTCGCCAGGTGCATGCGCCTCCGCGCAGACATGTTTAGCAGGTTAGCGGCGTTCAAATACGGAGTGATGTGGGAGCGGGGAGGGACTCTAAAACAAAAACGAGCACACGCGTTCTGTACTCGTTGTATTAGCCTCTTAGACCGACCAAGTATACGACCGTCATAAACGACATCGCAATAGTTTGCTCTAGATAATATAAGTGATTCACACAGGTGGACACGCATATCAGCACTGAGGTAATCACGAATATTATAAAGAACCCTGAGGCGGTAAAAGCAATTACTCACGACTTTAGCTACGTGGCTCTCAAAGCGCAGCTCGCTGTCCATGAGCAGGCCAAGGTTACTTGCTTCCACCACCCTTTCTATCGGTTCGCCCATGATAGTAATATCCCCGGACGCCAGGCTATCCAAAGTTCTACGGGCTTGATGCTTCGATCCAAACACCAAATATTTGGACTTTGTGGGATTGAGGACTAGGCAATTTCTCTCGGACCACGAAGCAACACGATTGAGGTCAGCGTTTATATTCTCTACGGCGTTGACTGCATTTGAAAACGTGCTAGACGTGTAAAGTTGCAAGTCATTGGCGTAGAGATGGTACTTACTACTTCTTATACTGGTAACAATGTCAGCACTGTACAATATAAAGAGTAGAGGACCCAGGATCGAGCCCTGCGGCACTCCCCTAGTCACAGGACTAAGAGAGGACAGCAGAGCATCGCCTGACGCTTTCCGAAGCTTGACCGCCTGCACACGACCGGACAGGTAACTGTCAAACCATCTAAGCGCAGCGACATCAAACCCGTAAAAGGACATCTTAGATAATAGCAAGGGCAAACTAATGCAGTCGAAAGCCCTAGAGAAATCTAAAAGAACTAAGATAGTACTTTTGCCAGCATCCCGAGCCTGTAAGATGTTATCGACTACATCGAGCAACGCACTAGCAGTCGACCGACCCTTACGAAAACCCGACTGTAGTTCAGGTAGAATGCTGTTTTTCTCAAGGTATTCCGAAAGTTGATCACAAATTACCCTTTCTATTATCTTAGATGCGCAGGGAAGGATGCTAATAGGACGGAGGTCAGACAGGTTAACTGGGTTCGGTATCTTAGGTAAAGGGGTCACTTGAGCGATTTTCCAGTCAGTCGGGAAAGTCATACTTAAAATACTCGTGTTTATTATGTGTGTCAAGATGTCAGCGGTCCTCGAAAGAGTCAAATGCAACATGTCAATAGAAATCGAGTCAAGTCCTTTTGCAGTCGTTTTAATAGAGGTTATGATTTTACTGACAGCTGTCGAAGTCGTGGGCATAAGATTAAAAGTCGTGTCTCCGTGTCTACTAAATTCATAAAATGTCAAGTCAGATATAGTGACCTCTGGTTTCCCAGGTGTTTTGAGGAAATGACAGTTTATTAAGTTAGGGTCGTCGAAATGCGTCGGTAAGTCGGGTTGCGAGTGCGGGTCAGGAATAACGGTACGCTTCAAGTCTTTCCACAGCGTCTTTGTGTCAGTAGCGTTGTTGATACGGTGATCGAAGAAGGCTCGCCTCTCGCTATGGATAGCTGCAACGACAAGGTGCTTTAAGTCGAGGTAGTACTGTTTATGTGCGTCAGACTTCGTTTGCTTGTACTTACTATGAGCTTCGTTTCTAAGACGCATCATAAGCCTCACGTTACCAGTAAGCCAAGGCTTGGGAGCCTCCTTCACCACGATCGTCTTCTCAGGTGCGTGTCGGTCGAAAAGTCCAAGTAAAAGGTCATTAAAGCGCCGCACCATATCGTTAACATCGTCAAGGTGGAGTATTTGGTCCCAGTCAATTGAGTCTAGGTCTTGGTAGAAGTCACAAAAGATAATATCTTTTAGAGGTCGGTACGTAATGGTTGTCGGCGTCGGTTTCCGTTTTTTAATGTCAAGCTCAGCGGTGACGAAAGCATGCGCCCCGAGGTCCGGGATATGTTTGACGTCCACAGTCACAACGCGAGCGTCGGTGCACACAAGGTCAATAGTCGTTTCACTGTGGCTCGTGAAGTGAGTCGGGTCGCGTACATGTTGAGTCAGATTAACAGTTTCCAAAAATTGTGTCAAACATTTAAATTTAAAGTCATTTCGGTCGTTGCAATTTATATTAAAGTCTCCAACTAAAATCAATCGGTCGTAGTGATTAAACGAAGTTATCGAGTCAGTCAGTGCATCAAAAAACGTGTCAACATTGAGCCATGGAGGACGGTATGCCGTGCCTATAATTAAGTGTTTGCAGTTAATTGTTAATTTAAGCCACATTTGTTCGACGAGTGAGGCAGGCGGGTGCGGCAGGGAGCGAGCGCTGAGGCTCCGGCGCAAGTACATCCCGACTCCGCCGCCTCTCGTGCGAACCCCGGCCGGGCGCGGCACATGTCTCAGTCGGTAGCCGGGCGCAGCGGGCGCGCGCGCCTCCTCCCCTGGCCGCAACCAAGTCTCGTTAATAACAACAACATCAGCGTCAGTCTCAGTAATAGTCCCAATCAACTCGTCGTGCCCCGTACCGAGGGAACCAGCATTAAATAAACTAACTTTAAAATTGTTACAATGCAACATGACAAGATTTAAGCATATTACAACAATAAGAAATGGATGGCTGTATACAGGGTGTCCCAAAATCGGTAAACCACATTAACACCGGAGGTAGGTCAGCTTAAGAGGTGCCGAACTAGCCTAACATGACCTCAGTAAAATGTGCACGGTTTTCGAGTTATTGCCAAATTAAAGGTTTTTATAAATTTTCACCTTTTTTAACACTGTTTGTGCCAGGATTCAGTCGGAAAGCTCTCGAACTTATTTTTTTTAAAATGTAGGGAGCCTGAGATAGTTTATTAAGATATCAAAAGTGTTATTTTGTCAATAACTAATGTAAATTTATGAAAAATATTGGATTAGTCTCGATTTAAATTATCAGTAAATCATTAATTTCAACTTTTGACACCTGCCGTGAAAATTTTTTACTAGAAACGAAACGAGCAAATGATGTTTAAAAATTGAGCATGTTATGCAGATTCAGAAATGGTACAACACAAGTATCTTACTGCGATAAGAAAAGCATTCAATAACACTTTTCCGATGCCGCAAACCGTCGCCGTCAGGTAAAAACAATGCCGTACGATGTGATATCGCATTTGAGGCCTAAACATCTCATTTTTTGCCAAATGCACGGGAACGAAAGAGATGGAAATAATGTTCATCTCCCTTTTGAAGGATATCGGTGACTAATAGCACGTGTGGATTTCTACCTGGACCCCTCCACTTCGGGCTTTGTACCTGCCTTGCTTTACCAATTGTTTAAAGAAAGGGATGGATAGAGTGCTTTGTCCGTTTATTTACAAGTAGCACGATAAGCAGTAGCCTTCGAACCAAATCAGTTCGTTACCTTGCGTTTCGTGCGACACCCGTGTTCTCTGCGTTCCATCTGTGTGTTATTATCGACTTGGCTTTTCTCTGGACTCTGATTTCTCTGAAAACGACAACTCGGCACTCTATTGGACTCTGATTTGCTTTGTGGAACTGCTACGACAACAACGATGGCAAACCGTGATCCCCAGTACACTCATGGCGACTACGCTGACATGCTCTTGATTTACGGTGAAACTAGGCATGTTTCAAGTCGAGGCAATGTTACGTACAACGCAAGATTGGCTACAAGGTTGTACTCGGAACGATATCCAGGTCGAAATCCAACGACTCATAACGTCATTTTAAGAGCCCTAAACGCTTATCACGAGGGCAGGCTACCAGGAACGAGTACCCAAGGAGGAAGACCTCGGACTGTTAACGACGACGTGGTTTTGGAAGAAGTACGAGCGGAGCCAGGAACTTCAGTGCGAATTATTGAACGCCGCACTGGAGTCCCCAAATCATCGGCACAAAGAATTTTAAATCGTCATAAATACCATCCCTACCATATCCAACGCGTCCAAACACTACTTGCAACGGACTACGCACACCGTGTTGAATTTTGTCGGAAGATGACTCAGAAATACAGGGAAAATCCTAATTTCTTCAATGAAGTACTGTGGAGCGACGAATCAGCCTGCAGAAGGGATGGATATCTAAATTTACATAATACCCATAGCTGGCAGCTGTCAAACCCACATGAACAAAGAGAAGACCGGTCCCAATACCAATTCAAAATTAATTTGTGGACGGGCATTTTTAACGGCCAAATAATAGGACCGGTCGAACTGCCAGCTATTTTGAATGGAACAAATTATCTTCAATTTTTGGAAAATGATCTTCCAGTACTTTTAGAAGATACACCGTTGGCACTGAGACAAAGGATGTGGTTCCAACAAGATGGCTGCCCGGCACACTACGCTCGACTAGTCCGCGAACACCTCAGCAACACATTCCCCGAGAGATGGATTGGGCGATTGGGTCCAATTTTATGGCCACCGCGTTCCCCGGATCTAAACCCATTGGATTTTTTTTATTGGGGATGTTTGAAAGATAAAGTTTATGCAAAACCAATAAGATGTGAAGAAGAATTGCGGCAGCGTGTATTCGACGCAGCCCGGACCATATCGGGAATTACCTTAAGAAAATTGAGCCGAAATTTTTTGAGACGGTGTTATTTATGTATTAGAGTCCGAGGCAGACAATTTGAACATTTATTGTAACTAATTTTAAGTATTAAAATAAATCATTGAAAGTTAAACCCGTTTTTTTTTGGTCATCAACTTTCATCCAGCCCGAGATGCACATTATTTCCATCTCTTTCGATCTCGTGCATTTGGCAAAAAATAAGATGTTTAGGCCTCAAATGCGATATCACATCGTACGGCATTGTTTTTACCTGACGGCGACGGTTTGCGGCATCGGAAAAGTGTTATTGAATGCTTTTCTTATCGCAGTAAGATACTTGTATTGTACCATTTCTGAATCTGCATAACATGCTCAATTTTTAAACATCATTTGCTCGTTTCGTTTCTAGTAAAATTTTTTCACGGCAGGTGTCAAAAGTTGAAATTAATGATTTACTGATAATTTAAATCGAGACTAATCCAATATTTTTCATAAATTTACATTAGTTATTGACAAAATAACACTTTTGATATCTTAATAAACTATCCCAGGCTCCCTACATTTAAAAAAAAATAAGTTCGAGAGCTTTCCGACTGAATCCTAGCACAAACAGTGTTAAAAAAGGTGAAAATTTATAAAAACCTTTAATTTGGCAATAACTCGAAAACCGTGCACATTTTACTGAGGTCATGTTAGGCTAGTTCGGCACCTCTTAAGCTGACCTACCTCCGGTGTCAATGTGGTTTACCGATTTTGGGACACCCTGTACATGTAAGTGAAGTGACATTACTCGAGAAGAAAAAGTGATGTAATACGTTGGAGAGTGAAATTATAGTTATATACATACTTAAGTTTATAAATATAATATTGTTACAGAATGAATAATATAGCAAGACGAAGATGAAAGGTCGATTCACTCCCGCGACGACACACCAAAAATAACACAGTCCTACAAACGAGACGGCCACTACAATGAGGCAAGTTTTACAATGAAAAAATAAGTTTTACGCATAAAAGGGCAAAACAAATAATAAACAATCGTTATACTTATCGTTTTAGGACTCCACAGAATAGAAACAAGAAAACACAAACAACTAAGGGACGTTTTGGACTGCTACGACTTGCCCAAAAATACACAGATCTGACAGGCGACGTAAACGGTGGCTCGGCTGGCCGTCGGCCTGCCGCGTGAAAACCTTGCCGTCGCGGGACCAAACGTACCGCCAGGAGGCGGCGCGCGCTGCCTCGCGGGCTCGCTGGAACAGCTGCCGGTTTTCACTCGTGAGCCGCTCGTTGACGTAGAACCGCTGCGGTGCGGCGGCCAGGCCTAGGTCCGCGGTGGTGGCGCCGCGGCGCACGCGCGCGCCCTGCAGCAGCTGCTCGTGCACGGCGCGCCGCGCCAGGCGCAGCACCAGCGGCCGCGGCCGACCCGCCTCGCGCATTCGGCCCGCCCGGTGCACGGAAACCACGTCGCGCGCGTCCAGCTCCACTCCGACCACCGCACAGATCCGCTTTACCAAGCCCGCAGAGATCTCACCAGGCTCCTCCGGCACGTTGGAGATCTGTACATCGTTGGCCAGAAGCTCCTGATCCCGATCACGCAGCTCCATTTGGAGGGTTGCGATGGCTTCCTCCATGGCCTTGTGAGCCACCGACACGGTGCCATTCGCGACTTGACGCTCCAAAGTGTCGACGCGCCCGTCCAGCCTCTCGAGCCTCTCGGTGAACACCGTAAGGCTAGCCCTTACGTCCAAGAACTCCTGCCGGAACTCCCTGAACTCCTGCCGGACGACCTGCAGCTCCTCCCTAAACAGCCGGATCTCGTGACCTAGTGCCGACTGTCCCTCCTCCGCTTCGCCGCCGGGCAAGGGTGCCGGCGAGGTTCGCGCGCCCACGCGCACTGGGTCCGTGGCTGCCGTGACTACGGCGGAGTCCGCGGCGACGGACAGGGTAGTGGCAGTAGAGAGCCCCCTGACCGGCGTTTCGGCTTTGTTGTCTCTCGGCTGAGACCTTTTGCACGCCGGGCACTTCCATTCTCGAGGGACTGCGGCCGTGGCAGAAAATCCCACGCATGCTGGATGGTAATGACAGCTGCATTTGTGACATACAGCACCATCATTGCGCGTCATAAACTTAGCACAGGCCGAGCACTTGAGCATTGTTATTGTTTTTTTTTTTTTTTTAATGAGGGTAGATTTTTTATTGGTATGTATATTTTCAGCCCTATATTTTGTATAACGCCACCAATTTACACGCGCACAATAAATGTTTGGATTACGATTACAATTAACAATAATAAATCACTACTGTCACTATAAACTTGCTCGTTTTATTTATTTCAATGTTAAATTCGCTGTGCACTGTTGGTCGTATAACGTACCGTCATCTGAATGGTCAATATCGGTAAAATATATCGGTCAAAATCGATAGTCATCAAATACAATTATCATTGTAATGTACATCGAGACGCATTTTAGTTAACAACCAAAAATTATAATAAAATTATAAGAACAAATGTAATAATCTACGCTCCAAGCCATATAGAAGCACTTAAGCGTAAAAATCATTTAAATACTCAACGATAAATTACTTCCACTAAAATGTGTTTTGTGAACCGTCACCATCACTACTGAATATCGATATCAGTACTCAACTTAAATAATACTTGGTTCCCTGGAAACGTTCAGATTCATCCCCGTCACAGATAGTCTAGACGAGTGAATGTTGCAGTGCTCACACTCCTACCTAGTAATTCGGGTTGATAGACTCTTGCCTGTTCTTAGCCAGCGTCAGAATGATTGAACACCGAAGCGAACACACCCAGCACGTCGGGTCGCAAGCCGATACAATTCTTGGTCCGCGTCAACACATGAGTGAACGACAAACGCTCACCCCCAGCACGTCGGGTCGACGGACCTACATTATACATCCGCGTCAAACGTGAGTGACCGCCGAAACGTTCACACCCAGCACTTCGGGTCGCGGGACTGTAAACCTGTTCTTAGTCTGAGTACCAGATTGCCAGACCGATAACGATACCATTCACAATCCGCGTCAAAATATGAGTGAACATCAACTCGTTCACACCCAGCACGTCGGGTCGACGGATTGTAAGCTGCCCTTGTAAAAATGCAGCCAAAATATAAAAGGATTTACACAGAATTATAACAGACGTAAAGAACAAATATTTGTAGGACGGGGGATACAGTTGGAATACTTTGTGATTAATCTATTTTGCACAGCTTTTCGCTTAAGTGGGAAAATAATTTCAACTAGTATTAAAGCAAACTTCTTTAGATAATATTTATATGCATATGGTACTATGAAGGTTAACCTTTTCAGATAGGCAATAAAATCTGTTTAACGTATTTACTGCCACCGACGCATATACGCGTTCTCTCTCATACAATTTTGTTCCTAGGCCACGCCCTCTGGCAGTGAATCCGTTAAGGGTGCCAAATTCTCTCTGGGTGAAATGTTATGACAACGTCATTATTCTATTATTCTTTTATATCACTTAGAAGTGTATAAGCAAATAAATAATTAAATTAATAATTTTAAAATATTTTTGCCTTTTTGAGTATGCCGAGAGTTAAAGCAAAAACAGTCCTAAAGTGGATTGAAGATGAACCCGATATGACATTTGACGGTAATTAAAACATATTTTGTACAAAATGTAAAACCAGTATGACAAGAAAAAAAGTAGCCCATCCCTCGATGTGTACACTACTTTTTTTCTTGTCATACTGGTTTTACATTTTGTACTCTCGTCTCGTACTCGGGTTACTAAAATAGGTTCACAACTTAGGTTCCTAGACATTAGACGATCACGTGGCCATTTCAACAATTTATAATATAAGTTATTAATTTAGTTATTAGGCTAAACACCACCAACGCAGTTAATTTACCTTTTAGTCCAACAATCTAAAGAGTTTAAAAGTTATTAAGAGTCTTCAGTAAGTTTGATAAATTATATATTATAAGAGAGGAGTAGTGAAGAAGAAAGAAAGAATATAATAGGGGGGGTGGGTACAAGCACACCACCGCCAACCTCTGTTGATAATACTTTATTAAATTATTCACGTTTCTATGGTTGTGTTGTTTCTCGTTTCTATCTGCCAGTCAGTCACCGATTAGTATTTTATACATACCTATATACATATTTGCAGGTGATTCTTGATACCCCTCGCATGATGACCCCAGTGGATGACGCCTCAGAGGACTCCCCTGAAGGCCGCTATAATGCCGTACAAAAGAGGGCGCGCTCTACCATCGAAAATACGTTCGGCATTTCAAAACGTTGAACTGCATATATGTATTAACGTTTCGTTTAGTCGCAGCATAACCAGAAAATGTTGTTAATACTATATTTTATTTGTCACAGGGCGATGGAGGTGTCTTTTGGCCACACGCGCCTGAAGTGGCCGGCAGGATCACCATCGCTTGCAGCGTGCTGCACGATATCTGCATGGCGGCGCGCCTGCCGCCGCTCGAGCTGCAGCCCGACGAGGTCACGGACGAGAGCGACCTACAGCCCGGCGCTGGCGCCGACACCTGCATCTCCTCCTCCGCTGAGACATTGCGTCGTGGTCGACAGGCGCGAGTAGATTAATCTTGGTGTTAAATCAATACTTTTAGTAAAATATAATAATAGTATGTCCTCCGAATCGTCCGACTCTGATGATGCGATTTTTTTACGATATTTTTCCTTTGATTAAATAAAGATATACTGAATAAAATCCGCGTTTCCAAATAGTTTGATCCGTCAGTAGGTATAACAATTTGGAAAAAAAGTATCCGGAAACAGTTCGACTATCGAACTACTGGTAGGACTGGGTGGAATAAAGGCCTAAATGCAACTGGGTAATGCTAGACTTACCATTGCACCTACGGTAGACAAACTTTATGATATTGTGCTATTTGGTCGTTACTCATGATAAATCCGTTGACTACTGTAGGATGATCGCCACGATAGGTGAAGTATTTAATTACCTGCTGCTGGTGATTGGATGATTTGTTTTTCTTATTATCATTGTCAAGCTACTTTCAATGCATTTCGTTAAGTGGGATTGATGACGGATGAAATACTACCAGTAGAACGCCTCGACGGTAAACGTCGTTGTATCTTCTTTTATTAATGGCGATCCACCGCGGTATTCCGCAGTGATTTCGCCAATTTCGTCAAGTGAGTAGGTACCTAAATCAGTAAATAGAATAAATCCAAAGCAAAAAGCCAGACATCTTTCAATCTCCCATCTTCCCTCCTATGTCTCACATACATGCATGTGTAGGGAGTTCATTATTGTGGCATCACGCAAATTCGAGTCTTGTGAGCATTCTATTCTATTATAAATTTATAATACCTTTGCATATATATTTTTCAACTCTTGTGGCTTCAGTGACCAGATCTCTGGAGGCTAGGGCCAACCAATGTTCTGTACCTATAGCGTATTGTAATCATTTGTTTTTCATATATGAATACGTTAATAAGTTAATTAGCATGTCTGATTTAAGCACGGTTAATGTTGATTGTAAACTTAATGTAAATGTTAATATTTAGTTACTTTAGATAAATAACAATTCACAATTTAGGTATTGCAATAAGTTATATGTTGTTTCTTGCGGCGTTTTCTCAGCAGTGGTTTGCTGGGATGCACTGGTAGATTTTTGACTTACATACATTAAAACAATATTACATTACATTTTAATAATTGTTAATTTTATAGGGTAATAAATAATCTTCAAGTATCATTAGCCCATTCCAGGCCTGTGACAACACGTATGCGTCATGGTCGATTGCTTCCGCCATGCCCGTGACTCGTATACGCGTCATGAGTTAATCTCTGTTAAAACATAAATTAAACGAAATACAAAGCATTAACTATTAATTATGACAATTTTAAAAACCATATATATATATGATGTTTTGGTTTATAAAAATAATTACATATTTTTTTCTGCTATACAGCCCAATAGAAAAATTAAATGCGATTTACTATATGTAAATAAAGTACATTTATTCTAAAAAGTTGAGTATATGGGCTCTTCCTTTTTACTAGGTGAATCCACTTACGAAAAATATATTTTTATATTTTAGGAGTTATTGGCATGACGCACGGTTCTCGTCATCGTGGCCCGGCACATACCGTATATATGTTATATTAGGTTTTTTATTTATGAAGTGAAATCTTCGGTGCCTGACCACAAACTTGCGGATTCCTTTGTTCTTAAGAACAATGGAGAAGCTCCTGTTTATTTAGGTAAGTAGGTTTACTTGTATGGATAAAAAAATACCTGATCAGTAAAATTTACCGCCCTTATCTTTAAAAAGCCAATAAATGCTTCTAAAATAAGCAAGGCCGTGCAGGTGCGAAAGAGATAGCACGATTCCAATGATTTATGGCCCGACTCGACACTTCGTAATGCGTATTGTACTTTATAACAATAAGCACTTGAGAAGCGATAATACTATTATATTGCTACTGGCTCGTTAAAACTTGTTGGTTTCTGGAATTTTCTTATCTGGTCGTATTTTGCACCTGTGCACCTGGCCTGATACACATGGGGTTGCACGTGATGTTTTAGTGGCTTCTCCCACTCTACCAGACGAGTCAATTTCTGCGAAAATGACAGTGAATATTTATATCATACACGTTGAATAATGCATTATGAAAATAATAGATAAAATAAATGCTTGTAAAAAGACGTGGTTACCAAAAAATGTTGCAGGAACCCATCCCTTTACCTGTGCCGTCAGCGGCGGTCCGTTTACGGGTCGAGCCAGGCCCATGCATGACGCACGAGTCTCGTCGACGCTTTTATCGAAAACTGCTTTGTATGGGGGCCTGGCGTGAATCGTTCGTTCGCAGATGCTTGGCCGTGAATGGGTTAGTTTACATTTACATGGGTGTCAAACTACTTATTGTCCGTTCCACAGTTTGATTACTTGTAATTTATTTAATATCGGGCATATTATTTACTTACAAGTACCTAATTTGCAATTAGATTGCAACAAAATTGCTTTCACAATTATTCCCTTAGTATGACATTAGAATTACCTACTTTAATGAAACATCAACTAATTTAGGTACCCTGATGGGCGTAACTAGCTGCGACATTTTCCTACTTTCATTAATTCCACTGCAACTATTAAAAGCTGTTATTCTTTTACTGTTTTTGTTTAGTAAGTATAGATATTTATATCTTATGTTTGTTTTCAATTGTATGTCTACATTATCATAGTGTGCCCTCTTAACCTTTTCAACAGTGTATATGCGAGGAAGGTAGAAATCAAGGTAGGCAAAAGGGATGAGGTAGGTAGGTACAATTTCCTTAGTTAACAGGTACCCTGTCCCGAAGCAATGAGCAGCGTTCTTTCGAAAATTTTGCGGAATTCGTATTTTTTCGTACATGACACATTGCTTTCAAGTACGTTATGATTATGATATTTCGTGTCTGTGATTGAGAGATAGGTACATATGTATATATAAAAGATAAAGAAATCTGCACTATCTTTGTCTCTGGTCATGAGCCACCTATGCCTCATGGGCGTATCAGTAAAACCACGCAAGAGGCACACGCGCCAGGGAACCTGTTAATAAGCAGGATTAAATAATGAAATAACTTTTAAAGATTTACTTATTTTGATATATTTTTAGTAGGGACTCCAAGAACTGACGCATTTTTAACATCTGCGCGAATGGCCGCTAACTCGTTTATTTTTTCCTCTTCAATTTCTAGCAGCCGCCCGCGCAGATCGGCCTGTTGACTAAGAGCAGAACGCCGCCGTCTCTGCCTGGTGCCCCCTGTGAAACAGATGATTACACAATTATAATAAATGTTATGGGATCAAATATTTATGTGAATAAACACAACACACAAAACAATGATAATTAGTAAATCCATGAAAATTTCCACCATGTTAAAAGCTATGTAGTTATTAGAGGGAAATAATACATACATACATAGCATCACGCCTTAATTCCCAGAGTGGGGTAGGCAGAGCTACAGAAATATCAACAAATCTAAAAAGAGTTGTTGATAATTCTATAACCACATTTTGCACAAGTAGGCTAAGATGTTTACTAGTGTATTAGTGACAGGTTGCAAGCCCATCGCCTAACAGTACTACAAGCCCTTATTCCCTTAGTCGCCTCTTACGACATCCACAGGAAGACATGGAGTGGCACTATTCTAACCCGGAAACCACACGGGTCCACAGGAAGACATGGAGTGGCACTCCAGGGAAATAATATTTGGACCTAATGTCAAATACCAGTTCTGATTGAGGTTGTGTAGTAAGGTATGCTTACTTGATGGGTGCAGAGAGGAGTGCGCTATGGGCGCTGTAGAAATAGAAGCTGTTCATGGAGCTGGTGCAGTATTGCGCTGCCGTATGGGTGATCAATGAGTGAAACGGGCACTTCCAGCTCCACTATTCCAGGGCCAGTTTCACCCATTTGGGGATTGGGGTCCACATTTTCATCACCCTGGAAATGAGGCAAAGTTGTAGGTATTTGACGACACACTAGCCTAGTTGGTAGTGATCTTGCCTTCGAAGCTAGGGGTCCTGGGTTCAAATCCCGGTAAGGCCAGATATTTGTGTGATGAGCACGAGTATTTATTCCTGAGTGTTTGATGTTTTCTATGTGTTTAAGTCAGGGATCGTTACCGGTATTCTGAGTACCGGTTTAAAATGAGGTATAACCGGTTATAATTGCATTTCACTATTTTTACCGCTAAAGCTCTGATTAGCGGTATAATCAATACCGGTATTCGAGTACATGATCGGTTTAGCCAACTGACAACAATACCTCTATTTGATACCTACTTTACCCATAAAAAGCATTACCGGTAATACCTGTCAGTGTCAATATACGTGTTTATTTGTTTTCGTAAAAGTTTTTAAATTTGTTATGTAAATCAAAATACACACAATCAATTTACTTATCCAGGTTCTAGTAGACACTAGTTAACCAGCCATGCACAATAATGTCATCGCGTGACGTACCCTGTTACACTTGGTATGCTTTAGTAATAATGTCAAATTGAAGTCGTTTTTATCAGGTGCATTGAATACCGGTATTTAATATTGTAAATAGTGTATACATAGCGATAAAAACAAAAGCGGAATGACAACAATACCTCTAATTCGAATATAGGTATTATTTTTTTAGCGGTAATAATTTGACAATGTAAATACAGGTATTAAATAAAACCGGTTTTGCAATCCATGATTTAAGTATATCCTCGTGACGCCCACCATACTACAAAGAGGGAGATTTTTATAAGTGGGAATTTTAACCTAAAGAAAATAAAGTTAAAGTTCAATTACCTTTGCTCTTAAATGCCATTTTCATCATTAAAGCAAATGAAAATGAACTTTATGAAAACTGAAATAAAGTTTAAGCTAAATCCCCTTGATTATGTACTTCCTATAGCACACCGGGTCTCACGAGGATATATTTCTCTATATAAGTAATTTTATCGTTGTCTAGTAGGTACCCATAGTACAGTCAAGGAATTTAATTCCCTACCCATTTCGTTAAAATGTCGTTAGACATTCGCAATGCATTAAGGTCGATAATTTTATTTCAGTGATAGTATTGAAATGTCAATACGTCTTATTTGTCACTTCTCACTTCATATTACCTCTTTGCGTAAAGTTATCATTTGCTTTTCTAACGAACATGATTTGACATGACTGTGTCAGTGTCAATCGAGAAAATTGAAAAATATTTTTAAATTCGTTATTAATTTGAAAAATAAAATGCTTGCCGCTAACCGTGTGAACTATTAAGAGTTCAAATAGTGGAGTTACACCAAGAAGGAAGAGGGATTCATGAGATATCACGTCAGTTAAATGTGAGTAGAGACACAGTTCGCCGTTGGGTACGGCGATATAATAATGAAGGAAACCTTATTGATCTACGGCAAAATAACCATCGCCCGCTTGCAATAGCCGGAGACCAACGCCGATTAATGCGAAGGGAATACATTATTGATGGCTTTACGTCAACGGGATGATTTTCACAAGTGTTTGACGTGCATCCTAGAACAATCAGAAATTGCCTACATGTTATGAATTTGCATCACAGGCGGCCTGCGAAAAAAATTGCCTTAACCGAGAATCATAAATTAGCAAGACTTCACTTCGCCCGCCAGTATTTAAATTTTGACTGGACGGCTACAGCTTTTATTGACGAAAAGACATTCTCCAGTGCTCAAACCGGAAGATTACATTTGTGGCGGTTTAATCGAACCCGGTACACAGGAGACCACGTCGTGGCTAATCATGCATCTGGACGAATTACTGCAAACATTTCGGGTTGGATTTCTTCAGCAGGTGTTGGAGAACTCGTGAGTTTGCCACCTAGAGCAACCGCTCAGGACTATGTAGACCGGTTGAATGAAAGTGTGCTTCCGACTTTGCGAACTTATTATCCGCAACAGGAGGTTCTTCAAATTGATTTCGTGCAAGACAATGTAACTATCCACATCGCAAGAATTGTGCGAAACTGGTTCACGCACAACCAAGCACATATTAAAGCTATTCCTTGGCCTGCAAAAAGTGCTGATTTGAACCCAATAGAGAATATTTGGGGCATCATGGTCCAAAGATGGAACAATCAAAATGAAAGAACACGCGGAGCACTTATCAATCACTGTCATAGAGTATTGGAAGCTTTTTCGTGGCACTAACATATCGCACCTACGGTGCAACACTGTCACTTATGCAAAAAAACATTTTTCCAGGAGAAGCATTTAAAGATTTAGTGCGGTATAAAATTATTATACTTTCTGATCTAGAAAAGGCGATTGTTTGATATGATTACTGCTACTTTTAGCTTATTATGTTGCTTCAAGGACAGGGTACCTACTTAAAGCGACGTTATGGCATACTTAACTCAATTTTCAAAATTTTGCAAAAGTGACAGTGTCGCACCGTAGGTGCGATATGTGAACAATTAATCGCATCTATGCCGGAACGTCTTCTGGACGTCATTCCAAACGAAGGTGGATATACGCGTTTTTAAATAGACTTTTTTTTAAATTAACATTTAGTTTATTCGTTCCGTTGAAAAGTGTCGTTATGGTTTTTATAAAGACCTTGCTCAGTGATCGAGACCTAAAATGATGTTTTTGTTTTGTTGTTTTTGTTAATTATAAGAGTAATATAAAGAAAACGTTTTTAAATTGTCGTTTTATTAAATTATCACCAGAACTAGCGAGATGACAAACGAATCCTCGACTCTAGTTTTGGCAAAGTGCCTTGGCGTCCCAAAGTTCAGGCTCTCTATTCATGACGGTTATAACGATATCGTAGTTTATCTCTTATCGCTTTGTCACCATTTTGATAGCTCTTATTTTCTTGACAGTAATGGCGGCTGACGTCATAACAATACCGAAACAGATTAACTACGATATGCTTTTTCCGTCGGGAGTCGGGATTAGAGCCGCAGTTCACAATGTGAACGTAGTTAATCGGTTGCCTAGTTACTAACATAAAACAATGCATGCGATATGTCAAAGTAACGTCGTGCTCTAGGTAGCTCTTATGGTGACAATTAGCTATACGAATTTGAGCCTTAGGTGGGTTGGAAATTAAATTCCTTGACTGTACAAGCCTAGAGCTTAGTTTGGGACTAGGTCAATTTTTGTGACATTGTCCTGTGATATTTATATATTTAGGTATTTATTGTCTTTTGAAACACAAAGTGTGCACATACCTAGTTGGTTACTAAGTTCTGTTACTCGATTTGCAAACTCTTTTCTTGCGTTAAAACAAATGCTACCGAAAAAATAAAAAATGACATAATATGGCGGGTTGTCAGTTATAATTTTATAGCACACACAACACTTATCTCGTCGTATTTATAATGGATTGGGGTCTAAAAGAAAATCGTGTCGCTGTAATTGCGTTGCACAAATGCGGGCATCCGCCAAACGTGATTTTGAAGTTGCTTCAAAATCTGAAAATCCACAAACAATTCGTTTATCGTACCATTAATAGGTACAATAGTACCCTGAGCTTTGATGACCGCAAGAGGTCTGGAAGACCACGCACCGTTCGGACCCCAGCTCTAATAGTCAGTGAAGGCGAGAATCGCAAGAAACCCCGTTCGGAAGCAAAAGTTGTTGGCAATTCAATGTCTGTGAAGAGAAGCTCCCTTAAAAAAGTTATCAATCAAGACCTTGGACTGCACGCTTATCGTAGATGGAAAGGCATTTGCTTAATGGACGATTGAAGACTATGAGGCTGAATAGAAGTCGAGTGCTACTGAAGCGGTACGCACAAAATGGCCACCGAAATATATTATTTACAGACGAAAAATTTTTTACCATTGAAGAATGTTGTAACCGCCAGAATGACAGAGTATATGCAAAAAACAGTCAAGAAGCGAGTGTAGCTGTTCCGAGAGTGCAACGAGGCCATCATCCCTCTTATGTCCTGATTTGGTTAGGTGTGTCATACTCAGGGTTAACACAGGTCCATTTCTGTGAAAAAGGTGTCAAAACTGGGGCTAAAGTTTACCAGGAAACCGTTCTGGAACCAATAGTGAAGCCTTTAAGCCACTCTCTATTTCAAAACCAGCCCTGGGTCTTTCAACAAGACTCAGCCCCTGCACATAAGGCAAAAACAACTCAAGCCTGGTTTCGAAGCAACAAAATTGACTTCATTGCCCACGAAGACTGGCCCTCCTCCAGCCCGGACCTCAACCCCCTGGATTATGCTATATGGCAGGTTATTGAGGAGAAAGCCTGTGCGAAATCCCACACAAATCTTGACTCCCTCAAGCGGGCCATAGTCAAGACAGTGACGGAATTAGATATGACAACCGTGCGTGCCGCTATTGATGACTGGCCTCGTCGTCTGAAGGCCTGTGTTCAGGCCCAAGGAGGCCATTTTGAATGAAATTTAAAAATGTAAATCCTGATTGTGTGTACTTACTTCATTTTAAAATATAATTTATTTAACTTTCGTTACTATATTTTATATAGACAAGGATTATTACAGTAACATAACTTAGTAACCAACTAGGTACAGAGGAGAGAAGACAAAAAGTTCATGCAGTAAAACTGTGGAAGAAAATTATGTTTTATATTATAAATGGAATAAGGGCTTGTAGTACTGTTAGGCGATGGGCTTGCAACCTGTCACTAATACTCTGGTAAACATCTTAGCCTACTTGTGCAAAATGTTGTTACAGAATTATCATCAAGTCTCTATAGCATTGTTAGTATTTCTGTAGCTCTGCCTCCCCACTCTGGGAACGAAGGCGTGATGTGATGTGATGTATGTATATTATAAAGGGCTTTTAGAGTATACATATGTAACTGCATAATATTAATAATTTTTGTGTGATACATTTTGTATTTTTCCAAATAATAATCCATCCAACAAATAAGTATCAGGGGACATTAATGTAGAGTAACGGTAGGTACTTATAAATGCCAAGGAGACGAAAATAGAGATAACTTACTCTTATTGTTGGTAGGTGGAGAAAACGCGACTAGCATCTTTTGTAATTATTTATTGCTTATAAAATTAATAAATACATATTTGGCAATAAAACTAGATAGTACCTATGCTTTACTGACTGAATTCACCTACCAGCAGTTATTTTTCACTTTTCCTTCACTTAAGTTTAAACTTCATTTAATATCACTTTCTTTGGTACTCACTGCTTAATCTTTTACACATCATGTCGCAGTCCGATGTCATAAAGGGCTCTATTTGTGAGTTAGCCAACATGTTTACTGCCAAAATGGAGGAGTTCCAGAGCAGCCTGGACAGAGCTGGGTCACCCAACCCTACAGTGGCATCAATTGCGGCCGACTTCACAAACTTCAAGAGTTTTGTAGTGAAGACTCTCGGTATTCTGCAGCAACAAGTGGAGTCCTTAACTCGGCATACTGACGTCCTGGAGATGCGTTCTCGCCGTAAGATGCTCCTTATTCATGGCATTCCTGAGGCTGTTTCTGAGGACACTTTAAAAGTTGTCATGGATACGCTGAAACCCTTGAAGGTGGAGGTTAGCTCCAACGAGTTAAGTCGCTGTCACCGTTCAGGCCGGCCACAGAGTGGTAAGTCGAGGGCCATCATTATTAAGTTTCGTGATGCTGCCAACCGTGACAAGGTCTGGTTTGGCAAGACTGCGTTTAAGGGCTCAGGTATCACAGTGTCCGAGTTCCTTACGAAGCCGCGCCACGACGCCTTCATGGCTGCTCGCGACCGTTTTGGCATCCGGAGCTGCTGGACGCGGGACGGAGTCGTGCACATTCTCGACTCGGACGGTGCGCATCGCCGTGTCGTCTCTGTCGCTGAGGTGAAGGCGATACGAGTCGTGCCACCTGTGCCCAGCGTGTCGACTCCTCGTGCTGGAGCTGGGGGTAGTGGCCTACCTGCGCAGCTACCGGGGAAAAAGCCCAGGAGAGTTGCCAACAAACCCGCTGCCTTTTAAGTTCTAGTATGTGTGTAATAGTTGTTCAATAGCCTTGGTTTTTGTTCACTGCTTAGCTTCTTAGTTTTGAGTCATTTTTATTTTGCTGTGTAATACAACCCGTAGTTGCTTCTATATTTAGCTGTATAATTAGTTCTCAACTTGTATTGTCACATGTTATTATTATACCCTCCTTGCCTTGTTAAATTCACGTCTTATCTTACGTCTGTCTTCTGTCAGTTCCAGTTCTGTCACTGTCAATAACTGCATTTGTTAAAAAAAAAAAAAGTGTTTTACCCCTGAGGGAAAGGCAAAGGGCATGATCCATACAACCTATTTTGTTTTTCTTGTAGACAGTGACAGTTGTTGATTTGTACTTTTTCCCACTTTTTACGTTCCGTGTTAGGCATGTTTCTCGTGTTGTTTTATTATTATTTTTTTCTAATGAAGTTGTTTTGGTGTGATAACGCCGCTGGTAGGTAGTGTAAGTGTAATCTGTATTTACGCCCTTTTTATTCATTTTGTAGAAATTATTTGTTATTCTTTTTTATATTTATATCGGTATATATTTATTTTTGCGAATTTTATTTATGTCTGTAGACAGCAATGACAGTTGTGGTAGTAATTTTTTGTCTCTCTCTGACAGTGTGAGTAATGACTCTGAAGACAGCTTTTATAGCCTACCTCCTTCGTTACGCGACTTGCTTGATACTCAGTTTTCCGATAAGCCGAAAAATCTGAACATAATTCATATTAACGCTCAAAGTATTCCCGCCCACTTCAACGACCTGCTACTTAGTTTCGATGTTAATAGCGTGCATGCAGTGCTTGTTTCCGAGTCCTGGTTAAAGCCGTGTTTACCTTCTTCTTCTTACTCTTTACCTGGATTCACTTTAATTCGCAATGACCGCACTGGAAGAGGCGGCGGCGGGGTTGCGATTTATCTCCGCTCTCATATTCCCTTCTCTGTTATTAGCATGTCAGCACAATCTTCTTCATCGGACGCCGCAGAGTATTTATTCCTTGAATTGTCTTTGTCCCACGCTAAATTGCTTCTAGGAGTTTTTTATTCTCCCTCCCTTAAAGTAAATTATTTCAATTCTTTCGAAAAACTTCTTGAAGATCTCATGCCCTCCTATAATCATCATATTATAATGGGTGATTTTAACACCTGCCTATTTAAAAACGATTACCGCTCTCAATCTCTCAAGTCCTTAGTCAATGCCTGCAACTTAAGCATTCTTCCCTCCGATGCGACCCATCATTTTCCAAACTGTTCTCCTTCGCTTCTCGATCTGATTTTGACTTCTTCTCCCACTTATGTTATCAAACATGGCCAATACTCTGCGGACGCTTTCTCTTATCATGATTTGATCTTTCTCTCCTATAAAATCCGGCCTCCAAAAGCTAAACCTAGAATTCTTTTTCAGCGCAATTTTAGTCGGATAAATGTGGATAAGCTTCTCGAGGATGCGCTTAATATTGACTGGAGTGTGATTAGTAGGGCTGACTCGGTAGATGATCAAATTGCCTTATTCAACTCACTTCTGACTCAGCTCTATGACATTCATGCTCCGGTAAGACCCATTAAGGTTAAACATCTTCCTGCTCCTTGGCTCTCTGAGGATATACGAGTGTTGATAGGGAGGAAGAATCTTTCCAAAGCAAGGTATAAAGCTGACCCATCGGACTTAAACAAGGCTAGGTATCATAGGCTGCGTAATCGTTGTGGCACTGTTTGTCGAGACGCACAAAGTCGCTACGTCCGTAAGTCAGTAGAAAATGGCGATCCAGCCAAAGTTTGGAAGTTTCTTAAGTCACTAGGAGTTGGGAAATCTCAGCATAATTCCACTACCTTAGATTTAGATCTCGATCAGCTCAATAAGCACTTCTCATCTTCTGCCTGTTTTAATGGCCCTATTAAGGACAAGACCTTAAATTATCTTTCTACTATCCCAACTCCTGACACTTCTCCTTTCTCTTTCAGTCAATTTTCCGACAGTGATGTTAAGAAGAGTGTACAATCCATAACGTCTAATGCTGTAGGGGCTGATTGCGTTAGCCGTAATATGATCCTCCCTCTAATTGACCTACTTATCCCTTTCATTACCAACATCCTAAACACTTCTATCTCAGCCAGTGTATTTCCTTTGTTGTGGAAGGATGCTGATGTTGTACCCATTCCTAAAAAACCTAATCCCTCTTCTTTTTCTGATTATCGCCCTATTTCCATTCTTCCTTTCCTTTCCAAAGTTCTGGAGCGTCTTGTGCATCAGCAGCTAACCTCTTACTTGACCAGAAATGATCTCCTTAATCCCTTTCAATCCGGTTTCCGACCCGGTCATAGTACGGCTACCGCCCTCGTAAAAATCACAGACGACATTCGGTTGGGATTTGACAACAGAAAGTTAACCGTACTAACATTGCTGGATTTCAGCAATGCATTTAATACTGTTGATTTTGACGTCTTACTTGGAATTTTGTGCTCTCTTAACATATCTCCTGCGGTAGTTGAATGGTTTCGTAGTTATCTAGTAGGTCGTCGGCAGCGTATAAAGGTGGAAGCTTCCCGATCTTCATGGTGTAGTACGCTGGCCGGCGTTCCGCAGGGTGGCGTGCTATCTCCTCTCCTTTTTTCTGTCTTCATCAACTCTATCACACTTAGCCTTCTCTCTTCCCATCACCTTTATGCCGATGATCTGCAAATTTACTCTCAAGGTGTTCTCGGCGAACTCGACACTGTAGTAAATACCACTAACAACGATTTAGCTCGTATCTTGCAATGGAGTAATAGTTTCGGGTTGAGAGTCAATCCTGCTAAGACTCAAACTATTCTTATCGGCAGTCCTAAATTATTATCCAGAGTCGACTTTGAGAGTCTCTCGCCTGTTTATTTTGATGGCGTCCTTATTCCTTTTTCGCAGCAAGTCAAAAACCTGGGTATCATTATGGACTGTACCTTATCGTGGGTTCCTCAAGTGAACGAGATTAGCAGGAGGATGTTTGCGTCAGTGTGGTCTCTTAGGCGGCTTCGTAACTTTCTCCCATTTGCGACTAGAATTGCGCTAGCTCAGTCATTGCTTCTTCCTATTTTGGACTATGCTGATGTGTGCTTTTTAGATCTTACTGTAGAGCAGCTTAATAAGCTTGAGCGAATTCAAAATATGTGCATTCGGTTCATATTTGGTTTACGCAAATATGACCACGTCTCTAATTTTCGTTCGCAACTCAAGTGGCTTCCTATCCGTTTTCGCCGGTACTTTCATATCCTTAATCTCCTCTACTGTGTTCTGTTCTTCCCTGCAACCCCGCGTTACCTCAAGGAGCGTTTTAACTTTTTTACGTCGATTCGTTGCTCCCAAAATTGTATTTTAACTGTACCCTCCTCATCATCTAAATTCTACAACAATTCCTTTACTTTTCAGGCTGTCCGTCTGTGGAACTCCCTCCCTGTGGAGCTGCGGCAGGCTAAATCTTTACCTGTATTTAAGAAACTTCTCCTTGAGCACTTTTTGTCGCAGTCTTAATTGTATTGTCTCAGCACATTTCTCTCACTATGCATTTCTGTCATGTGGCTGTTTTTTTTTTTTTTTTTTTTTTTTTCCCTGATGTGGATGTATTGACATTTATGTATGTATTTATTTATTACTATCTATTTATTCATGTAAGTCATTATAATGTATTAGTTTGTATTAATATATATTTGATTATCTATTTATTAGTTTGGTAAGCGTGTATTTATAGGTATATTGTATTTTATAGCTAGCATAGTTCCTTGTAATTGTTCGAAATTGGTCTGCACCACCTACCGTGTAAATTGTTTTAACTTGCACCTTATCCCTTCTAAGGTTGTCTGGAAGAGATCGCTAATCAGCGATAAGACCGCCTGTTGTTTACCTGGGTCTTCTAAATTGTGAAAATTCTGTGTAATGTTTTTGTTTGGTGGACAATAAAGTGTTTTGTATTGTATTGTATTGTATTGTTACATATTAAAATGGATATTTTCATGCTTACCTACCACAAAAGCGGGGATTGATGCAGTGGTTTTTGGAGCCCCAAACCCATTATCGCCAGCACCTTCAGCTCCAGTTCTCAGTGGATAGACCACTCTCTGTTTCAGAAGCAGCCCTATTTCTACGAGCGCCCATTTTCTTGGCTGCGTATTTTTTGTCAGCCCAAACCTAAGTATATTAAAAAATACTCTCATAATCCAATAGGAGCACAAACGTTCATGCAGCTTAGAGGCTTCGTGATATTTGTAATACAAGTGATGTTTTACCTTTTACCATTGCGCTGGCGACTTGATCGCCTGGACAAACTCGATTTGCTCGTGGGTCGCGGTTGATAAAGATGATGGTTGCTGCAATTTATAATTACAATGTTATCATTCAAATCTTTCCTTCAGCAAAGCAAAGTAAAGTATAAGCAAGAAAATTTATAAAATATTAGACAATTAAACAATTGGAATAGGTACTTCCACGAGAGTTGAGATCACTCACACAACAACTCTGTCATGTAATAACAGATGCATTTTGAAATTCCTGTTCTTATATTGTACTGAGAGCAAGATCGACAGTGAACTGCAAAAAGACCAAAAAAGTTTCTTTAAACTATTTTGTAAATTATTATGTAGAACAATTCATCAACTTCAAACAAAACAAAAAATAAAATATTTTGTCCGATTTTATTTAAATTAATGAGTAAAGTAGGTATATGAATAAATAAACGTCAAATATGCGTCGGTATATGAATATAATATTACCTAATCATAGAAACAAGTAATAAATTGCGTTGTTTTTATCTATGTACTTAGCTGTAAAATTAATTGTCTTTATCCTCTTCAAAGATGACTTAAGTAACTGGCATTCGTTAAATAATTGGCATACTATGTTTTTATTTACATTCACTCACTCATTTCATTCATTCAGGTTTTTTGCAATCAGTAGGTACCTACTTCATGTAGCTGTGTGTGTAATCGTTCACCTCAACTCTCGTGGAACTACCTATACAGTAAGTATACTACATTTAAAAACACCAAGTCTAAATTAAAGTTTGACTGTTATATAATAAATAACATGGTACTATTGAGAATAAATAAATAACTTACGTTTTGCATGTTTTCCTCTCACGAAATCTTTTTTTTATTTATGGCGGATTCGTAGTAATCACGAAATTAAAACATTTGAAATAACATTTGAAATTTCGTTAGTTTGTTGCACAGATAGTATAATAATTATGTCAACGCTTAACTGTACGTCACAATATAATTAAAATAATAAATTACTAGCATATTTAGAGAAAATAGGGTCTTAAACTATCCTTGTTACTTTGTTTGTTATTGTAAAAGTAAGATATGAATAGTTTATCTTCGATTTAAGGCAAAAATCTTTCCATTTACGTTGCTCACGTGTTGAGCCTTGATTATCCGATAGATTGGTAGCTAATTAATAGTGTGATCATCTTATTTTTGTGAAATAATTACTTGCAAGCTGATTTGAAACAATTATAATGTGGTAATGTGACACATTGTGTTTGAACCACTGCAGAGCAAGAGCTCTAGAGTAGTACAGGAATAAATATCCAACAAGAGTTACCCCGAGTAGTTCAAAACATTTTGAAAAATCTTGTCGAAAGTGGCAGTTTAAAAAAAATTGACCGCCAATCACGTCTTTTTGACGAAAATATGGAAGTGGCGGTGTTGACTCTCGTAGAAGCTCAACCGGAGATTTCTTGAAGAGAAGTCGCTGACGAATTAGGGACTTCTCACACGATTTTAAAAATCTGGAAAAAATACGGCTACAAATTTTACTGAAATGGCCGAATTGTTCAAACTCTACATCCAGAAGACATTATACGCAGATCGATCTTTTATAATTGGCTTAGAGGAAAATTTTGCAGAGATCGCTCTTTCTTAAATTACATTTTGTGGTCTGACGAAACCAATTTTTCAAATAATGACATACATTTAATAGGCATACCATTGAAATGACATACCATTTAATAGACGAAATCATCATTATTGGGCATACAGAGAATTCGCTGAGAATGTGTGATAGGCATAACCAGGTTCGTTTTTCTTTCAATTGTTGGTATGGTCTAATTAATTCAAACATTTATAATAGTACCATATTGGGCAGTCTCTAAGAGCAATTAGAACATTTTCCGTTGGACGAGCTCACAAAAGTGTATTTCCAGCAAGACGGTGCACCGCCACACAACAGCCGTAATACTCGGTCTAATATAAATCAACTCTTCGGTACCCAGTGGATAGGGACCACAGACCACTTACTTAACTTAACCTATAGACCCTGCATACAAGGGCGCCCCCGTGAGCCAAGCATATGCTCAAAAAGCAGCAACCGGTAGCCACGCCCCCAAACAGTCTTTTAGTACGCGGTCGACCGTTGACGCAGTAACATGTTATATTTTGACTAATTAATTAGCGGATCAAGTGTTAAAAATGCCATATTCTATAGGTATGGTTAAGTTGTGTGGAAAGTGTAGCAAGACGTCTAGTGTTATAGGTAGGCTATTTATACTTAATTAAAACGATTAAACAATAATAATTAAAAACTTAGTAAAGGTTGCAAAGATGGCGACGGTAAACGCTCGCCGCGCGTCTTTCAGCAGTTGTCTCGTTCTTTCGCATACTAGTTTTTACAATCCTGTCTTTGTCTAACCCCGGCATTATCTTAAGTAGTGATGTGGCTGATTTCTTAAACTACCAATACTGGTAAAAAAAATGTTACAGCTAAAGCAGTAATAAAACTAGGCCCACTTGTTGATATAAATAGGTAGCTGTACCTACTTTCCAACTGAGAGTTAGTGTTGTCCTCATAATTTAATAAGTTTTTTGTTTAGTAGATAATTCAAAATCGATATTTCAATCGGGAAATCAAGAAACTAGAAAATTCAAGATGGCGGCTACTTTTTCTCATTCTGTCAACTAATTCGTTGACAGAGATAACACAGATCCCCAAATATCGAGTTTGGAAGCAATCGGTCAAGTAACTAGAAAGTTTAAGATGGCGGCTACTTTTTTTCATTCTGTCAATGGGTTCGTTGTTTTTGACCAAAGGGATCTCTAGATATCTATTTTGGAAGCGACCAGTCGATTAACTTAAAAGTTCAAGATGGCGGCTACTTTTTCTCATTCTGACAATGGATTCGTTGTCGGAGACTTAACAAATCCCCAAATATCGATTTTGGAAGCAATCGGTCAAGTAAACTAGAAAGTTCAAGATGGCGGCAACGTTTTCTCATTCTGTCAATGGATTCGTTGTCGGAGACCAAGGGGATCTCTAGATATCTATTTTGGAAGCGATCAGTCGACTAACTTAAAAGTTAAATATGGCGGCTACTTTTTCTCATTCTGTCAATGGATTCGTTGTCGGAGACTAAACAGATCCCCAAATATCGATTTTGGAAGCAATCAGTCAATTAACTAAAAAGTTCAAGATGGCGGCTACTTTTCCTCATCCTTTTAACGGATTCGTTCTTGCGGACAGGAATCACAAGATTTCGATTTTGAACTAAATAGATGAGAAGTAATTTAAGTAAATTGTAATTCAAAGTTATTTAATTTCATTATACCCTTAATTTTATCGTCAGTAAGTTGAGTAATACCGAAAACACGAACGTGTCTCATCACTAGTGGGCTCGGTGGGCGGAAACTTTAGCCACGAACGGACCAATCACAGCGCTTTAGCGTCCCCCGCACCCCGCGACTTTGGCAGCGCGGTTCCTTCGTAAAATCATCACTATGCGAGGTCTATAGGTTAAGTGGTCTGTGATAGGGACACACGGACCCATAAAATGGCCACCTCGCAGCCCTGACCTAAAAAATCAAGTGTATAAAAAAAGATTTACTACAATGTAGACGAATTAAAAAATATTTTAAATACAATTCAACGTTGACGTTATGTTTTATTGGTTGATCTAGTTTTGCCGAATGGCATATGCCATAACTTATTCGTTATAAAGGCGTTTTCTTTTTTTCGGGAACTGTAAATTTAACATGATTGTAATAAAATAAACCTAACCTCACAGCTTCCGCGATAATCATAACAGTTTACGATAAACAAGGATAGGACAAACGCCCGTCATTTTGAAAACTTAACCCTGTTCTGTACAGTAGAGAGTTCCTTATATTAATAAAAAAAAAATAGGTACTAAATAAGAATAAGAATAGTTTATTCGTGACAATACAAAACAAAGGACAAAAGTAATGTTTTATAAATTTATTTGAAGTACCATAATTTATATGTTTCCAGTGACAAATTATTCAAATGACGATGATTAAGGCGATAAATCACTTTCGCCAATGGAAAAGAATGACCATATTTTTTTCCAAATTTTCACTTGTGAGCCTATATCGACGTGAGTTTAGGACCCATTTATGAGTCGAAAAAATGCCTTCACAGTCTACTGACGTCATTGGGGCATGTCTAATCGTTGACATTGGTATATTGTTTTTTCCAATATGCTTGTGGCTCGGCGTTTATTTTCTTCTGCATTTCGTTTACGGTAACATAATCAGGATTTCTATTTAAAATTGCTTGAAACTTTGATGTAAGTGTAGATCTAAGACTCCCAGGTATTTTTTTAAAACAGTATGTATTTCCTTTACAATTTTAAAAGATTCTTTTATCTGTAACTTTGTGCTTTGTAGTTCAAGATTTTTTTGTGGGATAACTCGAAAATTTGTTTTTATGTACAGAAAAACGTTTTTTAAATTTGGGATTTTAATTATATTCTTTATCATCCGAATTAAGGATGATTCGTTTTTTAAACCATTTATCATCCTCTTCAATTGTTCGAAGTGTTCTGCATAGTAACAAGCGGCTGTGATCCACGTCCCCCACCTAATAATTGTTGGTTTAGGTGGTAAAGCTAGACCAGGACATTGTTCTCTAAAATATTTTACTCTAGAGTCGGATTTTAAAATATTTATTTCATACATGCAATAACTTTATCCGCATTCGGAAATCTATTCCGTATTTCTTCACTTAAACGGTGAAACCCATGTGCAAAACACGTTACATGCAATATTTGAGGATATGCACGTTTCAACAATTTTCCAGCTTTTAACATGTAACTGGCTGAATCTGATGAAAAGAGGAACACTTTTTGTTTGTAAGTTTCAGCAGAGTCAGTCCATAGCCAGTTCAGTGTACTTTCGTAAAACTGATAAATAGTTTCACCGTTTACTGAATCCAACACCTAAGATGCCACTAAATGGAATTTGTTAACAGTGTTAGTATAGTCAAGGTCATAAATATGTATACACTTTAGTACCTTGTCTATTTAACGTCATGTTTAAACCGCCATATGAAATTGTCACAGCGATTAAAGTGACAAGGTACTAAAGTGTATACATATTTATTTCCTTGACTGTACTCAAAGGCATTAATAGAAAATGTAAAATTTTTCGACCTAAACAGTCACGTGTTTCGTCAATAGACACCCAAAAGCTATCCGCTGCTCGTAATTTTCTCCGCATATTTTGCATTTTGTAATTTTGTAGACTTTATCCAAGTAAATTTTACGTATATGTGATTGATCTGGAATATCCCGGCCACCACAATACTTTTGTAAAAAGTTACGAAAATGATAGTTACTTAATTTTGACCAAGGAATATTAGCACATATCATCATTATTGTCAAATCCAAATAAAAATCCGTGTTTGATTCTGAACCATTTTTCTTTAGCTGGTGAACTTTTGAGTTAACATGCAACTGAATATCGGTTTTTGGGTAGGTTCTCGGACGTTTATCACAAATAAGGCAAAGCAATTGAAATCCGTCAAAAGATAAATCTGGGTAAGAAGATAGCCAAGATCGTATACATTTTTCACTTGCCGGACGTCTTGAAGCCATAATTTATAATTAATTAAGTAATGAAAATCGCATTGGTTAATAAATAAGTACACGTTTCTAAAGTGACAACGTGAATGCTAGACAAAGATGATTAGAATATTACCTATTTTATCTAAATGGCCAGTAGTAAACAAAGTCATTGAAATCAAGTAGTGTCTAACGCGATGATAGAAGAATAGGTAATTTATTGATAAATGTGTTGAAGTACATTAAATTATAATATTTTGAGTAAACTTCTAAAAAAATATATTATTAGGAAGTCTCTACTGTACAGAACAGGGTTAAGTTTTCAAAATGACGGGCGTTTGTCCTATCCTTGACGATAAAAAAAAATAAGACATTCGGGATTTTAACACATTACGGCCTAAGAAATTCAGACAGGTACGAGTATGTATGTTTCTTCATTATTAAATACAATAGATACAATAGAGTTAAAAGTATTAGCCTACACATTGTTTTTTATAAGTTTGTCACCTTTGCTGTTTAAAATTATAAAATATGCCTATATAAGTTTTTTATCACGGAATTAACCAATATTTTCTTGCAGGTAATTAAATATTCAGTTTCTTACGGCGTTTCTTCTCAGTAGTGGTTTCCTCTTAGGATGAGTAGATTTTTGACGTGTAAAAGTGCTCGTGCGGCTTACCGGATCAATTTATTTTATCCATTTTATTTTCTTATCTTTTTTCTAAGAGGTAAGGTAAGTTGTCACGCACAGTGAGTTTTTAGGTAAAGGAAACCCCTCTGAATCTAGAATGAGCTCTCTAGCTCTCTATCTAGGTTTTCACCGGGGACTGCAGTAGATATTTAGGATCTTCAAGTGGGGAGTTATCAAGTTTTTGAACGGCAACGTTGCTTGCGGTACTTGTCATCGCGGGCTATATGTATAGGTACTACTTATGACTCTAAAACTACGAACATAGAAATGATCAATATTTTAAAATTACCGAAATGGATGCCCAAAGTCCAAAAGAGCTCGAGAAGTGTTCCTAAAGCTGTGTGCTAACAACGGTAGAGCAATAGGAGTCCGTTGCAAACGCATCAAGTGCAGCTGTTGAACCAGCCACTCACTTCTTTCTAGAACTGGTCAAGGGTTTGACATTTCAGTTAGTAAAACTCTTTAAAAGTAACAACAAAACAAAATCTTGTCACCAAAAAAAAGCGATAACGAACTCTGCATCAAAGCAAAAGTTACCCCCAAAAACTAAAAGTACACCATGCAATCGTCAAAAAGGGCAAAAGACGGATGATGACTGGATCTGTTACTCATGTGGGGGGAAATATTCCGGTGATGTTAACTTAATAATGGGGCAAATCGGATAACCTTACTTACATACCATTGTCAAGGTCAAGGTATTGATAAAAACCAGGCAGTGTTTATGTGTGATTACTACAATGTAATCAGCGTTGTATGCAGCGTTGATCCTAATGACAGTGATGATCCAGATTTTTAGTTTTATCTACACTAATATTATAAAGAGGAAAGATTTGTACCTATTTTTGTATGTTTGTAATGAATAGGCTCAAAAAGTACTGGGCCGATTTAAAAAATTCTTTCACCAATAGAATGCTACATTCTTCCAATTTGACATAGGCTACATTTCATTTTGAAAAAAATTAGGAATCCTTGGTAAAATTTGAACAATGTAACCGAAGGTGTAGAAAAATGAGTCTTAAAATGTCTTTCGTCGAATGCGCTGCCGAAACTATTAGCGATAGAACAAAATAATGTAAAACAATATTGAAGAACATCATAATGTCTACAAAAAACTCCGCGGTAGCATATGTCCAACTATTGTAGTTATGTCACTACAACAACTTTTTTCATTTTAAACATTAATGAAAATGCTAACCAAATTCAAACCATGCTATTTATGTGTTTATATTAATCCTTATCCAAATAAATTATTTTATGGTCAAGACCATTTAACTACCTATAAAATAGTTTTTAAATTATTTAAATTGGACTTTCCATTCAAAGGATATTACGAATTAAAAAATTCAAACAGTAAACAAAACCGCCATAGCGCCGTGGCCGTTGTTTGCGATGCAGTCTGAAAAGCGCGCCGGGCATCGCGACGGGCGGGGTGGAGGGGGCACTGAAATACAGGAGTGGGGCGTGCACGTCTAAAAAAATTGCAGCGGGCGAAGCCGCTGGCGGGTCGCTAGTTTATAATAATTTCCGTGATAAAAAAATTGTTTAGCTCATTTAATTCCGTTATAACGTAATTAAACTAACATGTATCACGGACTTAAGCTGATTACCACGCTCTTGTCAAAGTTGGCAAAACTGACAAATATTGTTTTATTTTATAGAATATTCGTAAAAATAAAGATCTCTTTTTTCTATAACATTAACCAAAGACTGATTTATGTTAAAAGATAATTAAAATATATGAATAAATAATGGTCTTTGTCTTCCAAAAACCGTTTTATCACGCAATTAGCCGAGTTTACCCTACTTAAAGTAATGTGTTCTCAAGACTGTTCTAAGTATTTAGTTTTCTTAACATTCTTTAAGTATACTTAAAGGACCGATGCGTAAAAATACCACATGCGAAAGGTCTTCTCTGTTATAGTGTTATTACCCTACTAAGACGTATGGAAAAATATTTCTTTGATTTGTGGGTGTTCTAGTACTCCAACGGCCGAAACCTATATATAACCTATACCTAACCTTTTAATATTCAAACCGCGGATAGATAAGGCTTACTTCGGGTTTAAATTTGACATTTGCCCATACAAAATGTGTCAAATTTTAATCCGAAGTAAAGCTATCTGTCCGCGGTTTAAATATAGGGTTCGGCCGTAACCTCAGTTGGTGTCAAAGAGTGTTTTAATCTTTTATAAGAAAGGGATCGGTTGACATTAAAAAAAATCTGTCTAAAAATTTTCTCGCTGACTATACATTTTATCCAAAAATGTGTGAATGTCGATTGTCGTCACTCAAAAAGTTGGGAAAAGCCTCGTAAGATCATTTTC
The DNA here is from genome assembly GCA_949316455.1 of Acleris holmiana. Taxonomy (NCBI): domain Eukaryota; kingdom Metazoa; phylum Arthropoda; class Insecta; order Lepidoptera; family Tortricidae; genus Acleris; species Acleris holmiana. The sequence continues at coordinate 44,339,078 of OX438762.1, read as the reverse complement.
GCGTAGCAGCAAGGGATCTGGTAGCTGCCCTTAATGCCTCATCTCAACTTTCCACCCTGTATATGGACGCTGTTTCGCAATAATGTGTCAACCCACAAGTATTTAGCAAAAAAACGTCAACCTACAATGATCGCACCGAGGGTCGACACTTTATTGCTAAATACTTGTAGGTTGACACATTATTGCGAAACAGCGTCCATACAGCGGCTGTTTTCTGTAATAGGAGCAATAAATTTAGGGATCGTTTTCACACCACAAACGTAACAACATTTATTCTACAACTTTTGGAAAAAAAGTTATCGTTACCTAATTAAATATTAATGAATTTAGATTTTCTAAGCAAGAAATCTACGAAGTTTGTAGGCTGACAGTAGACGTCAACTAGACTATTGCATGGAGTAGGTACATTGAAAATGCTATTTAGTCTGTTCGAAAGAATCCCAAATAATAAATTACATATTTTTTTAAAGTTGTAGATCAAATACTGCTTTTCTCCAATAATGCGAGAAAATATATTGTGACGCAAGTATACATCGCGTCACGTGATTAGACGTACTGAAGCTTAATTTCAACGCTTCACGTACCTACTCGCCACGGTAGCTCACTGGTCTAAGTTCGCGTCGATTTAGAGGTCGCAGGTTCGAATCCCGTACGGGGAATTCTTTTTGTATTTATTTATGGGATAGTTCTAATTTAAATAGCTGTTGTTTCTTTGTTTGGGCATTCCAGCTCGTGGTTTAGAGCTCACAATGGTGTTACGAAATTTGGGTTAGTCTTAAAGATACCCACCAGACGTTCAAATGTAACAGAAATTATAAATCATCAGTAATTTACAGTAATTTATAGTCATTTAAGTAATTTTCTTTTGGGTGTGTGTAATCTTTGGACGAAGGGGTAAGTCATAAAGTTAAGGCTCGTCTAGGCAGTTAAATTAATCGTTTTCTTAAGCACTTGACTTACGAAGGGACATTCCGCTTGTTTTAGCTTCTGGTCATGCCCTTCGAAGTCTGCCGAGACTAAAACGTACTCAGTAACGAGACTGTTGCTAGCCGGTGACATTCTGGATTGGCAGGGTTCCCTAGGCAGCTAAAAACCCTCCTGGCGCTCAATACTTAGTCTTAGTTTTATTTTTTAAGTTAGTTGTAGAGTCTAGTTAAGTACTTGTTTCCCTTTAATATAATTATTATCTAGCGTGTAAATGAAATGAAATGAAATGAAAAAATATTTATTGGTGCTGGACACATAAATTACAGTTTATATATATATATATATATTTTTTACTGCAGCAAAAGGAGCAAACTCAGCTGGTGCCGGCCGTAGTCTCGCAGGACTGCTGCGCAGCGCTGATTTTCAGTTTGCTCGCTATGCTTGTAGCTATGCTTTCATTTCTCCAAGTTAACCCGTAACAAAATAGCGCCCAACGTTAAAATTTATTAAGGGTTAGCAGAGCGGTGTCATGGTAGGTAGTAATTGTTTGAAATTGTACATAAAATAATATTAAATTAGGTTGAATTAAGTTCTGTTTTATTTACATTTCGGATATTATTATATTTAAGCTGTGGATGTGCTCTAGTTTAATATTGTTTTTTTTGGTTCCTTTAGAATTTAATTTTATTCTTGGAAATTAAATACTGGTTACTTGTACACCCAGGAAACATAAGTGAAGCGAATTAATATTTTTGTTACTGTTTTTTTTACAATTATTTCATTATTTATTTTAGTTAGGATTACGTTTTAGTTGTTTTTTTTATCGCCATCACTGCCTTACGAAAGCGAATTAGGATAAGTTTTTCGTATCGTAGGTATGTAATTAGGGGTACCTACCCCTAATTACATACGATACGAAAAACTAACAACATCTCATCTCATCAAACAAACAATCCACATCAACATCAATCTTAAAAAAAATACCGCACCAAAATACCACAATTACCTAACTTGTATAAGTAGGTATACACGTTAGGTAATTGTGGTATTTTGGTGCGGTATTTTTTTTAACATTTACTAAATAAGAAATTTTGATTGGAGTTAGGAGCCGAGTGTTTGTGTAGGTTTCGTAATAAGATATTTTTTGTATCCATTTATAATGGATCCTAATCTCTTACTAAAAGATGAGCTTGAATATGAACTAGCGTGTCGTGGGGTTTCCGCGAATAGCACCGTTCCCGTGCTTAAAAAGTTACTTAAGGAACTTATGATCAGTGAGCAGTCCGAGGGTTCGTTGCGAGAAATTAAGGATCAGGCCGCTAAGAGGGTTGACTTTGAATTGGAGATTTGTTCGGCAAAAATAAAGGTGCTATCAAATTATATTTCGGAAATGATAGGGAAACCTGATAAGGCTCTTTTCAAGAGATTAATAACTAGGCTGTATCATGTACAAAATAGGCTCAATTTATTACAGCATGATACAGAAGATAACGGAATAAGGAAACGCTTACTCAACAGTGTCAGGTGTTGTTAGAAAAATTAGAAATACAAGACGATTTAGTAGAAGATGACAACTTAACAGCAAATGATAAACAGATGTTGCAGGAAACTTTGGGTGAACTAGGTCTCAGAATAATTCAGAAGTTGGAGGGCAAGTTTGACACAGCCAAAGACGATAGGGAAATAGATAATGGCAAGTGTAGATATGAACAAATAGACGTAAACAAAAGTGTTAGTTTCATGTCAGGACAGTGGGAAAATGAAAGGATAGGTAAACCTAGGTTACTGCGCACGTCAACGATAGAAGAGGACAGTCTAAAGCGAAAATTGGTACCGATATATCAGTGGGGGCTCAAATTTACTGGAGCCAATAATGCTAGTGTGAATGCATTTTTTGAACGTGTTCCGGAGCTAAAAGAAGCTAGGAACGCGTCTGACTATGACCTTTGGCGGAACGCAATCGATTTTTTTGAAGGACATGCGCTAGTTTGGTATAGGGCAAATAAGGAATACGCCAGTAATTGGGAAGACTTAGTGATTTTACTTAAAAGAACCTTCCAAAAGCCTTACTATCAGGAAGAACTTTTATCGGAAATTAAGTCTAGAACGCAAGGTAGTGAAGAATCAGTCCTGATCTATATAGCCATATAATGCAAAATATGTTTAAAAGATTGCCAAACAGTTTAACAGAAAACGAGAAGATTTAATCATACAAAAAAAATTGCAGCCGTTTTATCAGAAAGCAGTGTGTAGGGACCAATTTGGCTCAATTCCAGACCTGATTAATGTGCTTAGAATTGTAGAAAGAACAAAGGTTAACTGCGACAAGTTAAGTTTAAAGTAATTCCAGTCATGTTAATGCCCATGTTAAATCAACAGTTAATTTTAGGAAAGGATTTTTTCGACATGTTTGGAATATCCCTGCAATTTAAAAGTTATCGCAATGAGGAGTTGGAATTGCATAGCCTTTCAACAAAAATACCTGCGATCATATCTAGAGATGATTTAACTGAGGGACAAAGTAAGCAACTGGCAACCCTAATTGAGGAAATGCGTAGTACTATTGGTGAAGGCCTTGGTAGAACGCATATCCTAAAACATGAAATTGATACAGGTAATTCTAAAGCTATTCATCAGAGACAGTACAATTTTTCTCCTGTAGTTAAAGCAGACATTGAAACAGAACTGGATAAGATGTTAAGAAATGATGTGGTAGAAGCATCATACAGTGCACGGTGTTCTCCAATCTTGATTGTGAAGAAACCAAATGGGGACAATCGATTGTGTTTAGACAGCAGACAACTTAATAAGGTGACGAAAAGAGATACTTACCCGCTGCCTAGGGTATCAAATATTATTGTCAATTTGAAAAATGCCAGATTTTTAAGTATCTACTATCGATCTTAACTCTGCGTTCTGGCAAATTCCTTTAGTTGAAAGCAGTAAGGAAAAAACCGCGTTTGCAGTACCCGGGAGAGGTCTTTTCCATTTTAAAGTTATGCCATTTAGGCTAGTAAATGCATCGCAACCACAGCAGCGATTAATGGATTTGTTGTTTTGTTCTAAAGAAGATAAGGTCTGGGCTTACCTAGACGATATAGTAATATCCTCTGTTGCATTTGAAGAACATATCCAACTTATACAGAAGGTTATAGGTATTGTACAAAGAGCGGGTCTGACAATTAACGTTGATAAATGTAAATTTGCTCGTTCCAGTTTACAATTTTGGGTTATATTATTGATAAGCATGGTTTAAGAACCGATCCAGAAAAGGTGACTGCCATAATTAACTTTCCTCGACCAAGAAATTATACAGAGCTTAAAAGATTTATTGAATTAGCATGCTGGTACAGAAGATTTGTTAAAAACTTTTCTATAGTTGCTGCACCTCTCCATGGTCTAACTAAAGGTAAGAAAAGCAAGAAACTCATTTGGACTGCGGAAGCAGAATCCTCTTTTGTACAGTTAAAGACTCTATTGACATCAACACCGGTTGTTATATGCCCAGACTATTCAAAACCCTTTACTGTAGTGTGATGCATCAAATACCGGAATCGGGGCGGTCCTTTGCCAGAAAACTGAGGAGGGTGATCAGCCTATTGCGTTTTTAAATAGTAAACTTAATGATCGTGAAAAGAAGTACTCAGCGTCTGAGAGGGAGCTCTTGAGTATCGTGTTTGCTAAAGAAAAGTTTAGGCCTTACATAGACGGAGTTAACTTCACGGTCGTAACAGATCATAGCGCACTGCAATGGTTGCATAAGATGAAAGACTGGAAGATTAGCAAGGTGGGCTATGAAATTGCAACAGTTCAACTACGACATAATTCACAGACCCGGCAAAAGTCATATTGTTCCAGACGCACTTTCTAGAGGCACCACACAAAACGAGATTAGGAAAATGTGTAAGTTGGACATTTTAGAGAGACATAAGGACGATTGGTACAAATCCAAGGTGAAGCAAGTACTGGAACAGAATAACTTAACGAACTGGACGATTATGAATGGCTTGTTGTACAAAAAAGTAAACTTAAAACAGTTCCCTGACGAAAATGTTCGGTGGAAATTATACATCCCGGAAGCATTGAGAGGTAGAGTATTCAAAGAATGCCATGATGATGTTACGGCTGGTCATTTGGGTGTACGGAAGACATATTTTAGGATCGGGTATAAATATTTTTGGCCAAATTTGCTTCACGACGTAAAGGAGTACGTGCGGAAATGTGAAAGCTGCGCTAGACATAAAGTTTCACAGCAGGTGCCGTTGGGATTAATGGGTCAACATAGGGAAGTGCAACGGCCTTGGCAAATAATATCCTTGGATTTAATGGGGCCATTTCCAAAAGTACAACTTGTAACACCATGTTGTTAGTTATATTTATAACGTGTTGGTTTAGTAAATTTATTTTACTATTTCCACTACGTACAGGGAAGGCTGACAAAATATGCGAGGTTGTTGAAAAGCAATTTTTATTTTACGATGCTCCTCAAGCGATAATTTGTGACAATGGCCGGCAATTTAACTCACAGCTTTTCAGAGATATGTCAGACAAATACAACAGCAAACTGTGGTTTACTCCGAATTACCATCCGCAGAGCAACCCCACTGAACGTGTAAATCGTGTAATAAGTATGTACCATGATTGCCACTTACACGAAACCAGGTAGACACAATACATGGGATCAAAATATACATCAAATAGGAAATGCAATTAGAAACGCGGTGCACGAAACGACAGGATACACCTTTTTTTTGGTCGTGAAACTGTAATACCGAACTCGGAGCCAGTGCCCAGCCTGGCAACACCACGGCCAGATAACAATTACCAGATTAATGTTACCGACTATATCAAGAAGGCCGCTATGCGAGAACTTATTTATGGCAATGTACAGAAACGGTTACGAACTGCACACGACCACAGTAGTAGGTACTATAATAGTAGACGTAGGACAGGTATGTTTCAAGTAGGAGACACGGTGTGGAAAAGGTCGAAACATTTATCTAGTGGTCCCAATAAGTTTATGGCAAAATTAGGCCCGAAATTCGAAAAGGCAATTATTGTAAGTAAATTATCAGACAACATTTTCCAACTGAACAATGTATTTGGCAAATCAATTGGGAGTTGGCACGTGAAGAACCTGAAGGCAATATAATAATAAAAAAAAAATTGTTGCTTGTTTGTGTTATATATTTTTTTTCCTTAGGGAGGGGGCATATGTGACGCAAGTATACATCGCGTCTCGTGATTAGATGTACTGAAGCTTAATTTCAACGCTTCACGTAGGTACTCGCCACGGTAGCTCACTGGTCTAAGTTCGTGTCCATGGTCGCAGGTTCGAACCCGTACGGGGAATTCTTTTTGTATTTATTTATGGGATAGTTCTAATTTAAATAGCTGTTGTTTCTTTGTTTGGGCATTCCAGCTCGTGGTTTAGAGCTCACACTGGTGTTACGAAATTTGGGTTAGTCTTAAAGATACCCACCAGACGTTCAAATGTAACAGAAATTATAAATCATCAGTAATTTACAGTAATTTATAGTCATTTAAGTAATTTTCTTTTGGGTGTGTGTAATCTTTGGACGAAGGGGTAAGTCATAAAGTTAAGGCTCGTCTAGGCAGTTAAATTAATCGTTTTCTTAAGCACTTGACTTACGAAGGGACATTCCGCTTGTTTTAGCTTCTGGTCATGCCCTTCGAAGTCTGCCGAGACTAAAACGTACTCAGTAACGAGACTGTTGCTAGCCGGTGACATTCTGGATTGGCAGGGTTCCCTAGGCAGTGCAGCATTACCGCTGCAAAGTTAAACCTTTTTTGCACCGTCGTATTGTTACCTCCTTCCGGTACGTGATGTTATTCTTTGGTCGCTTGTCATGTATGTTTTTAAATTTTTAGCTTTGAACTTTCGAATTTTTCCTGACGTTCTCCGCTCGCTTGTTCTCGGTCATTATGAATTCGGAGCTGACATGTTGATGGTCACATGAAGATATTTTTTTTGAAGAAAAGTCGCATGTTTTGATCTCTGAAGGCCCTCTAGTGTATCGCTCGCAACACGCCTCAGTCTTCAACCTTTTTTGGCCATCTTTGAGCCTTGTATTGCCTCACGAAGGCACCGCAGTACCGGTTTATTCCCCGGGTAAGTTACGCTTCGTCTGTGTTCGTTTTCCCCCGATTCCGTTCCCCTCGTTTGGTTCTCGTAGAATTATTAGTCTATTCTTTCCAGTTCCTACCGCCTACACCATTTGGCTCCAGTGCTATTACGCACCAACCAGGCTCCAGTCCTTCCACCTACCCCAACGGGCACCACGGCGTGGAGAGGTTGACTCCGAGCCACCACCGCTCAGTCCGCACCAGGCTACACCCGGCGCGCGTACCGAGTTTTCACTCCAGTTACGGACCAACACCGTGGTCGGATGAAGACGGACTAGTGCGCGTGTTCATTTTTCCTTTTTTTTTGTATAACTTGTCTTAACCGATTGTCTCTGTACCCCATACCAAACGTCACCCCAGAAACCGTGAGTATACCATTGTCACATTTTGTAGTGTTGCTTTAGAGACGTCACTAGAGTAGCATTCCAGTATTTGCTGACGAGTATTTTTATCACCATCTCACACCCTTCATTCGACCCAGTAACCCCTATCACTCTTCCCCCCTTAAATTCAAAAAAGGCCCGCGCGCCTGATCGAACTACATATTTTATGTTATTTTTCGGGTTTTAATTTGGCCGACGGTAATTTCATTAATTTGTGAACTCATAACCGACATGCTTTCCTTTTTTTTATACCGTTTCAAGGACCTTTCCGTTTAGGCACCTTTTTCATTGTGTACGTTAATGTTCAACATTGTACGGTTTGCTATTTTATGTGTGCATTGTCATTTATGTGTGTTATCTTCAGGGTTTTGTTAAAATAAATTATTATATCTTTAAAGCGTTGTTCGGCATTTTTAATTCTACAAATCCTACGTGTTGAGCACCGGTAAACTCCGTGTGTTCGGTAGTACGGAAATTTTAGTTTTTTTTAAATAGTCGTGCTATAGCAACTAAAAACCCTCCTGGCGCTCAATACTTAGTCTTAGTTTTATGTTTTAAGTTAGTTGTAGAGTCTAGTTAAGTACTCGTTTCCCTTTAATATAATTATTACCTAGCGTGTAGCTATGCTTTCATTTCGCCAAGTTAACCCGTAACAATATAACCAAGGATCGTTAACTGCGAGCGAAATCCATTGAAATGACGTATGACAACCAGTTAGGGATGGCGATGGTTCTAAATTGATGAACTAAAATATTATGTACTAAAATAATACAAATAAATATAACTGAACAGAATCTGAATCTCAGTGTAAAGTTATTATTACAGTTAAATGGTAAATTTTTGTATTGTATTTTCATTTTTTATCCAAAACTCTCCAAATTTTTCACTTGGGACAGTGAGTAATAATTTTCGCAAATACGATGGCGAAACAACACAAATAATACAATCAGCCTTGCAGTTACCTGAAAAAAAAAAGACTTAATTGCTTGTAATCCCACAAATCTAAAGTTTTTATGGAGATCGAAAAATATTACATCGTTTCTGACAAACAAAATAATTAAATTAAATAATGCAGTCCTTTTATGTGCAGTAGTTTCTGATTAGCGGCCTATTTTGATGACTAACAGTTGCATTACGTATTTGCTGTCAATAAATCAGGGCAGGCTACATAGTTTAGATTACCTCGATGATCAAGGTTGCATTGAAATTTTGCAAACACAACCAGTACTTGACGGAGTCACATTGACAATCATGACAAGAACATACCTACTAGTTTGTAAATTTATCTATTGACAATATATTTATCAATTCCAAGAAGTTTTAGTTTAATGTCATAGATAGCACTTATTACTTATTAGTGTCTAGGTGACCTAGACACTGATAAGTATAATATAATGATATTAATGATAAATAAACACATTCCTCCATACATATGAATAAGTAGCATAACTGACGATTCGAAAGTGCTTGTTTCTAAGCCTACTCAATAAATAATTTTTGCCTTTGACTTGACTTGACTGGGTAGCAACCCTAGTACTTCAATGGATTTCGCTCGCAGTTAACGATCCTTGAATATAACACACTTGTTGATAAGCACCGTCCCATTATTAGAAAAAAAACGCCACCTCTCAATTAGTTATATTTTAAAGTAGGTACACAATATCAGTCATAATGTCATTTACATCCGGAAAAGGAACGAGATAGTATAGAACTGAAAGGGGTCATAAACAGATTTCGGTTTTCGTCTTTCCTGTGGACACACCGGAAGTTAACGTTGTTAAGGCCTAATTTTCTTCCCAAGCCCATTCCCGCATAAACGGCGTGAAGACTGCTTTAGACCTATCATATAAAAACTTAACTTATATGCACGCAAGCTTTTAACTATTGACCACAGGAGAGACAACTTTTGTTTTTTAAAGGGGGTATGACTCAAATTAAACGATATCATGGAATAAAATGTTAGTTTTACATTTTTATCTGTGATTTTGAATGAATTGGGTTTTTAACTATAACTAGGGTAAGGATTTTGGTGGCATATCGTGGTTTTAGAATCAGTCCGGAATTTTTATATAGGTACAAACGGCAACACTCTTAACTGTACATCGGTGGACCTTATTAAAAAAGGCATAAGTTCTAACGATGGACAGTTAACAGTGAAGGCGATGGTACGTACCACCTTGATTTTGACCTTCAGTATTATATTATCATATTATAATAATTAGGATATAGCGTTTACCTCGGTTCATCAACTACGATTTGCCAACAAAGGTCCTAATCTTACTGATAACGTTTATTCACAACGCGTTAGGGTTAAATCAGCAATTTATTTTGAACGCATATAACGTTTAAAAAAAAGGATTTCAACCTGAGCTACTTTTAAACAATCTCTAAGCCTGTAATTGCCGTTACAGGTTAACCTTTTCTATCTACGAAATTATTCAAAGTATTAAAAACTTAGAAGGTTGATTGTACGAGTATTTGGCCGTTCTGTTTTAAATCGTAAATTAGTCATTTTCATGAAGTTTCCCGGCCATCGGTTAATAATTACTTTTTGCATTGGCCTGGAACGAAGAACTTCCGTGCCGTTTTTGCAACAGTAAGATTAACATTTCGGTGCAAGTCGGAGAACAATATTTATATTGCAACTGCAGGAGGAAAAATCCCTTTCATTCGGAACTACTGGGAAGAAACCCACTAGTAAAATCAGGTAAACTAGCAAGACATTACAACTAGTAGGGATAGACCAAAAATGTTCGTTACCGTGACCACCGATACCCCATTTTGAACGAGGGTTTAAGGATCAATTGGCGTAACTATCTGATTTAGGTAGTTACATATATTTTTTAAACCCTTGTATGAACAAATACGGGTAGGCTTTTTTCGCCTCGATATAATGGTAATAATATTCAATGTTTTCAGATTAAACACAATACAATTCAAAATAAAATGGAAGCATCGTAATTCGTAATAAAACTAGTCATATTCGTTAAAAATTATATACATATTTACATTTTATAATTTAATCGTGCATCTATGACTCGAAAACATTCGGGTTTGTTCCCCAAATTGGCAACATTTAATATTTTTTCTCATGTCCTAATCAGTAACCATTACCTACTGAAAAAACCTCCAAAATAGGCAAACATGTTTTTTTGTTCATAGTTTACGAAAAATTTAGCTAGGCGTAACTTAATAAATAAATAAATATCAAGGGACGAATTCACACAAATTTACCCAGTCTAATCAGCCTTAGGCTTGTACAGCCGAAGACAACCCCAACAATAATAAGGTTGACTTTTCCAAAAGTTACAAATTACTTGGCGTCTCTAGTGGCATTGACAACATCAAGCCTATATTTTTTTAAATGTGGTTTTTTTTTTTTGCTATTGTGCCATATTACGAGACAACGAAAAACCTACTTATAGAGAGATATATGTACATACTTAAATGCATATAAAACAACACGACACGACTCGGGGACAAATACTACCACACAAATAACCCTTACCAGGAATCGAACCCGGGACCATTAGTTTCGTAAGCAGGTTCATTAAATTACGCTCACCATGTCGTCGCTGTTGACGTTATTCGGTTGATAATGGTGATGAGATAATAGATCAGTGCCAAGTCAATATCAAGTAAAAGCTGTCAGTCCTGACTAAATGTCAACTGATGACGTATTTTCTCATTATTCGTTTTACTTAGTAACTTACAAGAAGTTGAAGGAAGAATGGGGATTTAGCTTTGAGCTGGAAGGCTTTTTTTTAATAATAAGGATTTATAATTTAAGTTTGTCCTTCTCCAAAGTGTAGAATAAAAATTAAATGTAACAAAAAAATGAAACATCGTCAATGGTTGAGGCTTGCACGATTTGAAGATGAATTTCCCACAACCGTTGTGGAAAAATAATGTAACCAGTATGACTTAACAGATCGTATTGCAATCCGCCCCTTTGGATTGCAACATGCCATGAGTAACCAATGAAATGGGCTCCCTCTCGCTACTGCGACCTCCTAGCTCGCAGGCGCATGGGCAGGGCATAAAATCAAGTCTATTCGTGAAGATTTCGCCCTAGCCTGTAATATCTACACATTGTTTAGACAAGTCCGGCCACATCTGTCGGCTTGATGCGGTGGACACCATAACAATTGAACTGATTACAATATAGCTTCTACTAACGTATATCTTCATGGTGCCAAGGCGCGTCACCAAAAATGTACCCAGAAACAGCCCGCGCTGTCGCTAGTCGTCAACAATACTATAGTGTTGTTGATATGAGAGGAATTCTATGTTCTTACACACGGAACCCTTACAACAAGGTTTAAATAATATGGCATTCTACAATACGGGAAAGCATAGCAAAACCATATTTAATTGTGTTTTTGACATAACTCACATGAGCTCAGTTCAGTTATCATTAGAAACTTGAAAATGTGCACAATGAACAAAACACTATCCAAAAGATGCCAAACTCAAATGAAAAGATCCAAACAATAAGCTTCCGATATTCATCTAAAAGTAATTCACGACAGTCATCTACTTACATTAACTACTTCTACATCAAAACAAATGAAACTAATGTTTGAGATTGCATTACATTAATTTACAGCCTTAATTGATCTAGCAAATATTAACAATTATAATTTAAATAACCAGATACAAGTTACACGTTAATATTATTTTATTACTATTGTTTTATTATGAGCCTCGTAAATAGTAATACGCTATTTTCTAGACAACGTAAGTTCCCAGTTTGCTAATATAACGGCCGTTTTAGTTAACTGATCTCGAGTGGGACGCCCGTGTCAAGTCAAGACCCGTCAGAAAGAGCAGTTGCCCATAACTTGTCCTTTAGTTTGACAGGGTGGCCGCTGACTTTTCCCGGTTTTCCAGGCAATTCTAAAAGTTTTACCCTGACCAAAATAAACAATTCAATACAAACTTTTACGGCATTGGTTCTTTCAGATCAGATCTCTCAAAATATGAAAGAGTCCCTTTCGCCATCATTTATTAACTTATCCGTTATAAATATGTTATGGCATACGGCCCAACTATGATTAAAAAGGTATAAAGATGGCATCATGCAGTAATGTAATGTAAAACGTTCTTCTACGAAAGAACCCTTTAAATAACGCTCATTGGTGAGGTCGTTGAGTTCTATTTTCTAACCCAATAACAAACCTAATTAGAAGCTTTAAATCCTTTTAATAATCTGGGGGCACCGTAGTGCCCCCGCCTAGTCGAGCAAAACAGCGGCACGGCGGTACCATCCTTTTCTCGAAGCAATTCAGGCCATCTTCAACACCCTATAACTTAGTTGTGGATAAAACTAGAAGCTGATGATAAGAATCTTTAGTGATAATCGGGAGAATGCTACTTCGAATGAGCTGTATACGGAAGAGTGACTAATGTTATAACAGAGTCATAAACTGTTTTATTAACTATATTTCTAGATAAGTAGTTATTACCTTAAATACAGGACAATCATCTATAAATGTAATATAAAATATCATTTGGATTAGCTTACAATTCAATTGTATCAGCCACATAATTCTATTACGATAATTACGACGACCCACTCGTCGGTACACAGCTCCAAACTGTTCATCATAAGGCGAGTCAGCAGCAGTACGATGAAGGTTCTAAGGAGGCGCAGATAGCTGCGCGGCCGAGGCTCGGGCGCGGCGCAGGCGCCCGGCGGCGGCGGCGGCAGCGGCTAGCCTGACGCCGGCTCCAGCGCCTTCAGCCCCTCCGCGCTCAGGCCCTGCTTCTGGCACCACTCCACGAAATCGTCGATCAGCACGGGCCACGCTCCCTCCGCATCGTAATTGTTCATTCCATCATCAATTTGAGTTGCAAAATCCAAAAGAAGATTCCATGTATCCTTAGGAATAGATCTTTTATGATGCTCCTGAAACAGGACATTTTATTAAACTAAGGAGGAGGCAACTTTTAAATTTATTATAGTGACTAAATCTCACCAAAATGGATGGATTTACTGATTTCTAAAAGTTTGTATTTTAGAATCGCACTGGTGACTGAAATTCTCGCGCCTATGTAAACGAGTACCTTCCCCTCAACCACGCGTAAACGACATAATGTGACTTAATTTTAATTACTAAGTAGGTACTAGGGATGTTAAGGAGATCGTTTTATCGAAACCGAAGTCGGAGTCGGAGATTTTTAATTTGGTCTGAACCAGAGACGGAACCGAAGTCGAAGACGGAGGTAGAGGTAAAATTTAGTTGTGTGTGTATAATGTGTAAGCACGTGGGTATGATTGTAAAGTGACCGACTGTGTCAGTGACGGACATTTTCGATGATGTCCAGACATTTTTGACAAGTATTGACACGATGAAAATTTATTTTTAGTATATGTTTTATAGTTATTTTTCGATAAATTACAATCGATTCAGACATGATCGGTTATAAAAATTATATCGGACTAATACTATTTGTTTAGAAGCAAAACTAAGATTTTGTTATATTATTATACTAGCTGATATTAGTAAGAACCGTATGTTAAGGCTGCGTTTCCGCTAGAGATGCACGAGGACGCGTTGCGAGGAATATGTTTGACATGAAACAATAGAACACTTCATTTACCTATCCTCGCTCAGCTTACCTCTGGTGGAAACAGCTCAGCGAATCGAGGTTTTTGTACATATAAAACAAGGGAAAGATGTGTGCGAGGAATGTGTTGCGAGGCGGCGTCTGGCTAGCTGACGCGAACGCAGTCACTGGTCAGAGGTAGATTACGCATAACGATCGATGACAAAAATCGGAAATCAAGATGTAGGTAAGCAGCAGCCAGTGGCATGTGCTCCACTCCCGCCCCACCGCACCCCGCCCGCTACACATCCTCGCTGCGCATCCTCGCACTACTTCGCGACAGCAACTATTTGGCGACATTTTCGAGTGATTGGAGGTTCAGTAGATAAAAAACTTTTCGTTTGAAATTATTGCAAAACCGAGTACAAAAGCGATAACGCTACTTGTATTCACATAATGCTATACATTCAGAAGTGTAAAAAGTGTCCTACGGACATCAAAAATTAGTTTGTGAAGCATTTAAGTATCAGCTACTAAAAAAAGAAATGATCTAATGAACCTGTTAATAACAATCCTCCAACTCTGAAAAATTCAAGTAGTATCGAACTTTCAAAGGATTTTCAAATTGAATCAAAAACAAAACAAACAAAAAATATAATCAAAATGAATTACTTATATTCATTTGCGTCTACCACGGAAAAAGACAAAGTAGCAAACGCAAGTTCAAGCCTTTCCGATTTTTTCCGACAGTTTGATGGAAGTAGAGAGTGGGAAAAGTTTCTGACAGATGGCTACTTAACTTCTCAACTAGTTAAATATTTCAATTTGTGGCATTTGATATATGATTTCACTAGATTGTGTGCACTAAGTAGGGTATTCAATTAAAATAAAAACAAGTAGGTCTCAAGCATTCGGCATTTAAAAAAAATACAACAATTTTTGCAATCAATATTTTTACTACATATAATATTGATTGCATCCATTAAAACGACAAAAAAAAACAAGTTCTTTTTGACAAAATAGCCTACGGGAGAAAGAATTAAACAAAGTAACATTCCAAATAAATGAGTTTTCAAGTTTTAGTATCGCGTGTATCTAGTGTTGATAGGGACGCAAGTCTCTGAAGTCTAAAATGCAAGAACTCGACCCATATTTATAAGACTGTGAGCTTAAAAGACTTCCAAGTCTTTTGAGTTGTGAGTCGAGTTATTTTTTGAGTTTTATTAAGTCTTGTAGTTACGACTCAAGCTTTAGAAAGATTCAAGCCATCGTATCTTTTTAAAGTCTTATTTCAACTTTAGGTGTGCTTTAAGACTAGAGTCCTATAATGACGACTTGCTTTTTGAAGTTAGTTGGCTTGCTATGGTTTCTATCAAAATATGTCATGTTTGTGTTTGATGGGTATGTACTTTTCTGAAATGGTTTGAATGCACAAACGAAGTATATGATATCTGTAAAATTTAGGTACCTTTCAGAAATGTTTTAGTATAATTTAAATATTCTCTATAAAGAGTCAAGTTGGGAAAAGGCAACCCAAGTGGCTGAGTGACAGTAAATAACTGGCTATCAATAATAACGCCATTAAAATATTAATAACTACTTTTACTCGCGTCTCTGTCCACGTATATTTTGTTTATGGTGATTATTTCAGGAATTGTGTAATTTTCCAAAATACAAACTCTACTATGTATACAAAATTCTAAAAAAGCTGTTACTACCTCTATTATTATAATATTTATAACACTAGCTATCCGCCCACGACTTCTTCCGCGTGTAATAGGTTTTCCCGTACAAACTTTCATCCCAAATTTCATCTATTCAAAGGGTTGATTCTTGGAATAAAAATTACTCTGTGTTCATCCCCGGGTCTCAAACTATCTCTGTACTTACCAAATTTCATTTCAATCGGTTTAATGGTTTCAGCGTGAAATGAACAGACAGATAGGCAGAAACATATAGTTACTTCCGGATTTATGTGTTGTAACTACGCTGTTAAGAAAATACTGAAATAAGTCCCCTCGATCTAAGGGTGTGGGTATTCTTTTACAAACGAATAGTGCAATGACTACAAATGCCATAAGAGAACCAAGGAAGCTCATGCAACATTAATCATCCTAGAATTCTAAATTTACAAACTTGCTGGCGTCATCTAGTTGAATTTAAAAGTTACATTTCATTTTGGCTTCATTTCGTCATCAGTTCTTTAAGCCGTGAATGCCTAAGGCCCGTATTTCAATTCATTATGAAAACCATACAAACAGACAGCATTAAAATCAAAAGAAAGATATACCTAAGTAGGTACTGATTACTATAATACTACTCTGCCCTGCTAACAGAAAAGGCAGTATCTCAAATTCTATGGTCAAAGCAGATGCAATCCTATCTCGTTGGTTATAAGGTTGCATTTGCTACAGGAGTTTTGTCTGAGATACTGCCTTTTGTGTTAGCAGGGCAGTACTTTACTCGGTACCTATATTCCGTAATCTCATAATCTCAAGTGTTCTTACAATTATAAGTCCAAATGAGTTCTAATCATGACTCAGTTGTTTTAAAGGCCTTAAGAGTAAACAAAACACTCGAGCCTCTGTAGAGGACTCGAGTCTCTATAAAAAACTACAGAAGACTTAAGTCCCCTTAATTTCAAAAGAACTTAAGCTTCGATTCGATGACTAGAGTCTAAAAAACTAAGTCGAGTCCGACAAATGAAGACTCCAAGGACTCGAGTCTTTATCAACACTACGTGTATCCCCCGTTATTTTCAATGACAGCCAAGAGACGTTCACGCATGGATCCAACCAATCGCTCGCATATGTCAGTCCCACGGAAACCTTCCCAAATCGAATGGCAGTGCTCTACGAGTGCTGCCCTGTTCATTTCGATTGCTCCACCTTCGCACCATCAAGGCCCATAAGTTCTCTATGGGATTTAAATCTGCAGACTTAGCCGGAAAGGGGATAAACCTTAATTGAGGGTGTTCGGAGAACCACAGCTCCGAACAATCCGTGCCGTGTGAATTGGAGCATTATCTTGCACAAAATTGATTACTGTTGTTTCTTGCTCAGGGTAATAAATTCTCAAGGTCAGCAGCACACTTTCATTTAAGAGATCGACATAAGATTGAGCAGTCGCTTTGGGAGGCAAGTTGACGAGTTCTCCGACACCATCTGAACTCATCCAACCCGAAATGTTGGCACTGTTGGCAGTGATATGACCGAACGCATGGTTAGCAATAACGTGGTCTTACGTGTAACGGGTGTCGTTAATTCGCCGTTCCGTTTGCGAAGACTTGAACGTTTTTTCATCTGTAAAGGCAGTCGAGCCCCAGTCAAAGTCTAAATAATCACGTGCAAAGTTAAGACGGATTGTCTTGTGATTTTCTGTTAATGCGATCTTTCGTGCCGGTCGCCTGTGATGCAGTCCCATACTATGTAGGTGTCTTCTAATTGTTAACGGGTGGACGTCAAACATCTCTGCAAAATGCTTTGTAGGCGTGAAACCATCTATTTCATACTGATTTCGCATGAGGTGCGTTGTTCTTCCGATACGGCATGAGGGCGACGGTTGTTTTGCCGCCGGTCATCGGAATACCCTTCCGTTTCATACCTTCGAGCCCATCGACGAACTGTCGCTCTGGTTACGTTACATTGTCGTGCTATTTCACGTATCCCTAACCCTTCTTCGCGTAATTGGATTATTTGAACTCTTAACTGTTCCCGATTAACTGCAAGCATTTTTATTTAAAGCGGGCTACAGACCTTCAGGTTTTACTGCACAGTCTTAACTGTTCAGTCGAACTGTTCAGTTATAACTGACATTCCTAGTGTCTACACACGTTCAGTTTTATCAGTTGTGATCTCTTTTCGCTTGAAGTGATACCAGGCCGGTGACACTCCGCGCTATTTATTGCCTACTCAATGTGCGGCCACTTATGCAAGGCTAATCAGTTGAGTGTCACGCGAGCGCTCGTCTAGCTAGGGCTCCTGGTCGTGTCCGTGTTTCGTGTACCCGTAGCCGAATCTCCGTTACCGAGTAACACGGCAACGGAGATCCGGCCCGTTCGACGCGTGAAATTCGGCTACGTGTAATTAAAATACGTAGCTCCGTGTTACACGGAGATACGTTTCTTATTTACACGTAGATCCGATCCGCCCGTGACCGTGACGTTTAATGAAGATTTTATGCGTGTCTTTAAGACCTCCGAATGTAATGCGATAGTCGTGTTTTTGATTTCAGTTTCTTTGCTTTTGCATTTAAAATTGGTTTAATGAGTCATTATATAAATATAAATATTTTGTTGGAGGCTAAAATCATAGACCAATACAGATTGCAAAAGATGTATATTCAAATACTTCGTGTAATAAAACAACACTATAATGAACATTTTTTAAGTAAATCAACATTTTTAAAAAAATGAACTGCACTATTTAGGTATGTCTCGCAAGGTTCACTGACTGTGTCTTACCTACTTAATAATGACCTATGAGTACATATATTATCCTATGAATTCAAGTTCGAAACAGCCCCCACCAAAATAGCAAAAAAAAACCTGAGTGTTTGTTTCAAATCGAACAAAATAACACGGCCACTTCTCTGCCGTGCTAAAACAAAAGGCGGTATCTCGGTCTAAACTTCTGTGGCAAATGCAACCTTATCACTTACGGAAGAGGGTTGAATCTGCTTTGGCTGTTTCATTTGACATACCGCCTTTTGGCTTATAAGGGGAGTTCTTTCTTTCACTCGACTTCACGAACAATAGATACACATGGTACTTAACAGGTAAACCCAAAGCTGCTTATAAAGATTATTTATTGCCCGCAAACTATTGTTATCTTTATCTGCACGTGCAACTACTTCTTTGTATTCTCACCGACGAAGGGTTGTCCAGTCAGTAATGATAATGAATAACAGAGTAAATGATTATTTCACTTGACAAACTTTTAAAATGTTGCGTTGGTCGACCTGTTTCGTTTCTTACCAGGGAGTTAATAAATAACAGAGAAATATTATTATTCTTGGGTCCAATTTCATATTCATGCAATGCATTCGGCAAGTGCTTGGTTTTGTTTTTGTCTAAACTCATAATGGCTGGTTATGTAGAAAACAGAATAATACCACTAATTACTAAAAAGAAAAATATAACTAAAGTTTGACAAATAAAAATAAACTAGAACACATATCACATATCTAATAAGGCTCCGTTCGACAAGCTTTCATTCAATAACCGTGCGGAGCGGAGCCGGAGCCGAGATCCGCAGATACGAAGCCGAACGCAGACACGGATACGTATCTTGGCGTGACCGTGTAGTTCGGGAACTTAGCACCGCCGGTGCTAAGATCACGGAGCTACGGTTCCGCGTGTAACACGGATATCAGGAACACTAGTCTAGACGCGCGCCGCCCGTAAGCCGCTGCGAAAATAATTCGAGTTTTTGTTTAAATAAATGTACCTATGGCTCCTCGAAAAGCCAAAAGGTACTGTACGGGTTACCTACCATCTTACTTGAGTAACGGAATAGGTAATAATAGTGCTTGAGTTCATAATTTTGTCGTGTTATACGAGTTGCATAGTCCAAGAGCCTGATGTAAGATTAGTATTTACTTTGATAAATAAGTACTAACGTTTAAATTAGCTTTTTCTTTCTTTCTTTTCTTTTAGTTTCTGATTTTGATTTTTTTTTTGATTTGTTAGCCCTGTTAGGGTATACCTACTCTCGAGGTTGACGGAAATTGAAGTCGGTTTATTTTTTTGTTTAAGACTTGTAATTATTATAACAATATGTAGATAGATATTTTCGCTAAAACATGACCCTAGTAATGAGTTACCTACATAATATATAAGAAAAAGTTAAGAAGGTCCGCTTAGTGACTTTTTTCAATAAAATTAAAATTATAATTAACTTTTGTTAAAAAACTGTAATTTTTATTTTACCTTTTACTTAACTATAAATAAATAAATAATAAATATCACGAAACGATCTTACACAAGTTGACTTAGTCTCAAACTAAGCTCTAGGCTTGTACTATGGGTACTAGACAATGATATAAATACTTTATAGAGAAATAAATACTTAAATACATAGGAAACATCCAAGACTCAGAAACAAATACTCGCACTCAACACACAAATTTCACAAATCCGACTTTTTTTAACGTTTTTACATGTATGTACCTAACGATGTAATGTTAACATCTGTGGTGCATCAACACAATACAGGGGGCCTAATATGGCTGCGTTTATCGCGTGACAACATGTGGATAAAACATCCGTCACTTTTTGACACGTGTATAAGTACGAGAGTGACGGAAGCTTTATCCATATTTTGTCTTGCAATAAACGCCACCATACTAAGCACGCAGGTATTTTGCGATTTTTGTGCTATCCCCTTTCTATCTATCTGTATTCTATATACCTATTTCATCTTGTTATAGATAAACAAATTTTTTTAAGGTCTATATCGAAGCTATTATAGTATGTTAACAACAAATATTTAGTAATACCTACAACTATTACAAAATGAACCTTCAAAGTCCTTAAAATAAATGATTATTGTTTATCGAAAACGTGCGTCAGCTCCTAGACTAACATTAACTTATTCCAGTACGGGTACGGGTCTCTAGTTACAAACTAGATTTATTTATTTCATTTATTTATTCAATTAGACACACTAACAGTTGCACAAACAAATACAAATATAAAAGATAGGTACAGTCAAGGTCATAAATATGTATACACTTTAGTACCTTGTCTATTGAACGTCATGTTTAAACTGCCATATGAAAATGTCACAGCGATTAAAGTGACAAGGTACTAAAGTGTATACATATTTATGACCTTGACTGTACAAAGGAAATAGTCCTATTTGTGTACCAAATACAGGGTGGTTACCGTGACATGCTAAAGCAGATTAGTTTAGGTTGAGAGAAAGGGACAGAGCTGTATACTGCTATAGCTCTGTCCCTGTCTCTCAACCTAAACTGAACTGCTTTAGTATGTCATGGTAACCCCTCAGGTGTGCAAAGTGCAACAGTATTAGTACAGTCAGGGATGAATAAAACTAAAACTACATAAGAAAACTACAATTAATAAGAAATTTAATGCAATTTGTTTTCTTACAACTGCCACGGAATAAGTATTAACGTATTAATTAGTACAAGTAACTGCCAGCCCTGCGGAGTGGGCGGAGTCAGTAAAGATGGCGGGCGAAATAATACATACTCTCGCGGCGCAGATTTAAGCTGCACTGTAAGCTGCATTTTGCCTCATTAGGGGCGCCCCCACTATCGATCGCAGAAATGTAACCAAGGTCACTTTCGGCCGTGCACTTGTTTATTATCGTTAACGCGTTCTGTTTAGGTTTAAATTCGCATGTTTGCTGTCACGGAATGTCGCTTCTGTACTTGTACTATTACTTATTCTGTGGTGATACGTTGAAATGGCTTCACCGGATGACGCTGCGGCAATTATTGGACTATTGTGCATTTAAAAAAAAAGAAGACAAAAAACGGAAAAAATAAGCGCAACGTAAGTTTTTTTTATTTTATTACAGAGTCCTTGTCACTTGTTGACTCAATTTCTTTAAGTTTCATTAATAACTTTCCGTAAGCCGCATCTTTTTTGCCACGGTCGTGGTAATCTTTTGCTTTCACTTTCCATAAGCAAGGCTCAGAACGATATATTTCTATGAATGCTTCTAGTCATTCACGTTGATTTGGCATGATTTTAATCGAGAACTCAGCAAACGTGCTTACAATACAATTTTTAAAATAAAATGGCTGACAGCAGCGAGGACAATTCTGTCAATGTACTCCAAGCTTAGGCAAAATCATAGATAAATATATTGGTCTTTGGCAAAACTGACAGCTGTGCAGTATTTTTTGCTACGCACTTCAGTTTTAACTGTACAGTTTAGACTGCACAGTTTTATCTAAAGATGTTTCGATTAGATTGTCAGTTGAACTGTACAGTTCTCAGTTTTGCCTACACACATACGGTTAAACTGAACTGTTCGACTGAACAGTTAAGACTGTGCAGTAAAAACTGAAGGTCTGTCTGTAGCCCACTTAAAGATTTAAATTTCTTCAAATTATTTTCTTTGACACTGACACATGTCTCTTTAAAGATATAAGTCATAGATTATGTGATTACTTTTTGAAATGAATAGCCATTTAATGATAATAATGCCTTATCTGTCTTTCGAAAAAATTGATTTAGCGTTTTCGCCTTTATTGCGAATGAGTGATTTAAACAAATGTTCCGGGAAGTGGGTCCTAAAGTAAAGATCGCGACTGTACAGATATAAAATCACTACTGTCTTACAAAGTGCTGCCATCTAGCGTCCAGTAGCTGAACAACATCGCATCAACGACCAACGATCAAGAAAGTAGTTTGTCTATTCGACAACAGATGGCTTTTAGTGATGTACCAACTCATTGTACTCCTTATGTCGATAAAATATAGTAATCACGAAAGCGAGCGGGCCACACTTGCAATTGTATACCTAGGATAGTTAGAAAAGATGATATTTGTTACTATTTCATGGAGTCGGATCATTGATTTTTAAGTTCATTAATAAGCTTTGCTGTGCTGCCTAGCTAACAAGGCACTCGTGCATTGATTTTCATACAACGATAACGCCTAGTAGGAAAATAAATAAATAGATTGTAGCTAAAGCAGTTTTTACGAGGCATCACTGTTGATCACAATGTTTGTATATGTTTCGTTATTAAATTAGCTTTGTTCAATATTCGATAGCTACCACATTTAAAAAATTGGAACCATCCAAAAAAACGTCATAGTATTCGGTCTTTACTTTATTAATCATAGCAAATTATTTACAAACGCTTACATTAATGAAAAGATCGACAGTCATAAACCCGTGAACATAAACATAAACTGGAATGGCGGTCCAGTTAAAACAATACTATAAAATGGCAAAAGCAATATTGTTATACCGCGCCAGAATAGAAGCTCTGAATATTGTACAAATCAAATATCGATAACTTTACTCGTTCCGACTAGCGTGGAACATTCGGGATTATTGTGAAATTCGATCAAGAATATAAATCAACCTAACTCCATTGACATGAAGTTCATTTTTGTATTGTACAATATCTAATAATGTCTTGCGGAAAACATGAAAAGAGATATGCATTGAAATAAATAAAATAAGACTTATTGATGCGACACGCAACTATGGGAGATGTTTTTGATGCGGCTATCCTTTTTACACTCCAAAATAGAACAATAAAGCATGCTCTTCGATTAATTTCTTAGTTCGGAAATATTACTCACACAACCGTCACGCACAAGCAATCGCGCCCAAGCTAGTTTATGCGGAACTCCGCATAACTATGCCACACGTGCCACGCCCACTTCACACTTTACTGTTTTTTCTGTTCTGTGAGAGATCAAATAATCGAAAGCAGTGTTGCATTCGCTTGATCCTAATTACGAGTATTAAAACCCTTCACCAAGACATGCCATAAATAACAATAGGCTAAGTAAATTTTTTTTAAGAGATGTAAATTTTTTTTTTTTTTGATAGTTGTCATCCTAAAGATCCAGGAACTGCGCCTCTTTTATTTTTATTTACTCTTTTATTTTAGAAATATTTTTTCTAGTTATGGAGTTGACATTTGTAAATTTTAATGGCCGACAAATTTGTTGCCTGCGTACTTAATGAAAAAGAAAAAAAAACTGTCACTTCTATATCTCTCATTGTCAAGTCAAATCAAAGGAAACAAACGATTCAATTCAACGGCTCTTTTCTGTTTGCTTGCGTTTCATGTGATTCTTCTTGGACACCGATTTCTTCATTTCACGACGACTCTTGCCTTGAAATTCCGTAATTCATTGCGTGGATTGTACCATTTGAATGGTACAATCCGATAATCAAGAGAGCACGTTTGAACGTGCTCTCTTGGCTATCGAAAAGCAGGGCAAGAGTCGTCGTGAAATAAAGTAATCGGTGTCCAAGAAGCATTGCCAAAGGGGTCGAAAATAAATCGTAGTCCAAATATCGTGCAAAGGTCGTAGAGTAAAGCGGCAAAATTGAAAGTCCGGAGTTAGTTCTGAGGTCGTTAAAAATATTTCTAAAAACACTGATCACATGAAACGCAAGCAAACAGAAAAGAGCCGTTGAATTGAATCGTTTGTTTACTTTGATTTGGCTTGACAATGACAGATATAGAAGTGAAAGTTTTTTTTTCTTTTTCATTAAGTACGAAGGCAACAAATTTGTCGGCCATTAAAATTTACAAATGTCAAGTCTATAACTAAAAAAAATATTTCTAAAATATTAGAGGAAATAAAAATAAAAGAGCGGTTGTTCCTTGATCTTTAGGATGACGACTATCGAAAAAGTATATAATTTAAATCTCCTTCAAAAACTTTACTTAGCCTATTGATTACAGGCAGAATACGTGCGCGTAAAATCAGAGATTGATTAAAGATTGACACGATATTAATAGGAAAGGTGTGCTATAAATCCGCAAAACCAAGTGGAGAGTCGTGCAATAAACGTCCGCTACTGTATGGGTGGTAATATGTCGATAACTTATGATGTAAACGTCGATATAATTATTATATTTTCAAACGAAATCTTATATTATTATTGAAATTGTTTTTAGGTGCATAGTTATTTAACGACTAATAATAAATAATAATAATAATAATAATAAATACTATTTTCCTTGTTTAGTTATGTATTTATTTTTTTATAGCTACTAATTATTGTATTGTAATGTAATATAAATGTGATGATTTAATATTTTATGGTAATTATTCAATATACCTACCATGTAATAAAAAAAACACTACGTAAGTAATTTATTTTATTTGTTTCATTACAATCATTACTTTATCGACATTCCTTTCTATGCCTAACGCTACCTGCACTATTGTTGATCGGCCCGCTCCATAAGGCCGTGCAGGTGTGAAAGAGATAGCACGACCCGACTCGCCACTTAGTTTTGCGGATAGTGTAAATTTTATTTTAACCACACTTGAACCATTTTTTTTTAAATCTATGCATCGCCAACGCCGGGCTACCGAATATTTAAGATCTAAAATATCCAGTGGCGAAATGGCTGATGCTTCTAACTTTGTGCATTGTCAAGCAGTATACCTATCCAAAAATACTACTAAGTTATGACAAGGTTCTGATTCTAGTGCCAGAAACAACGCAGTGTATTTCCGCTTAGGTTTATTAAAGATCGATACAGATAAGTATTTTAGACACTCTAGAACTTTCTAGAGAGGAAGTCTGTTTAGGGAACAGCAGGCGTTTCGTGGAGACACTGTACTATAAACCAGATTAGATTTCCCGTCCCTAGTAAAGTTATATTGGAAGGTGTTCAATGTCTTGAATGCAGCCAAGCAAGTATAATTGTTGCCCTAACCAAAGACATCGAATGTTTTTTTTTTTTTTTTTTTTTTTTTTTTGAGGGACCTACGTAGTTTGCCTCTGATGGCTTTGACTACTTCGCCGGAGAGAGGGCGGACTCCTGATGGGAGTCCACGCTAAAAGTGGGTTTTACACTAGCATGCCTAAGGGCGCCCCTATTGGGCCGACCTCGGACTTAGGACGCTAGGGGAGAATTTCAATCGAATTGGTTTTATGCTACAATACGCTTCGGAAATTTTACGTTAGACCAGACTGAGAAGAAGCGTCAAGAAACTCCATCTGGGTGTCGATTATGTGAATTAACCGGTACCGGTACCGGTGCAAAGTGGGGTCGCCCACGTGTAGGGTGAGCCGGGGGACGCCGACGCCTCCGCCGCCGCGGACGGAGACGTTGTGGTGTGTATGGATCTAAGCTGGTGTTGCCCTGTGAGACGGTTGGGCGACGAATATCTTCGCGGGCTGCGAGGGCAGCCGTGATAGTGTCATCGGTGTCGGTCAGTACGTGTCGGGGACGCCTGTTCCGAGAGGATACGCCCACGAGCGGGACGTAATTTACGGCATCGCGTAATAAGGGGTTAGGATGGTGAGGAGCGTTATTGAAGAACCGCCGAGAGGCATCCTTCATAAACTTGGCCACGGTTGGAAGACCGAGGTCGTCGTGAAGATCTAAGTTGCGCATGATCCACGGAGCGCCCGTGGCTCTGCGCAAGAATCGATTCTGCAGCACCTGGAATTGGTACAGAGCAGTCGAGTTCGCATGAGCGAAGACCACACTAGCGTAAGTTAGTATGGGGCGAACGCACGTCTTGTAAATTGTCATCTTATTTCTAAGCGACAGCTTACTGCGTTTGTTCAACAACGGATAGAGACGGCCTAGAATGAAGGCCGCGCGATTCCGGACACGCCTAATGTGTTGCCGGAAAAGCAATCGACGATCTAGGGTGACCCCTAGATATTTGACCTCGTTAGCCCACGGAATGGGGCTATCGTAGAGTCGAATAGAATTGTAGGAGGGACCTAACCAACTGAGACTGAGTTTCCGGCAAAAAAGCACAGCGGCGCTTTTCTCCGGATTCACTTCGATCCTCCAGAGCCTAAACCAACGACCTAACTCGTTGATGGCGTCCTGGAGGCGACCGTGTAGAACCGAGGGGCGGATAGAAGTCGTGTAGATGGCGGTGTCATCAGCAAAAAGTGCATAATGAACATGCGGAACTCTAGGTATATCGTTTGTGAATAACGAAAAGAGAATTGGGGAGAGAACAGAGCCCTGCGGGACTCCGGCTCTGATCGGATGGGGAGACGAGTACGAGCCCTCCACTCTGTAGCGAAAGGTGCGGTTCGTAAGGAAATCTTGTATTATGAGTACAAGTCGGTCGGGTAGGTCTAGGGCATAGAGCTTGTAGATCAAGCCCTCATGCCAGACTTTGTCGAACGCTTTCGCCACGTCGAGGAAGATCGCACCCGTCGGGGCTCTATTGCTAATCGTCCGTTGGATGTGCTCCGTCAGACGGTACACCTGTTGGACGCAAGAGTGCCTGGCTCGAAAGCCAAATTGCTCGTCGATAAGACAGCCCGAAGCGGATATATGATCCCAAATCCGGGCTAGGATGACACGCTCGAATAGCTTGCCGAGTGTCTTTAGGAGACTGATGGGGCGATAACTGCTAGCACTACTGCGGGGTTTGCCCGGCTTGTGAATACCGATAACATCGGCGGCTTTCCAGGAGGCTGGAAAGTGAGCATTCTCAAGAGCTACATTAAATATTACTACCAAAATGGTGAGTAACACATCGGGCAGCAGCTTCAGGACTCGGTTAGGAATGCCGTCAGCTCCCGGAGACTTTTTGACTTTAAGTGCCCTAACCAGTTCTTTGACCTCTAACAGAGAAACTACTTTTACTGTATCTACGGGGGCAGACTGCCCACGCCTCTCAACCTCGTTCAGCACCATGTCCAGGTGGATCGGGTCGATGGGATTGAGGCTGGGCGAACATTGGTTCTCGAGATTAACCGCCAGGCATTCGGCCTTCTCGTCGTCATCGAAGGCTGGGGTCGGGTGATCAGAACGATCCAAAGGGGGCATAGAAGCTACGTTCTCCGACTTGAGAGATCTAGCCAGTTTCCAGTAGGCCAGATGACTGGGCTGTATCTCCTCGAGCAAACTATCCCAACGACCTCGCCTGAGCTCAGATATACGCCGTTTCAACTCGCGTTGAAGATAGCGCATCCGAGAACGGTTTTCGTCGGTAGGATAGGAGTCATAGGCTCTTTGTGCGGCATTCTTGGCCGTCTTTAACGATCTCACGTCCTCCGGCAGGTCCCAGCGTCGGTCGCCCTCAACCGGGACACGCTTGGAGGACTGACTGATAGCAGTGGTGAGATGGTTAGAGAAGGCCTCGACTGCCGCGTCGGTCTCGTCTGTTGTGGTAATATTGTCAGGGATCGATTTGAAGGTGTCTGACTCTACGTTAGCGAGAGCCCGTCCCAACCTCTCCCAGTCTATGATAGACTTGGTGAGGGGGGGACCGGTAGAAGAGGGGAGACCGAGTTGTAAAATAACCGGCCTGTGGTCGGAGTCGAGTTCGTGAGCCACCTCTATAGAACGCAGCCTCAGGGCTACGTTCTTTAGAAGAGCAATGTCCAGTATGTCAGGTTGATGCGCGGGATTGAAGGGGTAGTGAGTCGCCTCCATAGGCGCAATGATATCAAAATTCAAAACTTCGACTATCCGATCGAGCCTCCTGCCGTTTTGGTTACTAACCCTACAGTTCCAACGGATATGCTTCGCGTTGAGATCCCCGGCCAGAAGGACCGAGTCACCCATACTAAGTAAGGCTTGTACGTCTGTCAAAAGTAAGTCTTTCGTTGGTGAAAGGTAAACTGACGCGATGACGATCGGTCTGTGACCGGACATCGTCACACACATCGAATGATATTTTGCGTTCCACTAGTCATGTTTCTAAGAAGACACTTCGTTAGCATGTTTGCGCTCGTTAAAGGGCCATCTCTGGGTGAGTAGCGGTACTACAGGTGTGATAAATCACTGAATAATTGCGGTATGTGTCCATATTTGTCAATACTTGTCACGTTAATGTTGAAAATGACGAACATTTTGTTAAATGTCGGAAAAACATATTGAAAGTGTCGGTCACTTTACAATCCTACACGTGGGAAGCAGGGTTAGTCTCGCGACGCGGCTAGCAGAAACTTGTGGTACACATTGACCGCGGCCGGCGCGGCGTCGCCGCAGATATAAAATCTTATTTTTTGTATATGAATTGGGATGAGTTTAACTGAACCATTATTGTTATTTTATTTTAAAAAACCTTATGACTACTTTAAAAAGGTTTAAAATTGACAATTGTTTTTTCCAACACGATATTTTACTGTTGGCGGCGAATTAGCAAAAATATTAGTAAATTATCTTAAACTTCATTTTTAGATAATTTACTAATATTTTTTCGGTTTCTCAAAAGTTGCATTTAAACATATCGGAAGTTTTTACTATTCGGTCCTCAAAGAAAATTATGTCGTTTTTAATTAATGGCAGCCGAATGTAATTAATAGCATCTTTATTGTTTCTGCACCAAGGTTTTCGTGCTAAATCCGGATCACGAACCTTATTTTAGATACTCATTTGTACTCACTTGTACAAATCGTGCTTGTAATTACATCACAGCCCAAATATCGGCGTTTGTTTTCCTATTGTGATTAAATAAACCTATTATCGGTACAATTTTTTTAGTACTATTGACTAGTTATTTTAAAAAAACCGCCTTTAAAAACGCCTAATGTGAGTAGGTAACTTCTTTTCAAATGGTAATATTTCAGTTCAACGTATAACAAAATTGTAGGTCGCCGACTTGAGTTGAACTGACCTATTGCCATTTAAAAACAAGTTACTTTTGCGTTTTTAAATGGGGTTTTTTGTTTTTTAAAACATTTTATTTGTTTATACTTTTTAGTGATCACAATAATTATGCTTTTGTGTAGCCCCACATTTATCAATGAATAAGAACCACAGGATATTTCAGTCGCCGCAAGCAACGCCGCGGGAAAGTCATAAAGCACATATTTGAACTATTTTTTACTTATTGGTCTTCGGCTTTATCAGCTTCTTCAATAGCTCATGCAAACATTTAACAACTTATATACCGACCTCTCTTCTAAAATCTCATATAAAATCTCTTCAAAAAGGATCAATATCGGGTTGCCGCCTATTTTTAGTAGCTTCAACTGATGCGTACTAAATAATTTCATGTCTTTTCCCCATGCTTACGAGTATCAAGTCAAGATACATTCTGTTGCTGGGGCTCAAAACCTTCACGAATTCGTCACTGTCGACACATCTGTCTGTCGAAACGGTTGTGGACCTCAAGTTGGAAGGTCTCGGGATTTTAGATTTGGATTGGATAAAACTTCCGCCTTTACTCATATAAGTGAACTATGAAGATTAGTCAATCTCATTGGTTCGTTTTATGTGTTATGCTTAATTAATTATGAAAAATATATCAAAATACCGGTTTGCTCAACGTCAATCTGAGTGACGGAGCGCATCGTCATGGATAAAAAACAAGTATTAAGTAGCCAGCTAGTTGCTACTGAGCTATTTGCCAATGTTCAATAAATGTTTTGAAAAACTAAAAACCGTCTTCAAAAAGTAAGAAATAACTACCTACGTTTAAAATGATTGAATGAATTCGGCTTTTGGTTTAAGCTATAGTGGGACGCCGGCATCAGTTGGACTAACCCATTATATCAAAAGAAGTTATTTCTTGTTTTTTGAGAAGGTTTTTTAATTTTTTAAACGTTTATTTTACAAGGGGCGCACTGAAATGATCGGGAATAGAATATTTCGGATTGAGTTACAATAAAACTTTTTTTAGAATTTGAATACTGGCCTCTTAGAATCTTTATGACATTCAAACAATTTAAAAAATGTTTAAATACAAAAACTATGTTGGTTTAAATTTGACACGGCGTTAACAGAAATGGAGCTCACGCGTGAAAATTTCCGTGCCATAATTTATCACAATTTTCATCGCGGCTTATCTCAAGATAAATGTCTCAGCGAACTTGTTTTGATTTATGATGTTGAAGCACCGAGTCAAACGACAATATACCGCTGGTATGCCGAGTTCCGACGCGGTCGTGTGTCGCTCAGCACTGTTCCTTCTGCAGGTCGACCAAGAGCAGCGGTCACGCCTGAAAACATCGCAACTGTGCGAACTATTATATTAGATGACCGTCATGTGACATACGAGCAGATTCGGGCTGTTATCAGTATCGGAATAACTGCAATTCAGTCGATATTACATAATGAGCTGTGTGTAAGAAAGCTAGTTTCCCGCTGGGTTCCCCACAATTTGTCCGAAGAGCAAAAGGCGGCTCGTGTTGATTGGTGCCGGAATACTCTGCAACGCTTCAGCGGAGGGAAATCAAATACCGTTTATAACATCGTCTCAGGTAACGAATCATGGATTTATTCTTTTCAAACTGAA
Organism: Acleris holmiana; assembly: GCA_949316455.1. Lineage (NCBI taxonomy): Eukaryota > Metazoa > Arthropoda > Insecta > Lepidoptera > Tortricidae > Acleris > Acleris holmiana. The sequence continues at coordinate 44,308,160 of OX438762.1, read as the reverse complement.
AGAAAACATCAGTCAGCAGTTTGGGTCTTCGAAGACAAAGTCAAACCAACGAAAGTGGTTCGCTCCCGCAGTGTCAAAGAAAATGGTCGCTACGTTTGTCTCGAAAAAGGGTCACGTAGCAAAGATTCCTTTACAGGAATCCCGTTGAGTGATATATCACGGTTTGTTTGCCAGAAATGATATCCGAACTCCAAAAAATAACCCGAATCGTCGCATCATCTTACATCACGATAATGCGAGCTCCCATACGGCTCGGAAGACAAATGATTTATTGAAGCAGGAAAACGTTGAGCTGATGAGCCATCCTCCGTACAGTCCTGACCTGAGCCCAATTTTTTTTTTACATTCCCTAGAATGAAAGATTTATTACGCGGTCAACGGTTTGAAGACCCCGAAGCAGCAGTGGAAGCGTACATATCAGCCATTTTATACATCAACTTCAGACTGGATTACTGTTTTAATGATTGGTTTGCACGAATAGAAAAGTGCATTAAATGAAACGGAGAATACTTCGAAAAACAATATAATACAATTTATCTATACCGTGCATGTGGTTTTCTTGTTCCCTATCATTTCAGTGTTCCCCTCGTAGGTATTTATTACGTTTTAGTGGTCATAATAATGCTGTTATATCATCCACGTGTATTTATTCCTATAATATTTGAGGACTTCCCTCGAGCTCTCCAAGATCCCCTCATCATATCTTGACGTGCTGGAAATCGGACCAACTAGAAAGTATACACAACGAACAAAAAAAATATTTTCAAATTTCTCCAGTGGTGTTTGTGTAGTCCGGAACATACGTAAAAAAATCCGACGAATTGAGAACCTTCTCCTTTTTTGTCGGTTATTTTTTTTTAAATTCTATGTTACAACAACAGGACACTTAGTGAAGTAATTTTCGCGAGAAATTATTTCAACAAAATTGCACACGCATGCATTATACTATAATACAACTTTCGGGCAATAGGGAACATGCATATATTGTTTTTATTTCGCTCTCTGGATAGAGCGATGAAAGGGAAGGATAATTGTATACGCAAAACAATTGTCGTGTTATTTTTTCATAAGATATGAAGCTTTAAAAAGTCATAGTTTAGACCGCCAGCAAAAACAGTCTATACAAACACGACGACAGGGATGATGTCACAGCTGTTATTCCATGTTTAAAATATACGATCCTTATAAATACATTTGTATTTATTTCAGAAATTACTGTGTTTAAGCCAATATATTTTCTTTAAGTATTACGTAAATAAAATGAGGATGCAGAAAAAAACAATCTAAAGCTTAAAATAAGTTTTAAAATTAAATCAACTTTTGACTCTATTAAATTAACTAATAACGGGTTAAAACTTAGTGTATTGCGGCGTTTTATATGCTTTTATATACGTTTTCTCCTAAATCGTATCAATGAAACTCAATCCTGTTCATGCTTTTTCTCTATTATTGAAATATGCAAGTATTTGACTAGATACGGTATAAAATTCGCTACAGCAATATAATATATGCCTATGATTTTTTTCGCAGGGCTTGGTTCGGCTCCTTACATACATACATAACATCACACTTTTATTGGCAGAGTGGGGTATGCAGAGCTACAGAAATACCAATAACTCTTAAAGACTTCTTGATAATTCTGTAGCCACATTTTGCACAAATAGGATAAGATATTTACCAGTGGATTAGTGACAGGTTGCAAGCCCATCGCCTAACAGTACTACAAGCCTTTAAGAAAACAAAACTTAAATAAGCGAACATGGGCATTTAGTTATCGCGTTAGTGCGCTACACCCTCATGCTTAAAAAACTATTTAGACACTATAAAGTATAAAGTATTATATATTATATAAACAAAATCTCAAGTTGCCGAGATTAATTTTAATACTGAGCAATCTGTCGCCGAGCACTAGCAGCATCTCTTGCAGACAATAATTTTAATAGAGAGCAACAGCGAGGAACGTGGAACTAGTCGAATGAGCTGCAAGATCTGTCGCTGAGCACTAGCAGCATCTCTTGCAGACAATAATGTTAATAGAGAGCAACAGCGAGGAACGTGGAACTAGTCGAAAGAGCTGCAAGATGTGTCGCTGAGCACTAGCAGCATTTCTTGCAGACAATAATTTTAATAGAGAGCAACAGAGAGGAACGTGGAACTAGTCGAAAGAGCTGCAAGATCTGTCGCTGAGCACTAGCAGCATCTCTTGCAGACAATAATTTTAATAGAGAGCAACAGCGAGGAACGTGGAACTAGTCGAATGAGCTGCAAGATCTGTCGCAGAGCACTAGCAGCATCTCTTGCAGACAATAATGTTAATAGAGAGCAACAGCGAGGAACGTGGAACTAGTCGAAAGAGCTGCAAGATCTGTCGCTGAGCACTAGCAGCATTTCTTGCAGACAATAATTTTAATAGAGAGCAACAGCGCGTGGAACTAGTCGAAAGAGCTGCAAGATCTGTCGCTGAGCACTACTAGCATTTCTTGAGACAATAATTTTAATAGAGAGCATCGGCGAGGAACGTGGAACTTGTCGAAAGAGCTGTAAGATCTGTCGCTGAGCACTTATAGCATTTTATTTTTATCTTATGTATCAGCAATAATATATCCACACTAATACCAACATTAGGCTCAAAAATATCTGACACGTGTCTTTTATTAAGCGCATAGGACCGTGTCAGACAGTTTTGAGCACATTGTTGGCTAAGATATTATTACTTGTGACGGAACTGTAATCCCGGCATTGTAGGATTTCCTGTGACTGTTGTCACAGTACTGCTGTACTTCGACATTTTAAACACTTCAGTAGTATACTCGCAAGCAAGGCATAGTTAAAGAAACGATCATCATTTAAATTAGTGGAATACGTCGCAAGGTTTGTATCATGCCTGCAGGGACACTGCCGCGGAAGCAAACCGAAACACTGCGATATCGTTCAACTTTGATCCGGTATCTGGCTCCGATCCGCTTCCGTTGCGCTTTCACGGCAGTGTCCCTACAGGCGTCAATTTAGTATTTATGAAAATCAAAACTCTCATGCGCCATTATAGCTAGTAAAAATAATATATCGAAAAAAGTGATTTATTGCCACTTAATGCATATTTAGCTCTAACTTGTCAGTTTTCTTAAATACCCTCCAGATAACATGATAATTGTAACACACTGTACAGAAACTACCAAGATAGGGCTCAAAAGGCATTTAGTGGCAATCAATTGTTGACACCAGAGATGGGTTTTATCGAATATTCTTATCGCCAAGCTTCTAATTCTACACGCCCTAACTTCACAAACTCTACACCTTAGTCAGAATATGCTGCTTAGCCGTTTCGCTACCGTCGTCGTGAAAATAAATATTCACTATTTATTACGCTTATGTTATACAATAGTTCTTGTAGTAACGGAACAGCCACGGCACGTATTTTGACTAAGGTGTAGAGTTTGTGAAGTTAGGTCTTATAGAGTTAGAAGCTTGACTAAAAGAATATGATTATATATAATCTACATGGGATCTGATAACTTTTTAACAGTGCGAGCCATATGGTCTCGTCTTGGCAACATTTTACATGTAAATATTTTTGGCGGTCTGGCGGTGCAAGACTCATTTTGTGTAACTCATCATTTTATCGAATTTCACCTCATGAAATGTATCATTTAATTGAATTTCATTTTATCGACGCTATTTTCTGCTGAAACCATAATATTTTCAGAGCATCTTAAACATTCATTACGAAGGTTTTGAATGTTTAAGATTTAAGATACTCACATGCGTAGCCCGCGGGCTGATTTGACCCTATAGCGGTAGATAGTGGTTAATTGAGCCCGCGGGCTGAGATGACCGAGTCGTCCGAGTCGCCCCCAACATACACAGTAGTGGTCAACTAAAACCGCGGGCTGAGTGGTGTGAGGGTCGAGTTGCCCCCGAAGGGAATTTATCAGCCGCCTTTCGTAATGTAGACATCCGAGTACTCGACATGTCAAGAGAAAATATATATTTGCGTCGTGATGTTCATTTATACATCTACCCAAAACATTTTTATGTGTTGAAATGTGACCTTTACTTTTTAACCGACTTCAAAAAAGGAGGAGGTTATAAGTTCCATTGTATGTATCATTTTTGTTTTATGTATGTTCACCGATTACTCCGTCAATTGTGGACCAATTTAAAAAAAATAATGTTTCTATAGAATATACTTCCGAGGTGGTCCCATTGTGAAAAACTCTGAATCTGATGAGGGGATCAGTGAGGAATTGAGGGAACTCCTCAAATATTGCAGGCAAACATATATTATAGCAATTTTAGTATTTTTAATAACAAGTCGCATTTGCATTCAGAAAGTATCACTTGGGGGGGAAGTGGAACTGATGATCAAGACTACAGATGGCCATCGGAACTCCTCATTATCCCCTATTTCAAAGGTGGCGATAAGATATGTCGATTAAGATGTTGAGCAACTACAACGAAGAATATTTACTTGTTGAAAAATGCTTGAAACTTAAAGTTTCATATCAACTAATAAGTGGGAGTACGGAACAGCGTAATAATGATCACTAAGCAGTATAAAATAAAATAATGTTTTAAAAAACAAAAAACCGCCTTCAAAAACGCAAAAAATAACTTCTTTTAAAATTGTAGGCACCTACGTAATAGGTTAGTCCAACTGAAGTCGGCGAGCACAATATTTCCACCAAAAAAGCCGACTTCAGTTGGACTACAACCTATTAGGTAGGTGTCTACAATTTTAATAGAATTTTTATTGCGTTTTTGAAGGCGGTTTTTTTGTTATTTATTTAAGCCTACTTTTAAATAGTGGAGCGCTTTGCGCGGTAGTAATGTTATCCGGGAGATGGTTGTACACCTTACGTCAAGCCTCTATGTGGATAAGCCTCTGGGATTTAGCCAGATTGTGTGGAACGCGCGGCAGAAATCCGGCGCGCACGCTGCGAGTCATGTGCCAGCGCGGAGCCTCGATTTTAGGAGCTGTGTCTAGATTTTCTCAAGTATTCACTGCCACGTGAAAAAAATTAAAGTGAAGGTAGCGTCAAGATACCTAGTGACTGAAAGTGAGGTTTGGCGAATTCAGTTTGTGGCACACGCGCTATAGCACGTACCGAGCGTTTTTGTATACGAAAGGCTCTTGCCCAGTCTGATGCTCCCGCCCACAATTCGATCCCACACTGAGGTGCGCATGTACTGTTGTGAAGTAGCACGCTCGGACCGTATCAACAGGAACTATCCTCGCCAGTCGTTTTAGGGCAAAGCAAGCCGTTGACAGTTTAGTGCACACCTTGTCTATTGTGAAGTCTCCAAGTGAGGCCCTTATCTATTTCGAAACCCAGAAAGATTGATTGCTCATCACTTGTTTGATTGTGGTACCATTGGCCGTTACTTTCAACGGCCTCATCTGACGGCCAGGGATGTCAAATTTAATAAAGTGGGTTTTCATTGTGTCTCCATCTCCATTGACATATTCAATGGAGCGAAGTATGCTGGAGTATAAAAAGGAAAGACAGTAAGAAAAATAAGGACATTAGGGAAAAGACTAAAATTGAAAGCATAACAACCAAAGTAAAGAGACTAAAATGGCGATGGTAGGGCATACGCTAAAAAAAACTGGAGTCTAAACATCACCTTATGGTACCCAAAAACTAACAAATGCAAACATGGTCGCCCCTACAGAAGATGGGAAGATGACTTTGCGATACTACTAGGCAAAACATGGACCAAAATGGCACAAAATAGACATGAGTGGAAAAAGATGGAAGAGGCCTTTTTCAAAGGATCCACGAACAAACAATTATTAATTATTAATGTAAACATGAAGATTACAAGATGTAAATTGTTTGAAACAAAGGCTCATATTATTTTAACACGGAGTGGATGATCATTCCACAGTCGAATTGCCTGAAGGGCGAATTAATAATTATTTATTTTATCAGGAAGCATTAGGGGCAATAACTGATAAATGCCTATAACCAGCTGTTCCTTCATCAAGTGTTCTTTGAAGGTACTACTAATGTGTTGATCCAATCGGATTTTAAACTGATTGACATTCAGTGCTGAGACTACTTCTTTTTGCAGTTTGTTCCTTGGTTTAATACTCTGTTACATAATATGGGAGCGATCGTACCAGAACTTAAAGGCGCGTAAATTACGGTCGGACAAATTTGACGCCATGTTATTAGTATGACCCATTCTTTTGTTTACGCAACGTCACCGTATTTGACGCGTCGGTGTGGTAGCTTCGGAAGTGTCTGCGAGGATTGTTGTGTGAAAGCTCAGTTAGTAGTTTAAGTTGATGGCCCCGAAGCCGAGAGTTCGCATTAAGCTTGAACAATTATGGTACTGTAAATCGTAATGTCCTGCTAGTATCTTATAGCTTTCTATTAAATCGACACGCTATCTGCGCTCCGTTAAAGTTGTGTCTTTCCTCATAGGATTTATTTTTAAGTTGCCTCTGTATTTTGGTGAAACCACTTTGAACTTTTCCGAGCAGTGTACTCCAAATTGGGTCTTATATAATTTATTTTTAATGCGAAAGGGAAGTACGGGAAGAAAGCAGCTCGCCACCCGGTCGGGCGGTTTGAAATTTAAACATACTACTGAAGTAATCGGGTGCAGTTGGGTTGAACAAAATAGATAAATTCTTAAGGACCTGCGTTCATGGACGGCGAAAAGAAAAGACGTGATGTGGCGTGGGGGTAACGCAGGCCAAAGTCAAATCTGATGCAGGTATTTAGTAGACGATCCAGCCTGTTCAAAGAAGCCTGGGAAATATTAGCGTAGCACGCATCAGCGTAACCAGTGATTGGCACCACGAGAGAACAAGGAGTACAAGAAGTGTTTCAGTGGTAACTGGCAGAGAATACTTAAATCTGTAGAACGCTCTCAGCGTATTGGTTACCCTACGGCACACGTCACGATACCGGGTCATCCCACGTCAGATTCGAGTCAATAATCAACCCCAGGTTCCTCACCTCACTAGACAGTGGTATCAATGAGTGATTGACAAAGATTGGTTGTAACTTTGCCGTATTAAAATAAGATAGAAGCCGTGAACTACCTAGCATGAAGGCTTGACTTTTGCCTGGATTCACTGCTATTCTAAAATGGTGGGACCACTTAGATATACAGTTATGGACAACGTTAACCCCAGCAAATACGCCGCCTAGATCACCAACGTCCGCTTTCGTGTATAGCTGAAGGTCATCAGAGCATTTATTGCTGGATGTAATTAATAGACCTCGTTATCTCAGGGCAGTGAAATGTCACAAGTGTCAAAATAATGTTATATTTATTTAAATTTTATTAGCAGTCACAGTATAAATGGCACATTTGAAAAACAATAAAATGTAATTAACCCTTTTCAAAACACGAAATACCATTGGTGCAATTGGGTATCTGATAACCAACATACATATGCTTACACTAATTGTGTCTTTTGAATTAAGATGGTTATGTTGATGACATCTTTTTTTGGAATCAGTCGTAAATAACACCATTTAAAAAAAAACTCGGTTTTTGTCAAAAGAAAAACAAATCAAGGTATTTAATTTTTCCATTGGAACAAAACTAAATTTATGGGTACCATAAATTCACGTACTGAGTATAGATGTACTTGTCAATATGACTTTCCATAGCAAATAAATAAGTACTAAGTTATCGGGTCACCCTTGAAGTATTAACCTACAAAGATTAGATTATAATAAAAATAAATAACGAGATGATGATATCGAAATATTATAAACAGAACTATTTATAACTTTATGTGTGAATGTTTAAGTGAAATGATTGAAATTAAAGTATAAAAACTTAAATACCTAGTAATGTTCTTGTGATTGTCATTTTACGGTACGGAACCCTTCCGTACCTCAAAATTAAAAAACAGAACCCTTATAGGATCACTTTGTTGTCCGTCCGTTCGTCTGTCTGTCTGTCTTTCAAGACTCTATCTCAGGAACCCGTGGAGGTATCGAACTGAAATTTAAACTATATACCCAGGTTTACAGTCCATTGAAGCTCTGAAAATATCGAACTTCTAATTTAACGTAAAAAAAAGATAAGGCCGTTTAAGCAAAAAAAACGTATATTTCCAAATTTATAGGGTACTTCCCACAGACCTAAATTCCTGAAGTTTGGCAAGAAGGAAGGTATTTCCCACAAGTAATGAAAAATCCGAAAATTTATAATTTACTGCATTTTACTTCCTATAAATGTCCGCCGGTCAAAGAAAAAATGCTCTCAGCGGAAACTCTGGGACATATTGCCTAACATTTCTCAAAACATATTTTCCCAAAACTTATATATAATAGGTATGTGCCGACAATAACAAACTTCCAATACTTATTTGTAACGTAAGTAATAAATGTAACGAACACTAAACTTGGGCGCCATTGTTGTGAAATGTATTGTTTTGTTTCTTTTCACTCGACGCCATATTTATCGAAACTGCTGTCACAAATTGACGTCGGCCGGGAGTTGAGGATATATTTTCCTTCCTATTAGGAACCCTCAGTGCGCGAGTTCAACTCACACTCGACCGGTTTTTTAAATAGCAAATAGTCCCTTTTGATCGAGTTATTTAAAACGCTAGATGCCAATGAAGGCGTTTTACCTAAACATGAGATTTCCCTAAAAGCTGTTTGCCCTAAACGAGGGATGCCTATGAAGCACCATGCCTGTAATGTAAAGTTGACTAAGAAGCAGATTGCCTAAACTCGATGCATACTAAGCAGGATGCCTAAATGGTTAAATGCCTACAAAGCTGGATGCCTAAATAGAAAAATTCCTTCAAAGCAAAATGTCTATAAGTGGTTAAATGCCTACAAATCAAAATACCTAAGTGGTTAAATAACTACAAAGCAAATAAAACCAAAACTACCCCCGTCCTCCCGCAACGTCCAAAAGGGTTGAGCCAAAAACGGGTGCCATCATTGTCCACTACATCGGGGCTATGATACCAGACTTCTTCGCTTAATAAAATCCAGTCTATGCACCGCATATTAAACTTACAGCTTCTCAGTCAACTTGTAGTTCAGGCAATCTGATTCTTAGTCAATTTACATTTCAGTCATGCTGCTTCTTCGGCAGTCAGCCTTTTTAGTTATCTTGTATTTCGGGCAAACTACTTTACAGGTAATTTAAATTTAGGCAATCTGCTTCTTACTCAATTTCACATTTTAGGCATGCTGCTTCATAGACATCCCTCGTTTAGGGCAAATCTCATGTTTAACTATAACGCGGTCATTGGCATCATGCGTTTATGGTAACTCGATCAAGAGGGCAAATACTTACAATAAATATCAAACTGGGCCAATTACCTTATGTTTCACTGCCCTGAGATAACGAGGTCTAGTAAATAGATATTGCATAACATAATAATTACTTGGTTATCTATTGATTGTCCGTAATTGATGTGCTCCAATTTCATTTGCTCGTAATTCATTTGTCCGAATGTTTTGTTTAGTACAAAAGTTATTTTACATACTCCTACTTTCCCAAAAATTAGGTGTCATAATGATACGAATACCATAGTACGTATTATTTTCCATAATCATGAAGTGCAATGTGTTTACCTTACCTATACATATGTATCCCACCAAACACATTTTCATGTATAATGTAATGTTGCCAAGATGAGACTCTTCCCTGTCAAAAAGGTTCCCCTGTTGTCCGGTGTCCCTGTTGATTGGAGCCGTGAAATGATTGAAAGATTTAACGCAGGTGACTCAAATGCTGTGTTCGACTTACGGGTGACGAAAGCTGGATTTACTGTTATGATCCCGAAACCAAAAGACAATCTGCTCAGTGGGTGTTTCCTTCCGAGGAGTTGCCAACTAAAGTGAAGAGAGGTCGAAGCGTGGGAAAAAAGATGGTGGCCTCGTTCTTTGGAAGGACAGGTCATTACGCAACAATTGTTTTAGAGAATCGAAAAACAGTTACTGCAGAGTGGTACACTAACAATTGTTTGCCACTTGTCTTGAAAAAAGTTCGGGAGAAACGACCTCGCTGTAGAATCCTCCTTCACCACGACAACGCCTCGTCGCACACCGCCAGACGAACGATCGACTATTTGGCGACTTCAGACGTGGAATTACTGGGCGATTTTTATTTATTCCCGAAAATAAAAGCAAAAATTCGAGGAAAACGTTTTGTGGACGCCGAGGAACATGTGGCTGCGTTTTAAAAGGCTGTTGAAGAGACCCCTAAGGACGAGTGGGCAAAGTGCTTTTCTCAGTGGTTCCATCGGATGCAGCGATGTATTGACATGAATGGACACTATTTTGAAAAGATATAAAGAAACTAATAACTTGCTAGTTTACTAAGTTTTTGATTTTCTAAGAACTTTCCCCCCCGAACGTGACCCCAGATATTAAGCCTAATCTAACCTTCTTGTTACAATTCTTATTTCTATGTATGTCGACGGGTAGGTTGGCCTTGTCGTTACTCTAACCTTACCTAACTTAGGTGGGTAAAATTTACCTAATTCAAAGGCTTGTTTGACATATCGTCACGGGAAAGCAATGATGCTGTAACCTCTTCCAAAATCGTTTTTTTGCATATTCTTAATGATGTTATTTTTCTGCATCAATTGGTCCATATCTCGTGTTTCTATTTCTACGATGAAAAATAAAAACTTTACAGCATTGGTTATTCGTGATATTTAAATTATTGAAAAACAAATAATTATTGTAACCCGCTTAAAATCCAGTGTTTTTGGTCAAAATGAGACTTATGCACTACGAGGAAAAAAACTTCATCTCTGGAACATAGTACAGTGTTTTTGTTTTTCCAATTTTTTTAATTCTTACAATAACAGCATTTCTTTGGGTTTCAACAAACTAATATGATATGGCAATTCAAATGTTTTTTTTACTATTTCATAGCAGTTAAGACATTTTCACAGGGCGCTGATTGTCGAGTGGCGCCCTCATTACTTTTATTGTGTTTTCTAATTAACTAAAGTATTAGCTTAAAATCAAAGAGCGCTTGGTTCACGCCACTACGTCGTATCTGGTTTCACGCTTAAACCGTGAGACCGATGAAATTTGGTATGAAGATAGTTTTAGTGCGATAGTTCGCTGATGGATGGGGGACACTCTTGTCTAAAATAATGTTATTTTTATTTTAACTTTTTATAGTTAACGAACTAGGCGCTTTGGTTTAAAACTGTAAGCCTACCTTGGTAATTTTAATTAAATAAATTAATTAACAATGTAGGTCTTGTTTTAATGTGATAATGTTTGTTCTAATTACTAATAAATAGCATAAATATTTAAGTAAACACATAGCGGCTACCTACTTTTACTCAACATAATGGATTTTGTTAACTGATGGTGAAGTACTAGGAGAACTCCTGAATGATTAATGCCCCAGCATTTTGGACAGTGACATTTTTTTAAGGGTTACATGTCACCAAACGGCGAAAAAAACTTGTAACTTACAAAAGAATACAATTCTGCCTACTCCAAAAAGTGCATTGCACTATGTCTGCTCTCTCTCGACGCACACGCACTTACTGTGCGGTAAGTTGCATGCTCATAAAGTCACGTACTTTGAAATGTCTTAACTGCTATGAAATAGTACAAAAAACACATTTGAAACCCAAATAATTGCTGATATTATAACAATTCGAAAATTGGGAAAGCAAAACCGCTGCACCATGAACCAGAGATGAAGTTTCTTACCTTGTATTGCTGCAAGTCTCATTTTGATAGAAAACACTGGGTTTTTTGGTTTATTTGTTCTCCAATAATCTAAATATCACAAATAACCAATGCTATAAAGTTTTTGTTTTTCATTTTAGAAACACAAGACATGGACCAATAGATCAGTTACAGCATTATTGCTTTCTAGCAATGATATAAATAAACATTTACATAGATGGCTAATGACATTATGGGATGTAATAATTATGGACTACACTGATGGAGAAATATGAAAATATTGAAACCAACCTATTAGTACCCTGGGACATCTTAAGATGTCATACCCTTAAATACTTATTTTGATCTTTAGTGTTGATTGAGAAAAGATTTAAGATACAAATTTTAATGATTGACTTAAATGTCCCAATAGGGACGCTAAGTTACTTATCAAAAATAAAGATTCTGTCATTTGATTAATAAGGTAAACAATGAGTAAGGCATATGAAATAATAAGAAACAACATTATGGCAGATGAAGTTCGCGCAAATTAAATTCTGGCATGTAAAAGTATACCTACTTACTTACAGAAATCAAGGAGATATTATACCTTTTTTTTGAGCCATATGGCTCTTACACCAATTATCAGTACAGCCACCTTTTTTACACATGATTCTACAAAGGGTAACCATTTATATTTAGATTATTTTTGTTAGGCAAAAAACAACCATTTACCTGATGGAAAATGAACTAATAGTTGATTCAGCACTAAGTATTAGCCTGAGCATATTTTGAGTGACAGTTACCCTTCTATATTTATTACAATTTGATTATTACCTTAAGTTCACAACCTTTTGGCAATAGCCATTAACATGCATAGAAACAACAGAGCACATAGGTAACACCAAACAAAAATAGTAAATAACTACAAAAGAATCTTACCGTGAGAAATGTACACCAAGCATCAAGAAACTTGAATCGCCCTCGTAGCACAATATTCCAATAAGCTATTGCCATGTCTAATTCTAGCCCCTTCTGTCCTGGGTTTTTGGCATAATTAAATGTAAACTGATAGAAATCTTTAAATTTGTTAGGATCTTTGATTTCTGATTCAAGAGAAGTTAGCTTTGCCTTTAACTTTTCCAGGCTGTCTGCTCCCATCTCCACCAGCCCTGTCAAGAACTCTTCCTTCGAGAACTCGCACTGAACAGCAGCTTTGCATTTCCACGCAATGATAAGTACTAGTATAGATTCAGGGCTAAGATTTAGGTCTTCTAAGAATTTCATCACTCCATCTACAGTGATTTTGTCGTTTTCTTGTTGATCCTTGTATTTACTGAACAGCTGTTCCAATTTCTTTCTATCCACTGAAGATTTAATGGTATCTTTGTAGTACGCCTCAGGGTTCTGAAAATAGTTATCGCTTGCAAGGTCTAGTTTCCAATCGTTCTGAGCGAGGCAATATATCGCAGTGCCCTCACTGGTTTGCGTGAAGGCAACAAACTTCTTCACTTTATCTCTCTGTGATGATTTTAATTTATTCTGAAAATAAAACGCAGTAGGAACTGTCATAACCTTACTCAAAGCTTGCTGTTCATCAAATCAAAGAATATTTATCCCTAATCAATGTTCAAATCACTAAAATATTTCATGATGTATTTGTATACTATTTCAATTACCAATACTCACCATTTTAGAATGTTTTCTTAACAAATCTAACAATGACTTTCACTGATGTTTCGACATCGAACCATAACTTTTTTCACAGGTTTTTTTATGCGGTGTGACCATAGACAACACAGATAATAAGGGTATGTCTATCAATGATAAAAGAAGAGAATGGATATGGCACGTAGAGATATACAAATAATCAGTTATGTAAGTACTATGCATTCCGACATCAAACACTAAATAATGTTATCTCTTTTTAATTTAGTTCTATATTCCTAAGTAAAAAGAGGTGACAGTACGTCAGCCAGTGCAATAATGGCCACATTTATAATTTGACGTTCATACAAATACCTAACGTGCCTAGTCAGCCATGTTTAGTTAGCTTGTCATAAGTATCTGATGTGTCAACTGTGTGACGAATAGGCTAGTTGACTCTGTTTTAAAGTAGGTCTCAAGTTATTAATTATTGTCCGATTAGATGAAAAAAAATATTCCCATATTTTTTTAGGACCTACAAAACCGCAAAACTTTATTTTAAAGGTTTAGTTTTTGTTAACAGGCGAAAACGCTGACAGCCATATTAGTCTATAGATTATCTGTGCTGTGACGTCATACGGGCCGAAAACAAACATTTGACATTTGACGAGAGCATTTGACATATAGATAAACAATTTATCATTTTCGAAACCTCGATACTTTTATTAATAAAAACCATGACTTCCACCAGTTTACATGGAAAATATAGTAATTAACGTTATTGTATATTCCGAGAATGCAAGAACGCATCAATTACGACCCCAGGGAAATTATGGATTAGAATGCCCAGTGAAATAAATAAGCGAAATACATGGCTAAAACTAGCTAAAAAGGATCCTGACTTTATCGACTGAAACAATTTGTTTTTTTGCGAAGATCACTTTGATGTTAGTATTTACTTAATAAGTTATTCAGTTTCTACAAAAACTTTTATCTTCAATAATAATAAGCTCGGCAGAGCAGAAATCTGGATTCAAGGCAAAAAAATTACCGACCATCAATGTGTCGATTCTTGGTAAGTTTGTGCTATCTGCATTCACGAATCCAACATCCATGATTGCTCTTATCAATAAAACTAGAAAGCAGTAACAATAATACACAGATTAGGTTTTTACTAATGTTAAAACGACTACGATCATATCCAATCCAATCCAATTTTGTTTTAATGGCAATCGGTCACAATAGACGTGCGACCATTACTGCCAATGACCAATTTGACAACAGCACAGTGTATAAATTGATTGATTGAGTTTTAGAAAAGTCATCCGAAACAGGTAGTTGACGTTGAAAGTGTTGATTGCAGAACCTGTGAAGAACGAACACAACATATAGACACCACAAACATAGAATGAAATAACAAAAGCCAGCGACAAACACTTAAAGTTTAATATTTTGGGAGTGGATAAAACGCAAGAGGATTTTTAAATATTTTTTATCTGTAAATGCAAGGATGAGGAGTGATTTAAAGTTGATCGGTTTTGGGATAGTAGAAGGGAGGATATCGTACAGAGCAGCGGTTCGGTGACGACAGTTAAAGAAAATATGATCCGTGGTACCATCCTCTTGGCCACATGCACAGGTAGGGGATTGGATGATACCCAGCCTGTGCAGGTGTTGAGGAGTGCAGGCGTGTCCGATCCGTAATCTGCAAAGGACAGATGTGGAGTGCTTATCTGCTAATCGATAGAAGGAGAACCAAGGCTTGCTTGGGATGATAGGCTGAATGTCGCTATAGTAGCGTCCTTTTATTCGTTTGGAGAGGTCATAGCTACATTGCCAGGCTGATTCCAAGTCAAGTTTGGCCAAGGCGGTAAGATCATGAGAGAAACAGAGAAAATGTTCAGGAATGCCGGTCAACGTAGCCCCCTTCGCGAATGAGTCTACCATCTCATTTCCAGCGATACCCGAATGACTAGGAATCCACGCTAGGGTTACCTGAATGTTTCTAAGGTGGCAATCAAAAAGAGACTGTCTTATACGCAATACTAATGGGTACAGGGTTTTAGTGGCGAACTGGTTGGCCTGGATGGACTGTAGGCCACTCAGGGAGTCCGAGAATATAATGGATTTATTTAATTTGTGAGAGAAAATAAATTTTACTGCTTCTAAAATGGCAACCAACTCACCCGTGAAAACAGAGATTTGAGGAGGGCCTTTAAAGCTCAAAACAATTGAAAATTTAGGGATCCAAACTGCTGACCCTACCATAGTGACGTTTGAGGGTTTGGAGGAGTCTGTAAAGACAGTCGTCCATTCGCGCCAATATTTGTCGATCACATTTTTGAATCGGAGCTCAGCCCCTGGTTGGTTCTTGTAAATTCCAAAGTTCAGATTTATGTTAGGTTGAAAAATTAAAGCATCGTAGGAAGTATAAAAAAGAGGAAAGGGAGAGCAGGAAAATATTGGATGAGGGAGAGTGTTAAATTTACGATAGCTATTTATTAAACACGGAATGGTTTTATTAACCCAAAAACTACTATTGGAGATGAGGTCAGAAAGGACATGGAGTTTAGGCAAAAGAGGGTGATCTGAGCGTTGGGCGATCCTATATAAAAATCTGTCTGCGAGGTATTGCCGACGCAGCGATAAGGGTGGATCGAGAGCCTCCACCTGCAACGCGTTCGTAGGAGAAGATTTCATAGCCCCCAATATGAGTCTCAGGGACTGGTACTGAATTCGATCCAATTTCTTAAGTGCAACCTTACTGCATGGTTCAAGAATGAATGACCCGTAATCCAGAATGCTACGAATTAAGGCGTTATACAGAAGTTTTTGGGAGTACGGATGGGCACCCCACCACACTCCCGACAGACAGCGAAGGATGTTAATATTTGATTGGCATTTTTGAACCACCGAGTTTATAAAGGGAGCAGCAGACAGACGAGAGTCTAATGTGACTCCCAGAAACTTAACTTTATTAGTAATGGGGATCAATTGGTCGTTGAACGCTATCTCCACCTGAGGAATAGCCCTCTTCCTGGTGAAAATGACTACTTTACTTTTAGAAGCGGACAGAGACAAACCGTGGGAAGAGAGCCACTCGCCCAGGTAGAACAAAGCTTGGTTGAGGCTGTTGGCGGCTATGTCGAGGTTACTTGCAGGAGTGTAAAGGGCGAGGTCATCGGCGTATTGTAAGACATTGCAGAAAGGGCTAACAGTTTCCTCCAAGTCATAGGTATAGAGGCTATACAACAACGGACTAAGCACTGACCCTTGAGGAAGACCGTTCCAAATTAGTCGAGGAGAAGTAAGAGTGTCGCGGTGTTTGATCTCTATCGATCTTTCCATCAAGATATTGCATGTGAAATTGATCAGCTTCTCAGGCAGACTCAGCTGGAACAATTTTTCCCTGAGTGTGGAGAGCATCACGTTATCGTATGCAGATGAGACATCCAGGAAAACTCCAACCAGAAATTCGTTTCTAGTCAGCGAAATCCTAATATCTGTGGTAAGAATGGACAGGCTATCCATAGTTCCCATACCCCGTCGGAAGCCAAACTGGCTCCCAGCCAAGACTTTCCCATTCTCTACACACCACTCTAGACGCTTTTTAATCATATGCTCTACAATTTTAAGCAAACAAGAGGAAAGGGCAATGGGGCGATAAGAAGATGCCACTGAAGGGTCTTTGCCGGGTTTTCGGATTGGAATTATCAATTGTTTTTTCCATGCGCTAGGGACAAAGCCTATATCAAAAAATGTGTTAATGAGCTGAAGGAACCAAATTTTCGTGATTTGACCAGCATGAATTATAAAGGCATATGGAATGTTGTCCAAGCCAGGAGCCGATTGGCGTAGGTGGTCTAAAGATGCCTGAAGTTCTAGTATGGAAAACGGCTCGTCAAATCTACAAGATGGTGAAGAAGCGCGATAATAAGCCGGAAGAGAGTTTAGGTTGGGGGCAGAAGGGGGAGATAGCGAGTAAATAAAATCCCTGATCCAACCTGAGGGGTCGTTACTGCTCAAATCTGAAGAGGCAAAAGCGCCACGGAAGCGTTTAATTGCTTTCCAAAGCAATGTAGCAGGAGTGCGAGGGGATATGCTCTGACAAAATCCAATCCACCCTAATCTTTTTTTCTTTTTGAAAAGCCGTTTAGCTAGAGCTGCATATCTTTTAAATGAAAGAAAATTATCGATGGACATACATGCACAGTATGCTTCCTCAGCTTCTCTTCTGCGACGGATCATGTTTGTACATTCTAAGTCCCACCAAGGTGGCGAGGGTCTATAAGCTCTACCTGGTTTTTTAACGGGGATATTTTTTTTAGCGACACTTGTAAGGGATTCGACTAATCTATCGTGGCACTCAAGAGCGTTGTTAGGTGATACCGGGGGGAATTCACAGACAGCGGAATCTATATCTACAGCATATTTGTCCCAATCAGCTTTGGTAAGGCGGAATCGAAGAGTAGCAGACGTAATTGAAGGTGGAGTAAAAGAAGAAGGGGCAGAGATAAGAATAGGAAGGTGGTCGCTGCCATACGAGTCCAGCAAAACAGACCAAGACAGTAAAGAAGCGAGGTTGGGGGAACATAAAGATAGGTCGACTGCGCTCGTGTTTAGACCGGGAGCTGTCCTGCGTGTCGGTGAGCCGTCATTAAGAAGACATATATTTTTCTCCTCCATTAAGTCCACCAGATCACAAGCCAGGGAGTCACAGTCTGAGCTTCCCCATAGAAAGTGATGACAGTTAAAATCACCCAAGATTAGAAAAGAACCCGAAAGGGCAGAAAAAAAGGGTTCAAGTTCGGAGATTAAGACTGAGCGGGGTTCTGAAATATAAATGGAAAGCACACAAATATCTAAAATTTTGGCTGCGACTGCATTTACTCCTGGAGGAATTGGTGGAAGAGCTAAGCGACTAAAAGTAACAGATGATTTGATAAGAAGAGCAGTACCCGCATAGCCATCCCCTCTGTCATTCCGGAGACACACGTATCCCGGAACACGGAATCGGGAATCCGGGATCAACCATGTCTCCGAAATGGCAAAGACGGTGGGATCATATAAATTAACCATGTTATATATTTCATGTACCTTGGGACGGAGGCTGTGACTATTCCACTGAATCATGTTGAATGTTAACCACATTTAAAAGAACTCTCAGTTTATCGGCAACGTTGGACGGTATAGGGAAGTCGTTCATTTTTGTGAACATATTAATAAGCAGTGAGAGCATGACCTCGATTAAATTGTCATTAGGAGCAGAATGAGACGGGTCATGAGCTGACAAAGAGGCCTGCAAAGCTACCCCATTGGCAGGTGATGGAGGGTTGCGCTGACCAATAATAGCCTGATGGGCTACTCGGTCATAACCCTGGGATAGAGGTTGACGAGGGGATCTGGGGGTGTATGTGGTTTTTCGGTAGCTTTGAGTGGAAGAAGGTTGACCAGGGGAGGGAGGGGAAGGGGAAGAAGTGATACGCTGAGTATTAGGAGGGATAACGGGAGCAAACAAAGTCCTAGCAGCATCTGAATATGAACGCCTAACTGATGGGAATCTTTCTGAGGCCTCTGAGTATGGGATGTTCTCTTGGGTCATGGTAACCTTAATAGCTTTTTGACGTCCTTGCTCTGGGCAAGTTTGGCTCGTAGCAAAGTGTCGGCCTGAGCAGAACAGGCATGAAGCCAACTCTTCCTGTACGTTGCAACTTCTTCCAATATGGTCTTTAGAACATTTAAAGCAGCGAGGTTTCGATCTGCATTGGTCTGCCACATGTCCGAACCTGCAGCAACTATGGCACTGAATGGTGGGTAGCTGGTAAGTCTCAACCGTGATAGAAGTGTAAAGGCTATAAATCCTAGCAGGCAGGACCTGACCGCTAAATGTCAAAACAACTGTCCCTGTGGGAACCCATTCTATAACCCCCTCCCTGTGGATTTTCCTATTCAGTCTTCTTGCTTTCAGTACTTCACCACAACCAGGTGGCAATTCCACTGTTTGTACAAACTCATCCATGGAAAAATCTGTTGGGATTCCTCGGACAATGCCCATTCGGGTAACGTTGAAATTTGGGATGACTGCCACAAATTGCTTTGCAGCCAGCAGTGGATCACTCAGAAAAGAATTTGCAGAGTCTCCAGATTTGAATTCTATGGAAATCCTATTCCTGCCTACACTTTTAATTCCCTCTCTTACTATGTTTTGGACTTTGCAATTTACCATAACTTGGCCAAACTTAATGGGGTTTAACGTCGTCCCAGCCGCGGGATGGGAGTCCGATCGAGAAACATGAACCAAATAGGGTCCCGCATCAACATTACTGTATTTTTTAGTCTCAGTTAGACTCGGGTGAGAAAATATATGTTGCACTGCGGATGACGGAGCCCTATTCAGGAGCTTTGCTGGCTCTTGGACATCGTCCCGCGGATGAGGTCTTTTATTATTGCGTCTATCCGTCTCCGCTTGCTCGCCAGTGAAGATATCTTGCGACATGTCGATTGGCGAGCAATCAGAAGCCGCCATTTCAGAGCTATTCTGTATGTCGGGAGGTTTAGGAGGAATTTGGGCCATAGTTAGTTAAAGCTATGGTTAGCAGCACACAATACAGTTAAAACACTTACTGCTACAGCAGACAACACTCAGGAGCACAACAAAACCTCAACAAAAACACAAAATTTTGAACGTCAATCTTCGCACACGTGCTGTCACCAAGGAGCCAAGCGGCGAAAAAAGCACTACGATCATAACACAACCTCAAAGTCCATAAGTCATAAATGTCAATGTCATGTCACAGCACAGAATACTTACAGAATATACCATTGCGAATTTCACTCGTATAAGAACCGATATGAAGTTTGCTTAGAGTCCTATGACGTCACAACAAGTCCGACAGCGTTTTCAGAGTTCAAATTAAAAAATAAAAATGAACAATTTTAAATAAAAAATACGTAAGTAGCCATCTTACACTTTTAATATCTGAAATCGATAAATATTGGTTTCTTAAGTCTAATACTACAGAAAATATTAATTTATTAAGCCAAATTTAATATGAGGCAAGTAGCCTATTCACTTAAAAATGATAAATATCTTTATTTCCGTATTATATATTAACCAACTATACTATCATTCGAAGTCTATATAAATGAGAGTGGCAACACTGTTTTCTAATCTATGACGGTTAAAGTGGCCTTTTTTTAGCTCTAGCATCCCGCCTTTTTGGTTTCCCTCCAAATGCCCCACCAGCAGCGGAGCCTTCAAGTTGCATGGCGACGATTCTGGCCTCATTGGCTTTCTGTTTTTCGAACTATACGGTTGTGATTAGAACAAAGAGTAAGGATATATAGCTGAAAAAGAGTAACTACTCTGTGGTAATAAGTGCATCTATGGAAAGCGCTGCCATCTAGCGCTGTACGAAGTAACTAATGCCGTATGTACATAGCTACGTATATGCATACCACCGTGTTGTAGGTACAGATGTATTCAGAGTAACAATATGTATACATTGTGGAAAAAACGAATGTCACATGGACGGCAACTACCTTAAATAGCGGAAATAGCAAATTCTACGCAAAGGAGACTAACTTTTATTTAATGAAAAACAATAAATACTGCATTAATGGATTTTTGAAAAAAAAAAAAACCTATTCCTTAACCGGGAATCGAACTGATCGAATACGACAAAACAGTAGACGTGTTTTATGCTATGATACAGATCGAAAGCGTCATTGATAATGAACATTTATATAGACAACACATACACCTTGAAATTAAATAAAGACCGTAAAAACCCTACTTTCATATTTGTCCACTTCGATTCCCGGTTAAAGTAGACGAACTTCCGAATTTCCAAAAATCCATAAATGCGGTATTGAATGAATTAAAAAATAAGTCTCCTTCGCGTAAAATTTGCCATTTCCAATATTTAAGGTACTTGCCGCGTCTATATGGCGTTCGTTTATTCCACCCTGTATAGCTGAAAATGCGTGTGATGCATTATTTTACCATTGTATTTTGTCAGGAATATTTGTATTTAATTGCTTTCTCAATTAACTTCACGACGGGAACTCAGATAAATGAGAAAGCAAGTTAAATACGAACTTTACGATGGCAAAACATTATTCACTACACCCAGTATTATAATAAATAATAATACATTGTGAGATATAGCGACTACACCTGTATAGAGGAGACTGTCATCAGGAAGATTGTTGTCACGTTGTCATTGTGATGTTTGTTATATTTTTATGGATAAACTCTCAATCCATGAGTTACCTTCATTTTTTCAGGTCAACTTGGAGTGAGGTGTCGATTAAAAACAATTTAATTAATAAAGTTTCGCATTTATTAAATTTAATTTGTGTTCACATTGTTGACATTATTACATGGCTATGACTGCATTAACTAAATCTTTTGTCTTAATCAGAAGTTTTAGCTAGAGCACATCATGCGACAACATGGTTAATTATTTATTTTTGTGTGTTTTATGCTTGTTATAATATAATTGAGCAGACTTCTTTATGAAATCCTCCCCATCATACACTAATTTACCCTCTAATATTCGGTTTACAGACCTGCACCAACTAAATATTATTAAATTAATGGATGTGTCCACAAAACACTCTTTTATTTTTTCATTGTGGTTTTCACAAACTAGAAAACTAAAATCAGTAAATAAGTCTATGAAGGCTTTAATTCTCTCTTTTATATGTTTTTTATAGCATTCACTATTCAGAAACGCAACCGTTGTTTCCTGTATTTCTTGAAAGCACGCTACTAGGCATTCAGACGGATAGCAAAGCCATTTTTTGTTTTTGTTATATTCTTTAGCCCTTATGTATCGGTACATTGCATTTTCCGAATTGCCTAGTAGCGTGTTTTTACAAGTTTTGCAACCTTTCACAACTTTTTGCAAACATTTTGATAGGGCCCACCCGCATACATATACTCTTTGATCAGCCCCTGAATCTGATATAGTTTTATTGTTTTGAATTGCTTCCAGGGGCTGATCAATTATAATACTTTGGGATTGTGAGGGTGCTGGTAAACTTTCTTTATTATTTATAAAAAATGACACCGATTGTAAACAATCATTCATGTCCTCTTCACAATTTGAATAAACTGAATGATTGCTACTATAATTATTTAACAATAATGTTTTGTATGCACCCTCAAACCCCATACAATTAGGTGCCACATTACGAGCACCTAAACTTCGGATACTTCCAAAGAAGTTTTCAAGTGGGTCCTGGTTGAAATTGCGAGTAAGCATTGCATCAAAAGAATACTTTTGAAACAACAGTTGCCAGAGTACCTTAAAACCTTCAATTGTCTTAATTAAGTTAATTATAGTTGGTACGGACTTCTCTATTTCCTGAGTATTATTTTTTTTCATTATAAACTTGGTTGATTTTAAAAGTTTGAGGGCATCTTGCCATAGCTGGTGATGAGGAGAATTTCTTTTCACCGCAGCTCTGTAAATCTTGCCATTAGGCGCAGAAAAACTTGAAGCATTTAATGAATCAAATAATTTGTCAATTAAAAGTACAAACGGAATTAA
The DNA here is from genome assembly GCA_949316455.1 of Acleris holmiana. Taxonomy (NCBI): domain Eukaryota; kingdom Metazoa; phylum Arthropoda; class Insecta; order Lepidoptera; family Tortricidae; genus Acleris; species Acleris holmiana. Next base: position 44,285,314 of record OX438762.1, on the reverse strand, counting down.
ATCCCTACATTCTTCTGCTACACTTCCTCTAGCTACTAAATAGTCAGTAGCAACAGCCATGCTGTAACTCAATAATTGAGTAGCATTTTTCACCCTCATTTTCCTCATTTTTTCGGGGTCAATGTGCTCATTGGTCAATTTTGGTAAAAGACGCAACTCGCCGTGCGACCTGTCAGCTTCAAAGACCCGCTGAAAATATTCCCACTTAATCGTTTTTACATTGTCACTATAAGTATATTTCATTTCTTTGTTTATTAAATTATTCCTTACACCTTTTATTAGGTGGGGAGTGTCATACAGCGGAATAATTTCTTTTCTGTTGATAATAATAATATCATTTCGCCATTGTTTGTTTTCTTGGAAGTATTTTTTTTTGAATCTATGATTAAACTGTTTATTGTACTGACATTGGTCGAACTTTGGTCGCACACGGTTGCTATTATATTTAAGCCTTGTAAATTAGTAATAACATTTGTTAAAATTTCTTTCAGTTTATTTGTTTTCAAAGCTTGTGAAAAGTAATAAGCTACTGGTTGTTTAAAATTTTTTTTTACCCCCTTGACCATGAACACTAAGACGTGATTTGCAAATTTTTCAGTTTTTTCGCTATTCCCATAATTTTCAAATCCCACAAGATCGTCTGTGTAAATATTGTACTGAATATGTGGGGAAATCGACATTTCGTCAAATATCAATGTACACAGACGATCTTGAGGTAACATTTTTGAAACTGTCTCCTTTAATTCCTTAAATACTAATTCGTTTATTCCTGGCGATAATTTAATCCTAGCAAGCATGGCTTTTAAAACTTTCTTTGAAGGCAATGTAAAGAGCTTACACATCAACTTATAAGCCTTGGGGCTCTTTTTAAAAATTGAGAGAGACAAAATTTTTTCTTCTTCAGTGAACCTATGTCCTTTTTTCTTCTTTCTCCCTTCAAAAAATTGCATCCTGGTAAATAATTTACCCGACTCTGTCATGTTTTCAGCTAGTTTCTCAAAATCCCTTTGAGTAGCCACCTTTTGCTGTTGCCGAAGACGTAACTTTTGGATCTTCACTTTTTGGCGCAGTCTCCTTATCTCGTTTTGGTTCTGTCGCTCCTTCCTTGCATTTTTGGCGACATTCTCTTTTAATAAATATTTAAAAGTTTCTTCTGAAAAAAAAAATTAAGCATTACTAAAAACCACCCAAGTAAGAGTCTGACTCGCGCACTGAGAGTTCAGTAAATTTCAAATAGATTTTTCTGCTATCTATAGGTAACTATATTGTTGTTATTTTCAAAATTTTAGCCCTAATAGTTTCGGAGGCAAAGTATGATGGTCAATTTTCGCCTATTTTCCTAAATAACTTCAAAACTATCTATCTTAAAATTATAAAAAGTACATTTAAGATTCTCATAACAAGTGCTTTCATTTGATACGTCACACAATATAGTTTGCATAACTTTTTTTACTTTAACCCTGAAAAAGCATTAGTGTCATAACAAAAAACGAGGTATTATACTTTGTGCATGTCAGTTTAAAGTTGTTTTTTATCCCTTTATTTTATAGCCTGATTTGTTTGATTATTTAAAATTATTTTGACTTTTAACATATAAATTCTGACCAAGACATAGAATGCCAAATAGCACCGATAGGCTAGGTTATATTTCGCTTTTCGCTCTTTTAGACATACTAAAAGAAACTAAAAATAAAAGCAAATTTACTTCAGAAACGAAAAAAATTCAGACAATCCAATAAATAATAAATTAATAGTGAGTTTAACGAAAAAAGAATTCAATTAACTATGTAAATAAATAAATAAATATGTTGAAGTTAAAAAATGTATTGTTAAATCTTAATTATAAATGCAATGTTTCACTATGATTTTATTGCAATAAAAGGCTAAATTATTAATAAATTATTAAGTATAGAATAATATATACACTACCTGCATTCATGTTCTTCCTCTTAGATCGAGTAGGGTACTTTTCATTTACGGTCAAGCAAGTACTTGCTAAAGACCCAGACGGTATTGGCAAAGTTTCTGAAGAAGAGGGACCTGGCAGGACTTGGTTTGTGATGTCCATCAGAGTCCTTTGCAAGTGTTCTCTTCGGGGTCCACTGTAGGTATGGTCAATCTCAACAATGCTTGTAATTGACTGTTGTATACCTGTAATGTAATGTAAAATGTACAGGGGTGCCGACAACTGGGAATCATTCCTATTTTTTGATAGATAAGCTTACTTCGGATTAAAATTTGACACATGTTGTATGGGCAAATGTCAAATTTTAACTGGAAGTAAGACTTATCTATCCGCTGTTTGAATATAGGGTTCGGCCGTTAATTGTCGATGTGACATAGGGTATATAAATATTTCAATATGGTTTGCGCGAAAAGAAATATAGAAGAGGAATGATGCTATGTTCTTCCTAGTACTAAAAATATCTCCATACCACATTTCACTAAAATCCATTTAGCAGTTTAACTGCAAAGAGGACAGATAAACAGACAAGCATAGTTTCAGTTGCATTTATAATATTAGAAAGGACTAGTCTAAGCCCACGGCTCAACCTAGAAAGATGTTTGAAGTTTTTAGGGGGAAGATGTAGCCTATGTTGCGTCACTTTTCTTGTTAATGTGTGCGTATTGCTCATAGGTACAAAGTGACTGAATCACTAGAGGAGCATTAGTAGTCTGTTAGTGAGGCTCTGGCCATATGTTTATTTTAATACTTTGTTTTAGGTCCATTTTTTTTTGTTTCAACACACTCCAATGGCTTCTACATAACAGCAGGCAATAAAGGAGAAAGCAGTAGTAAATGAAATAAGTAGAATTTTTACTCACAATGCAAATTCATTGTTGGTACTGCTGACCATATTAGACGACCTCCACAAGTTTTGGTTGAATGATCAAAATGCTGGTCACATATTCGCTTGTTTTTGAATATGCGCATAGGATCATTTTCCTTGAGCTTGTCGCCAGCAGCTGTGACCCAGGCAGCAAATACATCTGAGCGCTTAATGGGATTCGGGAACCGGTGAAGAGGTACACCTTGCTCATCTGAAAATGTTATATTTTGATTTTTATGGCAACTTTTCATCTAAGACATTTCAGGCTCAGAAGGAGCGAGTTCAGCTTCTATAAGTATTTGTATGAACTACAAATTTATACAAATAAAAATCAGTTGCCAAATGTACGTACTACTTCTATTTGGCTAATTCTTTTGTTTAGTTGCTTATTGTCAGGACAAACTTTGTATGAAAGAAACTATTACGAAAAAGTGAAAAATTTAGGCTTTAAAAAATCTTTTCATAAAACCCGTGTGAGACCGGGACAGGCAGCTAGTTTATAATAAAGCCATACGATACAACAATAACATCATATCTTAACTGGCTTTGTTAGAATATTAGCGCTAGTATTTGTAACTTACCTAAAGCTTCACATCGAAAAACGCAAAATCTTCTTCGTCGCAAACTCATGTTAATCACACTGATCAACAACAACAACACAATGAAATAACGATAAAATAACAATAACAAACTAAACCAACGAATGAAACAAATAACAAATAACAAATAACAATGAAATGAATAACTGAAACAACTTAGATAACCTCGAAATCCGTATTTAAATTTAAATCCGAACCGAAAGCCAGAGCAGAGTAGTTAACAATGACAGTGAAATGACAGTGGCATAAGGTACAAGATGGCGGCGATTAATAGTTGTGCCTGTACACCACGAGTGTCGCTGTCGTCGACGGGTTAAAGTGTCAGTTTTGAGTGTGCCCCCCCTGGATTAGAACGTGCGTCTACGACAGCAGTGATCTGGTAACCAAAGTGTCCTTATTTAGTTAAATTAACGGTGTAACCGTTCGCTTGAAATTAATTATATTGTGGTTTTCAGTAAATATGGAAGAACGTGAGACTTATGATTCCACTTCATCCTCGAGTACTGAGTACTACTGAGAGCGCGGACTCACCCGCTCCCATGCCGCCAGAGATAGAATCACGGAAAAGGAAAAAGTCCCACAAGTCGGCGAAGGCTAAGCGCAAACAAAACGCTGCGGTTCTTATTCTCACTAAAAAAAAAAAAAAAAAAAAAAAGGATTTATTCAACAAAAAACAACAGTGTAGTTTTTTACTTACATCAAAATCTTATCATCTAAAGGTACTACTAACAAAACGCATTATTAGTTGGTACCTAGGAGCTTACATGATTTTTAGTTTTCATCTACTTATAAACATCCAATTATGATGTAAGTTTCCTCTGTCCCCCGTACTAGTAAAAAAACTGTATCACGGTGGGACAGGATTCACCATCCTCAGAAATCGACATTTACAAATATAAGAAACATCAAAATGTTAACAGAATATGTGGGTAAGTGAGAAACGGTTATCTAAGATTTCATTTGAGAAGTAAACATGTAGTAAATGCAAAAATATAAGATAAATCCTGAGTTTGCTTAAAGTAATTTAAATGTGAATATTATAAGGCATGCAATTTAATGTGTGTTAGTGTATATGTGTTTGTGCGGGGACGAGAGAGTACATATATATATATACTCATTTTATATTTGGTTTATGTATGTTTAATCATGTGTTGTATATGTATGTTTGTACGTGTTAATTATTATATCATCTTCTTTAGTAATTGCTCCGTATTCTCATAATCTTGTTTCTTTAAATAGTCTTCCAGTGCTTTTTTGCAGGAGTATAAATTAAATTGTCGCATATTTATGTTTTTATTCAATTTAATTTAAATTTAGTTTTATGCCTCGGAACAGAATATACGATATCGCTTCTTCTTCGGAATGCGGAATAGTCAGGTAAGTTTTTATGTTGCTTACATATAAGCAGTTTAATAAATATTTGTCTTACTGTTAAGACAGCAGTTTCTGTGTATAAGTTACGGGTTGGGTAGCGATACTTTTTAAATGTAAGTAAGCTTTACTTTACCTTAAGCACTGCACGCTGAGATCTCTCAAGCTTGAGTATAGCAGTTTTTGATGCTGAGCCCCATGCTGTAATGCAGTAACTGATGACCGACTGGCACAGTGAATAGTAAACTGATATTAATAGTTTTTTCTCGCAAACATGTCTTAAATTTTTAAAAATGTATATCAACATCCTAACTTTTCCCGTGACATTTGCGATTTGCTCATGCCAATTAAGACATTCGTCAAGTAAAACACCCAAGTACTTGATAGACGGTCCCTGACGAATCGATTCACAACGGCAGTCAGTGGTTTCAAGGCAGGAGTGGGCTTTGATTGATATAATGTTTGATGGTGGTTGTAAATTCTTTCTGATACTGAATGTCATGTAATGCGTTTTTGAAAAATTCAACGTTAACAAATTCTGAGTAAGCCATTCATTTATCTTATTGAATCCAATTTGTGCACAATCATTAGCTTTTTCCCAAGAGTCTCCATGAAACAAAACAGCAGTATCATCAGCGAATGCTACTATTTCAGCGCTGGGGAGTTGTAGTCTGCACAAGTTGTCAATATATAAAAGAAATAGGGTAGGTCCCAGGACACTACCCTGTGGTACGCCATATTCATTTTTTCCGTCCTTGCTTTTTTTATCTCCAACCCTTACTGACTGTGATCGATTAGTAAGATAACTTTTAAAAAGTTGTAAAGGTTGGCCGCGTATACCTTTGTCCTCCAGGTTCTTTAAAAGTATTGGAACGGAAACCGTATCAAAGGCCTTTTTGAGATCTAGGAAGACACCCAAGACCTTTTTACTACAATCCAATTTATCGACAATACAGGAAGTTAATTGATGTATAGCATCTTCTGTACACCTTTTTTCTCGGAATCCGTGTTGCTGAGGACTTAGTAGATGGTTTTTTTCTAGATAGTTTTTCAACCGATAATTAATAAGCTTTACCAGTACTTTGGCTAATGTCGGCAGTAGGGCTATCGGTTTATAGTTTTATATACAGTCTGGGTCTCCAAACTTAAAAATAGGAACGATGACTGATTTTTTAAGCGCATCAGGGAACTGACCTGTTTCAAAGCAGAGGTTACAAATTATAGTAATCGGATGGGCTAAAGTATAAACAGCTAGTTTTAAAATTTGCGAGGAAATACCATCCCATCCAGTGGAAGAACTTTTTTTAAGTTTATTAATTGTACGCTTTACTTCAGCTTCATCTGTTGGTAGTAATGTCATTGAATTTACCGGAGTTGAAGCAGAGGTCAGAGTTTTGTGACAGTTAATTTTACATGCGTGATTTTTATTTATTATGTCATTAGCCAGATCTTTTCCTATGCTTGTAAAATATAGATTTGCATAGTCGAGAGATTCTTGAGGAGATTGTTTTAGCATTAGAATATGGTTCATCTTATTAGAGTCGGTTGTTAGGTTGCAAATGTCTTTAATTAAATTCCATTGCTTCTTAAGATTGTTTTTGTATTGGTTAATTTGTCATCTTTGATAGGCCCGTTTAAGTTTTTTTATCATATTGTTACACGTATTTCTGTATCGTTTGTAGGTTACACGGGCTACTACATTATCAGGATATTTCTTAAGAGCATGGTGAAGTTTGTCGCGATTTCTCAGGCACCGGATGATGCCCAGTCTAACGCAACTAGGAACAAAAAAACTTTTATATGGACTTTGCATGGCAAACAATAGCCAACATACTCCATCAGTACAGTTCTTATTATCTAGTCTGTGCCGTTAAACGTCAGCAGACATATTGCTCAAAAAGAATATAACCTCGCGTGCCTTGTTTGTTTATTTTTGTAGCGTTCAAATTGATTTATGTTAAATTTGCTATCGAATCTAGTGCAAAGTAAAGACTGATTAGTAGGTAAATGATTTGGTAAGTTATTTTGTGAAAATGCCACCGAGAAAACGGTTATAACTTGTGAAATTTGTGGAATTCGAGCTAGTCGAGGAAATCTCGAAAAAGGATGTTTATGGCGAAATTTCCCTTGGATGAAGACCGGTAAGCATTAATTTAGATACTTTTAGCCATATCTAAGAGCAGCAGGTTATAAACAAATAAAATTAGACATTTTATTCCCATTTTCATGGTGTACTAGAGATGTACTGAAACTATCGATAACTATATGGAGTATTTGTTTACCAGTGCATTTAATTACGCAAAATAAGTAAAATTACATATGATTTCCAAAGTACTTATCATTATTATTATACAGATATTTATTTGAACTCTATAGATTAGATTTTTTACAACTTCTACATATGAAAGAAAAATAACCACTTAAGTACAAATATTTTCAGATGCAGGCAGTGGGTCAAGTTTGTGGGAAAAGAAGATTTAGTTTATGTTCCACTAGAAAAATTGCATACATTGAAGTATGTATGTGGAGAGTACTTTGAGAGCAGAGCTTTTAATAAGAAAAAAATCGCGTCTTATCATGAACGCTGACGAAGATTTAAGTACTTAAACCCTTTTGACTCAACATACTTCCAAATATCTTCCAAAGACGATAGTGAGGTTACGTATCCCTGGACGCATCGTACGTGTTTCAGTCTTGGACAGCTATCAGACTAGGAAATACATCGTACTATATAGATATATATATATATCCGAAAAATATATTATAACTCTGTGTATGTCGTGCTTAAAAATAAATAATTACATTAGTAGAAAAGTTTATTATTTTATTTCGGGTCCACATTTAAGTCGGATTATGTATTAGTCTATTTAAACAAATATCCACTATACAACATACGACTTAAATGTGGACTCGAACTTAACCTAGTTTCGATAAAAAAAATAGTTGATACGAGCCTTTATTTTAACCCTGTCCATTTTATCGATATCGACAAAAGAAGCGAGCGTGTAGCCCACTGCACTATTTTAGTCTATTAGGTTGGTAGTATTGCTATTTGTTGTTTTTTTGACGTACAGTTGGTATTGGTTTGCCATGCAAACTGATTCCATTTGCTAGTATGAGAGTCCCGCCTCTTAAAACGTAGTGATTATATTCTCTTTGATGATGCCTGGGGTAATCCAGGGCTTTGAGTATTGTTTTCTTCGTGATATCTTAGTTAAAACAGTGTGTCTGGTAATAGTTCTATTAACCATATAAAGAAATACATCGGTAACCTTATTAACGTTGGAATTTTTTAGTACGGATATCCAATCAATTTCATTTAGTTCGGTTATAACTGCTGAATAATCAATTTTTTTAAACGTTTTAAGTGAAGGAGATTTTTGCGGGCTCTTGAATTCAGAAAGTGATAATATAACAGAGTTGCGGTCAGTAGTAGAGCAGTCGCATACTATGGTAGCATAAGGGAGTTTAGTTTTGATGACACAATGATCCAGGCAGTTGTTGCCCCTAGTGGGAAGCTTGTGAGATGGGAGAAGTCCATGTGAAGCCAACATATCAAGATATTCGGATGATGTATTGACTTGGTTTTCATCTATTATATTTATATTCATGTCACCTATTAAAATTATATTCTTAAAGTTTTTAAGGTTGGATAATACAAGGTCAAGAGACAAGGTAAGTGAATTTGTATTCCTATATGATGGAGGTCTATAATCTGATACTATTGCGTAATCCATACCGATGGTCGAGACGAGATAGTTTGCCTCTAGAAGTTCTAATGGTTCAGTTGTTTTTAGAGACAAGTTTGTTTTAGAATAAATAACAATTCCGTCTTTTTGGTTTAAATTACGATTACTTGAGTAACACGAATAACCGTGCAGTATGGGCAAGATGGTGTCTTTTGAAAGCCAACACTCTGTTAAGACAATGATATCCATGGTTATTTCTATTCTCTTTAACAGTATTTGTAAACTATCAAAGTTACGATTTATGCTTCTAATGTTCTGTGTTAGTATTTTTAGGTTAAGATTGGAGTCATTGAGAATATTTTTGCAATTTTCTGGTGTACTTACTGCCGCAGAGCTGCCGATATTGATGGTTTCACCAATATCTGTAAACAAGTCTTGTAAATCAGTCATTTATCTCATTTATTATAATAACATGCAACAAGGTGCACGTACATAGTAACTACGAAGTAATAAAAAGGCAACGCAGCGGCAGCAGTGATTGGTAGAATAGAATTTTTTCTGGAGAAGATGATTTAAATTTTTTTCAGTGTTACGAGTACGTATGTAGTGTGTATTTTATGTAAGTGTATTATGTCGATGAGTGTATATAATAAACGTATCTTAGATATTACAATTATGAATGTTATCATATTAACTAGTCATTGGCTTTTTAGAGCACGGGCTTTGAGGGCTTCGATTTGCTGTGTTGATTTGATCCAGATTGGCGCCGAATCATCGGTTTGTTTCACAAATACCTTGCCTCGCCAGGTCCAGCAATGTCTGAAATTGTAGTTCTTTCGCAAGTTACGTGCAAAGTAATGCAGTCTCCTCGCATGAGGCGTCAGTGATTCGGAGATGAAAACGGGTCTCTTTCCCTCTTGTAAATTGAAACATTCGGTATTAAACTTATCTTCTTTGTTAGTCTTGTTATAATTCTTTATACCTTTAAGTACTGCACTGCTCTGCTCCGCTGTCTGATATTCGACAGTAATTAACTTCTTCTGGGTAGTTTTAGCTCTCCAGATTTGTTTCAGATTGTTTGATGGGAGGTGTGCTTGTAGTTTGTTATGTATTTTATTCAGTACTCCGGCTAGATCTTCATTTTCCTGTTCAGGAATGTTTTTTATCTCCAATGTGGTAGCACGCTGTCTTCTTTGCAATTCTTCAACTTGGTCTTCAAGCTTATTTATTTTTAGTAATGCCTCATCATGTTCTAGGGACATTTTCTCGAAATTTTGGTTCAAATTATCATACAAGGATGATGTATGTTCGAGAATTTTCTCTATTTTACAGTTAGTCTCAATTATCAGCTTATTTTGTGTTCGTACGTAGTTCTTCAATTGCATCACAAAGCCTCCCAGCTAAAGAAGTAAGTGAAGTGAAACATTTTTTGTCTACGATGATGTATCCGCAGTCCCCGCCGATTGTACGGCCTTCCAGGCTTAGTGATGTTTCCGATGACGATATCAGTCCCAATGTTAGTGGCTAATTATTTCCTGGCAATGAATCAATGACGTAATTAATCACTCCGCACCAGAAGATTTAAGCATCAATCTTCCTTTTAACACGACTGTAAAGGAACCAGCTATTCCAAAATCATCTCAAAATCATGTCGATTACTGTTCTACCCCACGTTTCGTTGATACCGAATGTAATGTAACGACGAATTAAAAGCTTATGACAAAGCGAAGTCTATAAGCGGTACTGAAAAAGGTTTTGCGGCCATTACTCAGGCCAGGCCCTAATTAAACAAACGGAATCATTGCAGTCTGGGTTAGAAACTCTACTTTCCTGGGTCTCGTCCTGTGACGATATTTCTGTAACAGTTTTAAAATCTAAGCCGAACGAAATATTTATTGATGGGTCGTATAATAAAATATCTGTTGACCCTCTTCAAATGGTGTTGTGTTCCGGTGTGGGGATAAGACAACCGGTTAAATTACTAGCATAGAGGCATTCCATCTTAGTCCTCAGGGTTGGCAACGCATTTGAGGTCTTAGGATTATAGTCTTGAGAATTCAAAAATCTATGGGTCTCAGGTTCCACTTACCATCAGGTGGCCTGAGTGCTCGTGTGCCTTCACCTTGACATAAAAAAAAAAAAAAAATGGTATGTGGACATAGGGCCGATTTAATTCAGCAAAGACGAGACAGTATTTTGAGATATGTAAAGGGTAAATTTACTCGTGCCACTTTACGTAAAATTCCACCTACTTGTGATTTGCTTTTTGATGAAGTGTTATTATCTACCGAGTTAAAGAAAAATGGCGGGTTGCCAAAACATTTTGGCCAACGCGTAATGCATCTTTTAAGCCTTAATGCTCAGCTGCGCAAGCTGGACCATCTCATGCCAGGCCGCCCGCGCAGGGCATACATGAATACCGGAATAGAAGTTTTTTGGGCAGGCATATGCCAAATCAGCCTACGCAAAGCACTTTTCCTGCGCAAGGATATCAGGCAGCCCCTTCTTATATGCCGAGACGATTTGCGTAAAATCAAGATGGCAAGCGAGGTAATAAAAACAATTCCAATAAAACTCGTCATAGAACCAGATTCGATGAGCACTCTGGCACAAACAAGTCGAAAAACAATAATGACAACAAGAATTTTCGCGGCAAGCGTAAATTCTGACTCGGGCCCGCAAACCTTCAAAGCTGGCCGTCTTTTGAAGTTTATTCATGTTTGGGAACAAGTGGAGGCTCCCGAGACCATTTTAAAAATGATAAGAGGGTACCGATTGCCTTTCAAACAAACAGTTCCCCTTTGTTGGCCCAAAGTCAATCACAAGCGTGCAACAATTTTTTCTCATCAAATGAAGGCAGTTGTAAAATCGTTAATAACAATCGGTGTGCCTCGATGTTCTTAGTTCCCAAGTCGGATGGGACGATGCGCCCGATTTACAATCCACGCAATTTAAACAAGTACCAGATTGTGTCAAAGTTTCAACTAATAAATATTCAAAAAGTACCCAATTTTCTACAACCTTACGACTGGTTAGTAAAAATCGATCTCTCAAACGCGTATTTTTACCTAAGCGAGGCGGAGTCACACAGAAGGTATTAGAGAATAATGTTCGACAGCACATTATTGGAAATGACGTGTCTCCCCTTTGGTTTGGCCACGGCTCCGAAAGTTTTTGCCACCTTGTCAAATTGGGTAACACAGAAATTGCGGGAAAAAGGTTTCAGGATAATAGTTTATAAATCTCGACGATTACCTTCTAGTCCACCTGGACAGACGCATGTTGTCACTACAGGCCCGCAAAACTGTGAGCCTTCTAGAAAGTCTAGGTTGGCAAATAAACTACAAAAAATCGATACTAAGTCCACAAAAGAGCTTAGAGTATCTTGGAATAGTGTGGGACCCTTGGCTTGGAATAAAAAGTCTTCCAAAGACGAAATGCTCACTCTTAAAAGACAGTTTATTAAACGTACTTTCACGAAAGACAATTCAGTTGAAAGAAATTCAAAGTCTAATAGGTTTTATGAACTTCGCAAATTCACTTTTGCCTTTGGGTCGGTTGAACCACCGCAATCTGATAAAATTATCATTAAGTCTGTCAGTCAACAATGTACATTACTCAGTCCCACAGTCATGTCTAAAAGAATAAAGGTGGTGGCTAGGACATTGCAGTCTCCCATCTCTCATTCACAAACCACCTGTTAAACACTTTTTGGCGACGGACGCGTCGGACTTGGCCTGGGGCGCTTGTCTGGACAAAATAAAGTTAGCAGGCAGTTGGTCTCAACACGAAAGACATCTCCATTCCAATCAAAAAGAGATGCTCGCCGTACTTCATGTTTTAAAAGAACAAGGTCCTTATCTGAAGAACTCTTCAGTCGTGTTGCAATGCGACAACAAGACAACAATTGCGTACCTAGGTACATAAGAAAGGAGGACGGTTCAAAGTCGACCAGACTGATGAATATTACCAGAAAAGTTCTCAGGTTGGTAAACCAGTTAAATATTCACCTAACAGCTAGCTCACCACATATCAGGAAAATTTTACGGAGAGGCGGACCTATCTCGCCTAAAAATCAAGTCGGAGTGGCATTTACTCCCCGAGGTGGAGATAATTTTTCAAAATTGGGGAGTACCATTTATCGATTTTGTTGCAAGCAATGAAACGAGTTTGAGGTTTACTCATTATTTTATTTTAATTCTAGTCTTTGACTGTCTGTCAGTCTGTCACTCTGTCTTCGTACTCCAATAAAACCACGTCGGATTCCGGTAACCTTCGGGGAGGGAAGATGGCCGATTGAAAAATGCCCGGCTTTTACTTTTGATTTATTCTGTTTACTGATTTACTCTATACACTTGACATTGGCGAAATCACTCTTTGGACCGCCATTTAATAAAAAAGAAGAATAAGAAGAAAACCGCGTCGTATTAAATCTGCTTTTATTATTTTTATTATCACTAATAGGTTATGAGCCCAGCAACGAGATTTTTATGATTCTTGTATTTTATCATTAAGAGAACTTAATGAGTCTTTTTTTTACGAAAGGAATAACTAAGAAAGAAATTATAGTTTTGTTGCTTTGTACTTTTAATTATATTAACTCACTCGAACTATATTTACCTACTGAACCCGTGAAATACTTCATCTCTAGTCTTCATCATCGGTTCCACTTTACGAAATAAAGAAGCTAGGTTGACACGAACGCGCTTCTACGCACGGTCGAAGCGTTGATATGACAGGTGGCTCGTGTCAAGATCTTGCCTGCGATGCATGGCGGCACGCGCGGTCATGTATAAGATAGTACTACTTTGTTAGAATCTTGTACCGCGCGCCGTGTCAACCACGCGTTCATGTGAACCTAGCCTAAAGCTTTTGGTATGCAAATGCTAAAAATGGCAAAATATATCCGCAATTTTTTTGAGAAGTTCCGTCGTTAACTCATGGATTCCATCATCAGATCACTCCAACTTTTCTACGGGACTGTTTCCGACCTTTCCTTTCCTTTACGGTGGAAAGGGCCCACCGTGCTGGTTGTGCTCAAGACGACGTTTTGCAAGCCCTTCAGGTATCCCACTGCTACTGCATCTTTATACAGGACATGCGAAGTACTGAACGTACAGAACAGACGAGTTGAGAACCTCCCACCCATATGGTTTGTTTATCGATAACTTTATTATTACTATCGAATCGGGGCAGCACTTAAACATGTGACAGTCCGCCATTTTATGTTTGCTATGGTAGTTTAGGTAGGCACGTTTTTTCTGTAGGTATGTCAGATCCATTCTCTTTCTTTATCATTGGATAAAGTACGATACGTAGTATCTCTTAGTAGTCTGTGGTCATAGAGTATTGTGATTGAATGAATGAATATATATTCTGTGATTGATTATTCGTTCGTTTTTCTGATAAAATTATTGTAAGAGAGGTCTTTGATCTTGCTATTTATTTTCAGTAATTATATAAATAATTACTTCATTTACTTAAGATGGTTTTGAAATTGGGTGGCGTCCTCAAAGAACTACGCATTCATCTGTGTCAAACGAGTAAGCAGTCTGCTGGAGTTAGGTATGCTGCATGGCGTTGATTACATAAACTTTATGCATGAACTGCAGTATAAATGTGGTTGTTTATATTAAACTTGTTGATTTCAGGGAGTTCATTCAGAAAAATTATGTTGGCATTAAACGAGATAATCCTGGTTTTCCTATACTGATTCGCGAGTGCAATGGAATTCAACCTCGGGTATGGGCTCGATATGGTATGTACACAACAACACTTACATATATTTTATTAATCGAATGACATCGATACCAAGGCATTCTAATGACATGACTAGGCTTCTGGACTGACACTGCAGGGCTATTTAAACAGTTGTTAAACCATAACTAGGTAAAATAGAATATTGTAGTTGTGTGGAAACATTAGTAGATTATGATATTTAAAACTAGTTAGCACTAATTTATCTTCTACTTTACATAACATTTAGACGAGTAGTTTTACTAACAGAAGGGCCCTCTGTCTTGTCTTAGCTTATGCAATGCTCTGCTTACTAGTTGTGAGAAGTAGTGTGCAATTGTGTACTGAACACACTCTCTTATGTATTTATTTTTATCTGACTGCCCAAAGGAGGATTATACCACATCAACCTGTGTGTGTGCGTGTGTTTTATTGCTATGATATTTTCACTTTCTTTAAGGAGATCTCTAACTTCAGATCCATCAGCTTAATTTTTAGGGACTCTTAGTCCCAAACCCAAAGGGTAGACTGGGAACCCTATTACTAAGTCTCCGCTGTCCCTCTGTCTATCTGTCTGTCACCAGGCTGTATTCCATGAACAGTGATAGATAGACAGTTGAACTTTTCACAGATAATGTATTTCTGTTGCTGCTATAACATCAAATACTGAAAACAGAATTAAATAAATATGACAGGGGCTCTGATAGTGTAGATATAGCAGAGGCAGCAGTGAATAAGCACATCCTCAAAATATTTTTCATAATATGCTGCAGCCTCCAGCCAAGTTCCCCATCCGGTAATCACTGGTTTTCGAGGCAGGGGCAAATTAGGATATTTGTCCTTTAATATTCAAATTCTATTCAAAATAAGCAAATCCACATCTTGGATATAGGTAACGTATTTTATCAGCAGTGATGGGAATAGGTAGTGCAATTTCATGGGATTTCAGTGCGTAAGCTTAGTATGGATATAACTTATAATCCCGGATTTTCACTTTGAAAAGTTTTAAAGTTTGTGTTTGGTTTAAAATAAATATCAGGGGACATTACACAGTTTGACCTTGCCTCACAGCTCAAAAAAGTTATTTATTTATATATTTTTTTTACTATTGTTAATGTTTTTGTTATATTTTATGATTGTACCTACTATTTACATTTCTCATCACTGTGTCATAAGACACCACTTAATAATAAGTGGTAACTACTTTCACCTAATTAACGAAATATGTAATGTTTTAATTTTAAATAAAAGATGTAATTACAATGACATAAAGTCTTATTTAATCCCATATACTTCAATTAATTTCATGTCAGGAAAATATTCTGTGAAAAAATACGAATCCCGGAATCCCAGGTCTTATCCATATTCTTTGTTTGAGGTCATTCAGCCGAAATTGCACTACCTATTCCGATCACTGTTTATCAGCTATATGGTGTAGGCCATGTGCCAAACATGTAACATGCTTCATGTTCCGTAGAGAAGTTTTCAAAATTCGGCCCGCCAGCAACATGTATGCGACTCCATCAGTACCTAGCACCAGGACATTTCCAATTTTGTAGTCAAAAGATTCACCCCACATATTTTTCAGACTATCCATGACAAATGCTGATATTGTGTAACTTTTGTTAACTGTTTGCATGCTATTAAATATGGTCTTTTATACAAATTCAATGGCTTCACTAAAAAATGCACTATATATCGCCCTTAGGGCTTGCAAATATTTGATAGGTACAGATATTCGACTTTTCATTTGAATGTATTCGAATAATTCGAATATACTGAAAATTAAAGAAAAATACAGGCTTTGATGCTCACTTATCAGTCTAAAGCTCAAAAAATCAATATGAATATTTTATTTATTTATTTATTTATTTATTATTATAATTACAATTATAGGCTTACAGTATGGACCAAGGCGCCTACAATGTTATAGATTTACACATATAGAGACATTTACAAATATTATGTTTATAGAGAACAACAGAAGGAGTGAATTTTACATAGCAATTGTTGCCAGTTGTCAACAAACACATCGACATCTTGGATCCGCGAAACAAACTCGTTAAGGAGCATCTGCGCGCGAGTGCTAGGTGCGTTGCCGGCGCGCAGCGTGCGCGACTGCGCCACCGCGAACAACCGGCGGAGGCGGCGTCCCGCGCGCGAGTAGCGCTCCGGTACAAATAGCCGGAATTGCTCAAGGGCATCAGGGTTGTCAATTTTGTTTCTCAATAAGAGACAGTAGTGCATTAGAAGATGCATCTTGCGCCGAGAGGTTAGGGTGTCGAGCCCGACCATACCTGATACGAAAAGGGATGGGTATAGGTATGGATAGAAGCCATATTCCTTTTTATAAAGGTATCTGGCAAACTTACGCTGGACCCGCTCTAACAGAAGTTGGTATTTGACCTCCAGCGGATCCCAGACAATAGAGCAGTATTCTAGTCCGCTGCGCACGAATGCATTGTAGAGTATGGTTGCTACATTCTTACCAGCAAACTGAGATGCCTTCCGCATTATAAATCCGAGTGTCTTGCTAGCCTTTTTTACTATCGAATCGATATGGTCGTGAAAGTTTAATTTTGCGTCCAGGTTGAGACCCAAGTCTCGAAAACTATCTACACGCTCGAGAGACTCGCCCTCTAGCTGATAATTAAATTCTAATATATTTTTCGCTCTACTGAATGTAATCCTTTACATTTCTTAACATTCAACGGTAATCTGTTCAACCAGCACCAGTTCAAAACAGCGTCTATATCAAGCTGCAGTAAATCGCAGTCAGATAATGAATTAACGGAAAAAAATAATTTTAAATCATCCGCAAATCGGGCGTTCGAAATAACTGAGGGGAGGTCGTTTATCATGACTAAAAATTGGGTCGGTCCGAGTGTGCTACCCTGACTGACGCCAGATCTGGTGAAGTACTCCTTTGACTGGTAACCATGCAATTGCACAAACTGTCTCCTATCCTTCAGATAGCTCGCAAAAAGCTTTAACAATCCCAAAGAGAAGCCAAAAATGGAGCACTTGCGTAACAGGAGATCATTGTCGACCAGATCAAATGCCTTCTGGAGATCAAAAAAGGTTACGTCAACCTGGTGGGCTTTATCCATTTGAAACAGCGTATAGTCAACAAAATTACAACTGTTCGTGGTTTTGGACGCTTCATTATCTTTTTGGGAGCGAAAATTCCGCGAGCGATTATTTTGGTGCCAGGGTTTTATGCATATATCTTTGGCCCAGTTATTAGGATCCATTACCAACTCGATTAAATTCGAAGGGACCCCCAATTTGAAAGAAGCGTAATCTCCTCTGGCTTTCAAGGTGTCCACAGTAAAGTTTTCATTGTTCAGAAGAGATCCAACATGTTCTCGAATTTGATCATCTGTTGTACCTATTTTTACGTAATAAACATGGATATACTGCCGCCTGACTGCCGCTTCGAGTCGTGTAGCGCCAGGAGCCGCAGTTCCGCGGGCCACGTGTGGCAATTTCCGCAAAGGCTTTTGGACTAAGGTAATTTATTTTAAATAAATAAAAAGTACTTGGTCATATAGAATGAATAAATAATAACTAGAATTTAAATATTATTATGTTATAAACAACTGCAGAAGGTACGAACAGCAACGATTTAGTATCAATTGCAAAAAGATTATGCAGGTACTTCATTTGAAAAACGACAGAATCAACAACAAAACTAAAAGAAAATAATTAAAATGGTGAAATATTATGTATGTGTTAAATTATTAATGAAATCAACACAAAATTATAATGATATTAGTGAATTTTGTGATACAATACAATGTAAGTTTGCTGATTGAAAATTCTCTCGGCTACCTTACATTTAAACTAAACTGAACCATTACATTAAATTTTACAAAGTAACAAAAGTAATCACTAATCAACGAAGTGATTAAAATAAGTAAAAAGATTGTGAAGTCATAAATAATCACAAAAAATAACTTGAATTTCAATAATTATCTCCAAAAAAAACTAAAGTTACAAATAGCAATGATTTATAACAATTAAATAAAGACATAATCA
This sequence comes from Acleris holmiana, assembly GCA_949316455.1. NCBI lineage: Eukaryota > Metazoa > Arthropoda > Insecta > Lepidoptera > Tortricidae > Acleris > Acleris holmiana. Next base: position 44,267,047 of record OX438762.1, on the reverse strand, counting down.
ACAAAAAAATTAAGACTAAGTAAGTGAAATCAATCAAACAATCTAATCAAATAAACAAAAACAATCAACCAAGTTAATAATATTGCTACATTAAAAGGTTGGAAGGTTGTTTTTTTTTTTTTAAGTCGTATGATGAGCTGACTGCCAACCTCCAGTAGTGGAGAAAAATTTGAAGAAGAAATGGTTGGAGGTGGGTGAATGGAATGGGGAGTGAGACATACGAGCCCCAATGCAAAAGAGTTCGTCAAGTCATAGATTGTTAAGTATATGAATCTTATATCAACTCGTTTTATTTCTAGAAAGGCATTAGCAGCAAACGATTTATACAATATTATACTCCATAAATACAATGTTGCTTTTACACTATTGCACAATAAATCCATTATAAGAAATAAAAAACCTATATATATTAATTCATATTATGGTTTCGCAAAACAGTTCAGTAGCTTCTTAATTGATGCAGAATAGTTCGTACAAGCCTAACGTTAAGCCTCTTTAATTTTATTACTCAAAAAAATAAACAAGATTTAAATAAATTAGGAACCCATTGTCATTTAACATGTCAAAGGGTACATACCCCAAGTATTTTTCATTATTATAAGTTATTAATTAGAGCAACATGGGCCGCGGAAAACCAGTCACAGAAGAAGTCAGGAAAATTATAATTTCCAGTAGTGAGAGTGGAAAATCTACCAACCAAATCGCCAGAGATTTATTACTCCCAAGATCTACTGTCCAGTCAATCATTGAGCATCGCAAGAAACACGGCACAATTTCGTGTTTGAAGAAGTCGGGTCGACCGCGTATGACGAGTGCCGCTGAAAACCGTGTTTTAAAGAAAATTATCAAACAAAACTGCCGTGCTCGTGCGGGGGAACTTACCGTAAAATGGCGTGATATGATCCAGAAAGACGTTTCAGTGGATACCTGCAAAAGGGTTCTCAAAAGAATGGGATATGGTTTTTACACGGCCAAGGAAAAACCTTTACTAACGGAGTTACAGAAAAAGAAGAGGCTGAAATTCGCTCGCGAGCACTCAAACTGGACTACTGAGGAATGGCGTCAAATAATATGGAGTGATGAATCAAAATTCGAAGTAACTGTCGGCGACGAACGGAAAAAAATCATTCGAAAGAAAGACGAAGCATTCATCAAAGATTGCATTAAGAGAAAAGTGAAGTTTCCTGGGTCTGTGATGATATAGGGTTGCATGTCGGCACAAGGGGTAGGCCGCCTGCATTTTGTAGAAGGGACGGTTAATGCAGTGAAATACCAGGACATTTTGAAAACAAGTTTAATTCCATCTATTCCAAGCTTGAAATATGAAAATGTCTACACTTTTCAACAAGACGGGGCTTCTTGCCATACTGCGAAAACCACGAAGACTTGGCTCGAGTCTAAAGGAATCCCCACTATGGAGTGGCCGTCGAATAGTCCAGATTTGTCACCCATTGAAACATTGTGATGGAAAATGAAAAAAAAATTACGCAGGTTTCCATCGAGGTCAAAAAGTGATTTAAAAGAGAAAATAGTCGCTGTCTGGGAGTCTATAACCCCAAAAGAGTGTGAAGAGTTAGTAGAGACGATGCCATTGAGAATCAAGGCTGTTCTTAAGAGTAAAGGCGAGACAACTAAGTGGTAGGCGAACTATTTTGCATACTCAAGATCGATAGCAGAACTATTATGCGTTGTCGTTGATAGAAAAATTGTATTTTTTTTATTTAAATACAGAAATAATTTTAATTTGTATTATGTAGGAAATAAACTAGATTAATTTTACAATCCTTTTTTTTATTTCTTGCTTCCATGCTATTAAAATTACTAACTAGATTTGACTTTGAAAAAAAGCTACTTTCAATTTTAAATAGTAGCCAAACTCTTTGCATTTGGGGTTCGTAGACAGCCGACCATCCCCGATAATTTCTGATTAGTGCCGAGGCAATACATCCGTCTGTCCGAATAACCATAAATATTCGAAATACTCTAATACTATTCACCGCATTATTCGAATATCACAAAGAACCGAATATTCGAATTGCAAGCCCTAATCGCCCTAACAAGTTAGTCGTTTTGTCAAGAGAAATCCATATTTTTTCATTTGAAACATATGCATGGAACTGATTTGCCTCTGATACAATTTATCCAAATAGTTTTTCCTCAGGCACGTTTCACTTAGAAGTGTACTTAGATCGGTTTGCACACTGGCAGCATAAATACTTGGAAAAACTTTTTGAAAGCCGGATTATTCAATTAAGAGCATGATATGTTACACAAAATGAGAAACTCAATTAAATTAAGACAAAAATCTTCATCAGACTTCTGATAATGCCCATTGTGCATTGATCCCTCGATGTGTCTTTGCTCACTACTTTTTTTTCTCATCATACTGGTAGTCTGGTACTTGAACAAAATTTGGTTTTATTACCATCAAATGTCATATCAGGTTCATTTTCAATCCATTTTAGGACTGGTTTTTTCTTTAATCTCTGCATACTCAAAATAGCAATAATCTTTTTCAATTTATTAATTTAATTATTTGTACGCTTATATACTTCTAATTGATACAATAGAATAATGCCATTGTCATGATATTTCATCCAGAGAGAACATGGAATCCTTAAACAAATTTACTGCCTATCTAAAGAGGTTTGATATCATATGAATATGATATATCATTTTATTGACCTTCATAGTATCGTATGGATATATAATGTATATTATATAAGGAAGTTTTGTTTAATACTAGTTAAAAAGAAAATCTTACTTAAGCGAAATGCTGTCCAAATAGATTAATCACATTCCGTAGGTTCTAATAAAAGTCATTTGTTTTGATGGTGACATAAAGCTCGTAGCAGAAAAGCAGCCTAAATAAAATCATTTCATTAGCTTACTATAATTACACATTTACGAGTACCATTGAATGATAAGGTATGTCCATGTTATACAATAACTGAAAACAGCACACCCCCGCCGACCTCTAATAATTATAGAACCAGAGACAATAAATAGGTACAAGATTCAAGGATGAAATGAATAAATTTATGCTGATACACTCTTGTCAACAACTCATACGAACAAGATTCTCTTCTTAAATAAAACAAATTCAAAGATTAAAATTTAAAATGCGTTGTCAAATAGATCATAGACAAAGGTGGCCATTGGACCACAACCTCATTTCAAACACTCCTCTTTAAGTTTGAATTATTATTGGCATAAAAAAGAATTTAGTCATCTTGCATGTGCATCAACTTATTTGTCTTACTGCTGCCTCTGCTATATCTACACTATCAGGCTCCCATATAACAAACGTGTTTTTTTTTGCTGTTTTTATAGTTGGTACTTGGCCGGTTTTTTTAACATTTATAATGTATTTTTCCAAACTGCAATATTACCACAGATTCATTAGAACCACCCACCACTAGAACAAGGATGACTTTAGTCAATGTTTTGAACAATACACTCAATGAGTCAATAAAAGAACATATCGCACGTTAAATCCAACAGTGACACTAAATGACAGAATTATATATGATATATTTGAATAGTGACATTATTGCGTTTAAAAAGAATTAACTTATGAGTAAATTCCTTTTTTGCATAGTGTCACTGTTGGATTAACTGTGCGATATTATACAAGGAAGTGTTCTAGGATGCATTTTGTTTTGTTTTGTATATATTAACGACCTGCCAAAAATTATAAATACGAACAATATACACTCGGCGTCAAAAATATCGCCCCTCCTCGGAAAATAATTACAACCGACTTTAAACCCTATTTGATCAAGGACAACAATATGATTGTTAGGTATCATTTGAAAGGTAATAAAGTGTTTTTTTAGGAAAATTTAAAAAAAAAAGGATTTTTCCTTGGGGTCAAAAATTAAAGGAAATGACATTGCGAACAGTTGAAAAATGTTTATTCAAGTTTAAATTTACAACAATAAATGGATAACAAATTTTTACAAAAAGTGCCTAAAATTAACTTAAAACCTAGTGTTACCCCCCCTTGCCCTTATCACTGCCTCTAAACGGTCTTTCATTGATCGCACCAACTTTACGATGTCCTCTTGTTGAATGTTGCCCCATTCTTCGATGACTGCGTCCTGAAGATCTTGCAGGGTGGTAGGGGCGGCATCTCGTGACCGAACCCGTCGCTTCAGCTCGTCCCAAAGGTGTTCAATCGGGTTTAAGTCAGGACTCCTGGCTGGCCACGGCAAAACGGGAATCCCGACCTCCTCCAGATAATCCCGAACAATTAATGCAGTGTGGGAGCGAGCGTTGTCGTGCATTAATGTGAACCCAGAGCCGATGTAACCCGCATATGGCATCACATGCTCTTCCAGGATCTCGGCAATGTATCGGCGAGCATTCAGGGACCCTTGGCTGCGAGTGCCTCCAGTCCTGGAGACGCAGACAAGGTCGGTTTTGCCGTCTATAGACATGCCCCCCCAGAACATGCAAGAGCCACCTCCGTAGCCCACTGTCTCTTCAATACAGGCTTGAGCAAATCGTTCGCCCGACCTTCTGTAGACTCTGGCCCACCTGTCGTGGCAATAAAGACAGACTCTCGTCTCATCGGTAAAGAGAACCTGCCTCCATTGCTCAAACGTCCAATCGACGTGGTCGCGGGCAAATTGCAAGCGATCTCTGCGATGCTGTGCGGTCAACATTGGGCCTGTAGCAGCCCTGTGAGCCACGATATCCTTCTCCCGCAGTCTTCTTCTAACCGTAGAGATGCTAACTGATCTTGTCCGAGCTTCTCTGAGGCGTTGTTGCACCTCAACAGCACTAGCGAAGCGATTGCGTAGAGATGATGTCACGATGAAGCGATCATCTCTTTCGGATGTGCAGCGTCGCCGACCAGCCCCACGTCTTCTGATGTAGCCCCCAGTCTCCTGGAACCGCTGAAATACTCGGCGGACAGCATGACGGCTTAAATTGAGTTGCCGAGCGACATCACACTGCCGAACTCCTGCTTGCAGTAGTGCAACCGCTTGAGCTGATTCAGCAGCGGTGGTCTCCATGTTCGAGGGTTGTTTTCTTGCTTGAGTTCCTTAGATGTGTTCTCTTTGACATCTGGATAGTGAATGATTGACGTTTGACCTTGTACAGGCATTTTATACCCCTGGAAAAGGGCACCACTCGCGACCCTTCAAACGAGTATTTGTGCACTTTTTTTTCGAAACGCTCTGATTCACAAGCCATTACGTTTTGTTTAAATTAAACATTATTAATTTAAAACACATTAAACGTGCTTTTAATTGATACTAATATTAATTATGTAACATAATTTCGCTAAGGTCTAGATTAGCTTGAATCTGATTTTCGCGGAGGGGCGATATTTTTGACGCCGAGTGTAAAAGCCCTACTTTATGCCGATGATATTTCTATAGTATTTCCTAGCCCAAAATAATAACGACTTTACCAATAATTTAAACACTATTTTTAAAAAAGTTCTGTCTTGGCTTGAAGATCATAATTTAGATATAAACCTGCAAAAACTAAATTCACTGTTTATGTTTACACTGATTGGCCACATCATTGTTTATGTTTACACTGATAAAATAATACTAGTCATCTGTCTGCTGTCACTCGTCTTTCAAAGTAATAAATTGCCCTTTGTTTCAAGAAATTATATTACTTTAATTATAATAATTATATTCCGAAAGAAACGTAACATAATGGATATAGAAATTAAGTTTATAAAAAGAAAACGTAGCCTTGTGTTAATAGACAAGGACCATCAATATTTTAAGCATAAAGTTTATGCTAATAAATCGTCAATCTGGAATTGTACGCAAAAACAGAAGCAAAAGTGTAAAGGATCAGTTACTATTAATGAAGTGAGTAATTTACTTAAACACCTAAACAATAAATGGCACCCATTTGTGTTTCACACACACGTGATAGGTTTCCGCAACCATTCAGTTTATTGTTGTTGTTTATTTATTTATTAGTAGATGATGCCCGCGGTCCCGCTCGCGATAAAAAGTATATCCTTCCCTATGGTCTAAACTATCTCCATACTAAATTTAAATTATGTGTCCATACTAAATTATGTGTGGTTTTTACAGGATTGCCATTTCATTAAAAGTATTCCACATAAAGATGATTGTGTTCCAAGTGAGGCCCAAAATGAAGTAGCGTTGGCCATTGCAAATGCGAAAAAGGAAGCTGCATCTACGAGCAAACCTGTTTCCAAAATTTACAATAAAAATATAGAGCCATTAAAAGATAAAGGTTTAGCAATTGTAACAAAGGTCCCTTCCTTTAATAGCACCAAGCATGCGTTATATACGAGCCGGAATCAGGGTTATCAAGTGCGGAAAACTATTTATATGCATGGCAGCGAAGTGGAAGTACCGATAAAATTTATAAAATATTTGATAGCAGACTATTATGACGCGGAAGATAACAGTACGATTCTGGTTTTTGCTGATGAGGAGAATTTAAAACTAATACGGGATATTGAAGAATTTTTCCTCGACGGAACTTTTAAATCGGTCCCTTCTCCATTTTATCAGTTAGTGACAGTACACGGTGAAGCTGGCAGCACAGTAGAAACAACAAATGTTGTACCATTAATGTACGTACTACTGCCCAACAAAACAGAAGATTTATCGGGTAATGTTTGATTTGATAACAGTAGCTGTTCCAGATTTTAAGCCAAAAATGGTACACATTGATTTCGAGTTTGCTATTTACCAACGCACTTAAGAATTACTTTCCTAATACTATAATATATCGATGTTATTACCATTTCACACAGAGTCTGTGGAAGAAGGCTAAAAAGATTGACGTACGTGCACGAGCCAAGACCGTTAAAAGCAAAATTTTACGACGCCTCGTGGGCTTATGCTGTATCCTTCCATTGTTACCAATTGACATGGTATCTAAGGGCTGCAGTTACATTAATGAAGAATACCATGAAATCAATGACAAGAAAGTTAACACTTTTATTAAATACTTTGCCAATTTTTATTTAAAAGAAAAAATCATCAAGGAATGGTGCGTGTACAACAGAAGGCACAGAACTAATAACGTTTCCGAAAGCTGGAACGCCGGCATTAATAAAAAAGTCAATAAAAATTATGTAACGATAGCTAAACTTCTGACTAAAATATATTTAACGCCAAAATAAATTAAGAGACAATCAGATACTTCAAGCACAAATGCAACTTATTCATGAAGAAATTAGCGTTGGTCATTTCTTGGAGAAGTTGCGTTAGGAATGGCTCTAAGGATGTTTCTCAAATTTTCGTCATCGAGGACACTTATTTACCTCTATTAATTTCCCATAGGAATGTGTTGTTTTGTTTGTATTATTTCTTATAGGAATTTGTTGTTTTGTTTGTATTACTTAATAAAGAATTTTTAAAATAGTATTTATATCGATATATATTTTTCCTGCCTTATGCATAAGGTTGCAGTGGGTGCACGGGGAAAAAGAAATTCCCCGTAGACCCACTGGTGGGTGAAGCTGGTGGGTGGACGGGTCGTGGCCGATTAAATTGTCTATAAGGTTCAATTTATTTTACGTAGCTAGGTGTATTCGTTTTCAAAATATTATAATTTATTATAGTGACCCGAAAGTTTTGCTCTCGAGTGTAGTTGATAAAACAACGGTACACTTTTGAACGTTCCATCACCATAAAAGTGTGTGTCGCTGTTTGCTAATGTTTTCAATGTTATTCAGGCCAATGGACTTGAAAATACCCTTTATTACTGTAGTACCATTGGATAGTACCATCAATGGAACTAGTGACACATTTATGCATCGTTAGTACCATTACAAACTATACTAATTAAATGTTCAGGGTTTGCTTGCTAAACAAATGGCCGGGTCAGACTCGTGGTCACGCCAGGTTGTCACACTAGTGTGATGACGAGTAATTTATTTTCCTCGTAGCCACACTGTTTGGTGTGACCAATAGTAAGTTACCAAATCTTGAGACTTGTGGTCACACTACTAGTGCGGGAAAACATCTATAATAGAACACGTAGGTAGGTTTAAAGATTACGTTAGTTTTGCAGCAGGCCCGGAGGGCCAAACCACCCAGAAATCGTCGACACCGTCTAACTTCAAATAAATAGATGTCGACGGAGCTCCGCTACCGCAGCGCTTCTGTTTCTGGGCGGTTTGGCCCTCCGGGCCTGCCGCAAAACTAACATAACCTAACCTACCTCCATATTACGGCCTAATGTTAAGTGGAAAATTGTAATTAAAATTATCATTGTCGTTGAGAATACTCAATAAATATAATATTCAGTAAAGTGCGATCTTGTTTAAAGTGATGTGGCTACAAGGAAAATAAATTACTCGTCATCACACTGGTGTGACAAAACGGTGTGACCACGAGTGAAGGGCAAATGGCAATGGTACTAGGGCATGTGTCACTAGTACCATCAATGGTACTAACGATGCATAAATGTTTCACTAGTACCATTGATGGTACTATCCAATGGTACTACAGTAATAAAGGGTGAAAATAGCAATATTTTATTCCCATCGTTACCATCATTGCATACAAAATCTGAGCATTGGCACCTGTATTTCGCTTAAAGAACATTTAGTTTTTTGAACCTCTAAAAGTTTGTTCCTGATACGATATAAATAATCATTTTTTGTCTTCAAAAGGGCTGCCTCGTTTATATCTTCATTTATAAAAGTATCTGATGCATTAAATACCACATTTTCATATAATTTCTGGTACAGATCCAAACGTTTCTATGACAAAGGAGTTTGTAAATGTCGACATAGTTGTATCGCTAAATGGGCAGACACGGGGATTAGACCTATTGCGAGGACTAGACGAATTGCGACATAGACAAAAACGTACTTAGTCCAAACGCTTATTTTAAATGACATTGTGGCATAACGCGAAATTGGCAGACTGCATTTTAGGTACTCAGCGACTAAAGGCTATTTAATTAACTCTCTTTTTTTTTCAGATAAAGGTGTAGAGCGCAGTACGGTACTTACAAATTTGTCTGCAGGGGATGTTTTCTCTGCTGTAAAGCAACTTGTCAAGTGATTTGTACCTTTATTCTACGATAAAATATAGTGGTTAAAAAAACAGTTATAATGAAATGTAATAAAACTCGGTATTCATTTTAAAGTTTATTTTATTTTGTAACTCAATGATTTATTCTACTGGGGCTCTATTGAAATCTGTAATATAATAAAGTTAGCATACGGCATGGAACTAATATTGTGGTTTGTAAATGAAATTGAGGTAGGTACAATGAATTGTTTTATCAAAATACTCAATAGAACTACTTTAACCCATAGAATTATATATGACTTCGTATGGACTGGCCTCTAGAACCAAAAATCTGGAGAGCAAAATGGTGCTAAATCCTACGGTTTTGGCTCCATTTAGTGACGTGACGTTTCAACGTCGCGCTTAATCGGACTTGCTTTTTAAATCTAATTTGCCATGTTACGTTATCAATAAGTATAAAGCTGGGTAGGAATCTAAGCGGCTCAGCCTGAGGCATGCTCGCCCAAAGACAAGTTAGAACTTGTAGTTCTGCCCGCGGCACGCTCGGATACACGCCCAAATTACGCTCGGCACGCACACTGAGGCGGCTTTGAGCACGTTCAAGAGACCGACTCTCGGCGGCCCGCCGTTCGCGCACAGCGCGTGAGCGCGTACGAAAAATAGGTGAGCCGTGCGAGCCTCAACCTGAGGCTGCTCTAATTCGTACCCATCTTAAGAATAATATCTCAAAGGTATCGTAAACAAAGAATTTAGTTTCTTTTTTCCGCTAAGTAATATTTTATTAAGTAATGTACTCGTATTACTCAAGTAAAACATTTTTGAACAATTCTTAATATTATTGTAATTACGGCTGTTGCTTGGTTCCCGAACACGTTACGTAGTATGGTGACGCGTGTCTAATGTACACAATCAGCGACCTTCTAGTTAGGCTGGTTAACATTAGATTAAAAATACCGCGTAAACATCCTCACGATATAACTTTGTAAAAGGTTTGGTGTAGACCGAAGAATATAATTAATTACTCATGTAGAGAAGAAGGGAAACTGCATACTACGAAAACGTAACTTTGACGTATACTACTGGCGACACCGTGAGCTGTAGAAGAACCTGAAGAACTAATAAATGGCGGGCTTTTCTAGTGACACCCGCAGGCTTGTTGCCCCTTCCAGACCCACCGTACCCCTCGGCCGTACCACTGGTGGTACTTTGACTAATTATTACTATTGAAATCGAATTTAACGTTGTCGACGGAGCTCTGCTGTCGCAGAGCTCCTATTTCTGGGTAGTTTGGCCCTCCGGGCCTGCTGAAGAACTAACATAACCTAAACCTACCTCATATTTATGATACAAATTTTAAGTCAGTGGTACGGTTTAGGGGTACCTACGGTGGGTATGCAGTGATGCACCCCTTATTGCCTAACGTACTCACGGTCGCAATCGTTTTCATTTTTGACAGTTCGAAGACGAGTCTGCTGTCAAAATGAAAACAATCATTCCACGTAACGTCAATTTATTTGAAAGCGATAGCGAGCCATTTCTGAAACCGAGTGAATGAATGATTTGCCAAAAATTGGTTTTACGTAAGTAAAATGACAATTTGTAGTTGGATCATAGAGTAACTTTGTATATATCTGAGATAGAGATATCACTCGATTATTTGGCATACAGCGCCATCTGGAAATAAGTTACGATCAAACTTTCTAGGGACCCTGCTACTCGTCCGTTTAATTCAAAATAAAACGTTTTTCTATTAAAATGGGTATATATATTATAATAATATATATACCAATGTCATCATAGCGCAATGACCCAAAGTGGGTCTTGGCATCCCACACCTAAACTGCCAAGGTTTTCCGTTCTGAAATAAAACTACAAATTGCAAATTTTAAACATTTACTTATTATAAATCTTAAATGCGTAACGCAGTTAATTAATAGTTTAAACCTAACAAACATATATATATATATATATACATATATAATAACGGAGTTCCACTTAATTAAAGCAATAAGAAAATAATTTTCTTAACAAAGAAGTTTCGAAAAACGGCAAGCTACCGGTGGTTAAGGCTGCAGACCGAGGAACCTCCTCACAATACGTGCCGTGTCGAGAAGTATCATTTTCTGTATGGCCCTTGATCCAGCCATCTAGCGAGAGTCTCATAAGATGTTGGTCGACACTCTTCGCTATGAGAACGTTCAATCCTTATCAAGTTAGGGCGAAACAGAAGGGATATCTCACCAACTGGTTGACGAAGGATTGTGAGCTACGCCTCATTCATACACCTAAAAATGGCCTCAAAGTTGAATCAAGTTTATAAAACTCCAAGATCCTTTCGAGCCATGAGTGAGGCACCGAGTCATAGGCCTTCTTATAGTCAATCCAAGCAGCCAAAAAGGCCCCCTTCCTTCGCCTGACTTTCTGGCAAATGGTCATGTCTATGAGGAGCTTCTTAGTACCGCGGGACCCAACCTTACATCCATAATTACTATTAGGCTTTTTTCATTAAAAACAAAATTAATAAAGTAATAGTAATGTTAGTTACGAGTACATGTAAACATTCACTTATCATCCATATAGGTACAATGGTACATGTCATCGTCATGAATCGTCAGTGTCCAAAAGCAAGCCGTAATTAATACACATTAATCTCGTCGTCACCATAAAACCAATAAAAAAGGAATCAAATATTCAAGTGGGAAAATTCAAATGTGACAGGAAAAGTTTTGATGATTTTGTCATTTCATGTTTTTAAAATAACGTTTCGTTTCATTGGGGCCTATGGAATGCTGGAGTATAAAAATAATTGTTGATCATTACATAAATGCTTCTTTTCATCTGATGACATATGTAACTTTTACTACTTCTTGTTTTTAACGCTAAACTGTTATTATAATAATGTGCTGCAAGTGACGATTTGTATTTTCTTATTGAAAATAGATTGCGTGCAATGAGACGCCTGCAGTTCTATGTTCCTATTGGTTTTGGGAACATTGTCTATGCCACTGGGCCAGAATGATTATAATCTGTGGTGAAATTTATTGACTTCATTGTAAATATTTTAGTTTTTATTTAATTTACTTTAGTTTTAGTGTTCAAGTTTCATGTTTTGTTAAAAAAAAAAAATTTGTATATGATAAAGCTGAATGCCGGTGAATACCCTAGCAGCCAAAGCTCAATTTAAAAAAAAAGTCTTCAGTCAGAGACCTCTGGATGGATGTAACTAAGGCCCGTATCGATAAACTCGACTCAAAACGTGAACTGAGAACTCATCAATTGAGACCGTCTCGAGGCGTAATCTGGAGCTCAGATGGTCGCTTATTAATAAACTCATTTTGAGAAGCTCTCCAATAAGATGATCTTATGTGTGCATTTCAATCCCTGCACGGCTAGCACTATAATTTTTTGAACGACCAACGAAACGTTTTGAATCTGCATGGTTCCTAAAAATATTTTATTTTGCGTTTAGACTTGACAAAGGTAAGATACTCAAATCATAATAAATCCATATTTCTAAAGTAAATTGACAAAGCAAGTCATTATTTTGAAAGTATTTCTTTTAACTAGTTTTCGGCTTAAAGATGATCACGTGTATGTACGTAAAATTTCTAAATATTTCAAACTCTCCTTGAAATTGTATTGAAAAAACGAAACGTGCGTAGCGGGAATTTCTTTAGTTATTGTTTATTGACAGTAGTTTACTTACAGGTTATAACTATACTATAAGTTTTTTTAAGTGAATTGGGTCTTTAACATTGACTATGTACATGTACAATCATTGGTATAATATTTAAGTATTATACAAGTTAAAAAGTGCAGCTAGGTACCGACGCCTTCCCCTCTCAACGCAGGCTGACTGTCGCCGCGCCGTTAGGATTAGGAGCCTCCTAACTGGAAGACGTCGCCGCGGCTCACAAACATACGAAAGGGGATTAAATATGTTCAAATTGACGCCATATGTGGACACCACTGAAAGGGGCGATACCCTGATCTGTCTCCCCGGCCCTGACGGTGGCCGAGAACACCAACGACAAAGATGCAGCTTCTCGAATCCAACTCGGCATTAACCAACCTGGCTGATGATGTACCTACTTATTTAAAAAATTAAACGTATTCTGAAGGTCAACCCCTACAGCAAGCATATCGAAGGCTGGAGCCTGGAAGAATTCCTTCTGCTTGAGATGAAAAATGAAAACCATTACAGGGGAAGAAGCCAAATGCTTAATTTGCACCGTTTCCCTTTTATCAGGATATTGATGGAGGTAACATTCTTAAGTTGCCAATTTGCCTACAGCTTTAAGTTATTAGGAATCTATTATTAATCAGTCCTCAAACTGCCTCAGTGTATTGGTTAAATATGATCAAGGCTATAATTTATTATCACCAAGACTTACTAGACAAATTCTTATTTGAATGTTGTTTATCAAAGATAGTTTTGACATGTACAGACAGTTTATGTGCATTATTGTTGTTCAAATATGCATGTATTTTTTAAACTTTTAGTATTAAATATAAATTAAAAGATCAAAGTAACATAATTTCTAAACAGTTAATAAAGTGTGTAAAACAGGTAGGATTTCATTACACTTATTATTTTTGTTATTTTCAGATCTATGGTCTGCCGTCCCCTGGAAAACTGGTGTTTAATGTGTTATTGATAACTTTATTAAATAATTATTATTTTCTCAATTAAAATTCAACTGCAGTTTACCTGAATGTTTTATTTTTGCATATTTTATAACAGTGGTTAGCACAAGTTGTATTTTCTCAGTCGTCCCTTATTTATTGGTTTTTGTTTGTTTATAGATTAGGTGGAGGGTTACCAAGTGACAAATGAGTCGCAGGAACTTGTGCTAACTGTTCAGCAAATAAACCATATTTTTGTCATTGTACCTACAATTAACAATAATAATCCATGCACTAATGGAAGAAATCTAAGCTTTATTTTTCTCTATTATGTAATTATTATCTCTTTTCCTTGTAAAATAAAATGTTTACATACATACACATATCCCATTAGGCCACTTGTCAGTGTGACACTGGACTTGCTCCTCTCAAGTTAAAAGTTAGCGCCTGGGGCCCGTTTCATAAAAGCTTGTAATTTGTAATACAAGTGCAAGTCTCTTTTTACATACCGTGGGAAAGAGATTTCCGCTTATAATATAAGCTATTATTTTATATGCAAAAGGCCCCTGTTTGAATTGTAGTTAAACTAATTGTTAAAAATCATAAGTAATGGTAAAATCTCAAGGAAATGTGTCAAATTTTCGAAATTTAACCATTAGTTCAGTTAACTATTGATCAAACAATTCGGCCTAAGTGGAAGTTATCATGTCACAGGTGGACCAGTTCAGATCAGTGCTCTCAAATTTTAAATAACTAAACTAAAATTTATAACATCAAACTTGATTCTAGGCTGATGATGAGGATAGAGATTAATGTTTATAAATTCAAGTTTACAGACATTTAATATCAGAAAGTTTGATGTTTAAACAAATAAATTTAAGTAGGTACTCCATGGTCCCACTGATATATAAAATCAGAGAACACTGATCTGAAAGGGCCTCAGGGTATGAGCTAAAAACATTAAAATTCATAATTACAATATAAACACCATAACACCATCAACCAATACCATTACCCTGGATCCTTGTTGATTTTGGGTTTAAAAAGAAAATATATATGTGAGAATCAAATAACATTGTTTTATTGCTATGCCACATACAAAGCAGCCTTTCTGTATTCCATAATCACTTTGAGGCTGCTAGAAAAGATATAGAGTTTAGAGAGCCTGTTATGGTGACCTTTGGTACATACCTATGTAGGATCCAAATACTTTTATTACGCTGAGTTAAATAATGTCAGAGTACCTATAGTTTGTATGAAATTTCAAGCATAATGGGACCCAAAATGTCTTCACCAATAAATAAAACTACTATTATCATGTAGCAAGTTTAATTTATAAATAAAACACAAAATTTACAGGTTTTAAAATCAACTCACTACCTTATTTTATTTGTATCTGATTCGTGCATTCTATTGTTTCATAGCTGCAATAAGTACAAAATATTTTGTACTTAGTTTCTCAACACATCAGACTAGGTTGAGGCTAGTTATTCAATTAATAATATCAAGATCATGTTAACCTAAACAAAATAACCTTAACTTTCTACAAGCAATATTTCAAACATTATTTTAATATTCTCAAGTTTTAAGCTGAATTTACCCTCTTTTCTACTCTTTATAATTAACATGTAGAGCTTTGATAGTAGACCAATAATGTTTAATCACTTGACAATTCATTATTTGAACATAGGTATTGGACTTAAGAGTTGTAAAACTTAAGGCACTAGCGCATTGAAAAAAACTAGGTAATAAAAATGACATGTTTAATATTATTAATTATTCATATTAATGTTTTGTACCATGGAACTAATCAACAACTTTACTTACACGTAAGTACCTCTTTTATGTAGAACAAGACAAGACATGATGACCAGGGAGCGAAACTTTGGTGCCGATGACGTCATTATGACGCAAATTCACATATAGGATGCTTTTATATAAAAAACAATATTGCGACTCCCACTGATTGTTAATAATGCTATAATGATAAAGTAAATATTTAAAAAAAATTGAAAGACAAAATATTTTATTGGGTAATGTAATTGTAACGAAAAATATTCTGTCCACAAGTAAATAAAAAACATTAAATGAAAATCCGTTGGATTTCGTAGAATGCAGAACGCTTAAAATGCTAGCGTTTGAATTTTAAGCGTTCTGCATTCTTCGAAATCCAACGAATTTTCATGTAATGTTTTTTATTTACTTGTGGACAGAATATTTTTCGTTACATTTTTCATTACATTCAGGACACTATATCTGTCGAATCTCTATAACCGCACCGGGAGCAAATATTGTTCAAAGTCAACCTTTCTTCATCTAAATCAATATCTTCTGATGGTAGACTTTAAAAATAATTAATTGTACAAAACTACTGGAAATCCCAAATTAAAAAACATTTAATTTACAAATAATAAAATACAAGTAAACTTGTTATTGTCTCAAACCATCTTTTTAATATGACAATGACAGAAAATTATGTTAAGTACCGGCCGTCTCATCTCTAGTGTCAATATCGGTAAACTAAAGAGGTCAATAAGTTGTTATTAGTGATGATGTATAATCTATGTAAAAACACTCTGTATGTAGCTTGACGTCATACGCCTGTCATCGGCACCAAAGTTTCGCTCCCTGATGATGACACAATTAAACAAATTTCTAACCTATAATAAGTTTACAAAGACATGAGTATACTTCAAGTTTGTTTAGC
Source organism: Acleris holmiana (assembly GCA_949316455.1). Lineage (NCBI taxonomy): Eukaryota > Metazoa > Arthropoda > Insecta > Lepidoptera > Tortricidae > Acleris > Acleris holmiana. The sequence continues at coordinate 44,250,709 of OX438762.1, read as the reverse complement.
AACTGGCAAGCGAATTGCCAGTCTTCAACTGCGTAGGGCCGCTACTGAGATTCGTGAACACTGACTTCTCAAAATATCCAAATCCCTTTATTGCATCCTTGATTATTTCCGGCGAACCTCGCCATGTTATCCAAGTTTCCCATTATTGGACTGGCGACAACCTACAAAACGAATTAAAGTTAAACTTACTATCTACAATCTGTGCACTGCAGGATGGTGCTTGTGACAGCTCATTTAAACACGTATTACACTTGTTTCTTTAACTTTTCATAAAAACGACATTGGTACAAACCTAGCAACGCCGTTCAGGGATTTAAATAAATAATCGACTATTTTTAAATACCTCGCTTTTGAGTACAGTAAGTGATTTTAATTACGAAATACGGACGTCACAGGCACCATCCTACAGTGCACAGATTATAATCACAAATGATAGAAACAAGATTCTTCGGGTGGTTCACGATTATTTTTCACATACCTAGGTATATATAGTGCTCCTTTTTGCTCCGCGTTTATGTCAGGACCCGAAATTGTTATTAAGTACTAGTTGATTGTGTGTATACGTTTTTAAAGAAATCACTCAGTTTTTATTACAATACCTTCGTAATTAAATTAAACGATGCCTACGTTGTCTTTGTCTGACATGTCATTGTCAATCAATTTGTCAACAAAACAAAAACACGAAACGCCCCCTCCTCTCTACTTTAGCAACCCGTTTCACGAAATGTTTAGTTATAAGACCTTATAGTATAAAGTTTATATTAATCTATCGTTAACAAAGTATTAAATGAGCTTTATTGGTTTTCTATACGGCAGTAAATAAAAATATTAGACATATTGTGGATGCGATTTAAATAGGGTTAAGATTGTTGAAATAGGATTGGATGGGTAGGTCTGGCTAGGTACCTACATACTGATGTGATAAAATATTGGTAGGATTTTAGTATTTCAATATCAATATTTCTTACATAACAAGATATTCACTGGCTTAGTATTTGAGTGCACTGTACTATAAAATAAATGTAAATTGTACTTACGTGAAATGAGCCCGTGGATGGGAGGTAAATTTTTCGCGCCTCCTTATTGCGCATTATTATTATATATAGGATATAGGGAACTATTGTGTCGCCGGCTTGGTCGGTCTACTTCCGATATCTTTATACCTAATATAAATTATCTAGCATCTATAATAGTTTCACATTAAACACCACACATAGCACACAATAGGCTAGTTGACTCTGTTTTAAAGTAGGTCTCAAGTTATTAATTATTGTCCGATTAGATGAAAAAAAATATTCCCATATTTTTTTAGGACCTACAAAACCGCAAAACTTTATTTTAAAGGTTTAGTTTTCGTTAACAGGCGAAAACGCTTACAGCCAACGCTTATAGTCTATACATTATCTGCGCTGTGACGTCATAAGGGCCGAAAACAAACATTTGACATTTGACGAGAGCATTTGACATATAGATAAACAATTTATCATTTTCGAAACCTCGATACTTTTATTAATAAAAACCATGACTTCCACTAGTTTACATGGAAAATATAGTAATCAACGTTATTGTATATTCCGAGAATGCAAGAACGCATCAATTACGACCCCAGGGAAATTATGGATTAGAATGCCCAGTGAAATAAATATGCGAAATACATGGCTAAAACTTGCTAAAAAGGATCCTGACTTTATCGACTGAAACAATTTTTGTTTTTTTGCGAAGATCACTTTGATGTTAGTATTTACTTAATAAGTTATTCAGTTTCTACAAAAACTTTTATCTTCAATAATAATAAGCTCGGCAGAGCAGAAATCTGGATTCAAGGCAAAAAAATTACCGACCATCAATGTGTCGATTCTTGGTAAGTTTGTGCTATCTGCATTCACGAATCCAACATCCATGATTGCTCTTATCAATAAAACTAGAAAGCAGTAACAATAATACACAGATTAGGTTTTTACTAATGTTAAAACGACTACGATCATAACACAACCTCAAAGTCCATGAGTCATAAATGTCAATGTCATGTACCATTGCGAATTTCACTCGTATAAGAACCGACATGAAGTTTGCTTAGAGTCCTATGACGTCACAACAAGTCCGACAGCGTTTTCAGAGTTCAAATAAAAAATAAAAATGAACAATTTTAAATAAAAAATACGTAGCCATCTTACACTTTTAATGTCTGAAATCGATAAATATTGGTTTCTTAAGTCTAATACTACAGAAAATATTAATTTATTAAGCCAAATTTAATATGAGGCAAGTAGCCTATTTTTGAAGGCAGTTTTATATAGCGGCAAAGTCAAAACTTCGATTTAAGTATAATAATTTTTAAAGTTATACGTTTTCGACGTAAAATTTTACCTCTTACATTTTATAAATGACACTTTACGAGGGGCGGCTGAAAAGTTCTAAGCCTAAGGTATGTTGAGGTTGCATATGCGTTAGCGATACTGGCCACTAAAAAGACCATTTAAAAAGTTAATAAATAAAAGAAAAAAATGTCGTCTTTTGTTTATTACATCTCGAGATATCCGACGCTAAAGGTCATCATGTGTGAATTATCAACGCATATCACGAAAATTGAGCACCGTGCAGTCATTAAGTTCCTCACAAAAAGTGACAAATCGCCGAAAATAATTTTTGAAGAAATGTCTAGTATTTACGGTGAATCTGGCCCTTCTCATGCCACTGTTAAAAAATGGAGTCGACTTTTTAAACTTGGACGGGAGTCGATCGAAGACGATCCTCGCTCAGGAAGGCCAATATCGGTTGGGACTGAAGAAAATACTGAAAAAGTCAAAAAGTTAGTATTAGAGGATCGGAGAATTAAGGTTTGGCAAATAGCTGAAGCCTTAGGTATTAGTAAGGAAAGAGTTGGAGAGATTTTGCATCAACATTTGCATATGACAAAAGTAAGTGCTCGTTGGGTGCCGAAAATGCTCACAGCTTTCGATAGAGAACGTCGTGTTCAAACTTCTCAGGCATTTTTAGAATTATGTGAAGAAGGTTTAGATGAAGTTTGTTCCCGCATAGTAACTGTTGATGAAACATGGATCAGACAGTATGATCCAGAGTCGAAGTCTGAATCTATGCAGTGGATCGAAAAGGGTGAAAGGCCGCCAAAGAAATTCAAGGTTCAAAGATCGGCGTCTAAGCTAATGGCCACCGTGTTCTGGGATTGCGATGGCATTCATTTAATAGACTATTTGGCGAAAGGCTCTACAATAAATGCAGTTTATTATGCTGAGCTATTAAGAAAAGTGCGACAAGCCATAGTCGAGAAACGAAGGGGCAAACTGAGCAAAGGCATTTTGTTTTTGCAAGACAACGCCCCCGTTCACACCGCTCGTGTTGCCAAGCTTGCTCTGAAGGAAACTGGCTTCGAGGAAATTGATCATCCACCTTACAGTCCAGATCTGGCCCCTAGTGATTATTTTCTATTCAGCAATTTGAAGAAAGATTTAAGGGGAAAGCGATTTGGCAGTGATGAAGAGATGAAGGCGGCTGTACAGGAACATTTCGACAGCCAAAATAAAACTTGTTTTTTTAACGGTCTAAAAGCATTATTTAAAAAATGTAATAAATGCATTGAATTAGAGGGAGATTATATTGAAAAATAAAAATAGTAAAAAAAATCTGAACCTTTTTTTTCTACCTTAGGCTTAGAACTTTTCAGCCGCCCCTCGTATTATTCTTAAACCGATTAATCTGATAAAAAGAAACCATATGTTCAACTATTTTGCAGTGCGTCCGCCATTTTTTCGGGTGTTGAGATTATCTCAAGTCACCAAAAGACCATACTCAGGATCAGGATTAGATCCCCATACAACTAGCCGTCTCGTCTGATACAAGGATTACGTTTCACGACTTGAAATATGTTTATTAATTAAAGCTCAGTCTTGTGACGCATCTTGTGACGGGCATCAAACTCAAGTCGAATTTATCGATACGGGGCCCGTATCGATAAACTCGACTTGAGTTTGATGCCGGTATGATACCAGCATCACCGATTACGACCCCGGAGCCGAGAAGGTCGATGAGGATTAAAAAGGCTCCACAACGATTTTTATAATTAGTTTTTTTTTAATTAAGTACGATATTATTGAAAATTGTTATGAGCGTCTCGGTTCAAAAAAGGGGGACGAATGTCGTATATTAATGTAGCTAAAACATTCCCAACTAAATGTGTCAAATTGACAGCTAAATTGCTAGACAGATTTTGGCGGGATACACACGAGTTAAGATTAGATATACAGGGTGTTTGGTAATGAGTGGATAATCCTTGAACTACGGATAGAGGGCACTTAGGACGTTATGAAAAAGCTAAAATAGGTCTAGTAAAAGTAGCACGGTTTTCGAGATATTGGTCATTTTAATCGGATTTTTTGTAAAAAAAATTAATTAATACATGAACTTAGGGGCTTTTCACAACATGTCCGTGTTGTGAAAAACCCCTAAGTTCATGTATTAATTAAATTTTTTTTTCGTTGTTTCTTGCATGGTTAGAATCACTATGAACTAAGGAAGTTTTTAAAGCTACATGCCTAGTTTTTTTTCATGACAACTTTTTGAGTAAACGCACAAAGTTTGTTTTTCCATACTACGTGAAAAACAAACTCGGGGATTTCTTAGTATGGAAAAAGTAACTTAGTGAGTTTACTCAAAAAGTTGTCATGAAAAAAACTTGGCATGTAGCTTTAAAAACTTCCTTAGTTCATAGTGATTCTAACCATGCAAGAAAAAAGTGAAAAAAATATGAATTAATACATGAAATTAAGGGTTTTTCGTAACATGGATATAAGGAAAAATGACAAAAAATCCGATTAAAAGTCCAAATATCTCGAAAACCGTGCGACTTTTACTAAACCTATTTTAGCTTTTTCATAACTTCCTAAGTGCCCTCTATCCGTAGTTCAAGGATTATGCACTCATTACCTAACACCCTGTATATTATAATAAGAAATAAGATAAATAAAGTGTCGTTAAATTAGTATTGTTTCAATACATAATATTATGTTGTATGTAATTTTTCGGAGACTTGGGCAGTGATGAAGAGTCAACGAATTTAATCCCTCTAATGTACTTATGCCCTATTGACCACCAAAAAACAGAAAACATGAAAAATTGATTTGAACTAATTAAATGCCAAATCCCTGACTGGAAGCCGCAAAAATTTACCTTCGACTTTGAAGTCGCACCAAGAAATGCCATACCTAAGTAAAAAAATGATTTCCCGGCATTGAACTGAAAGGTTGCTTTTACCATTTTAGTAAAAGTTTATATAAAAAGCCAAATCTCTTGGTATAAAATCAAAAGTCACGCGACGTCATGTAAGCCTTTGTGCTGGGCTCGCACTTTTGCCGAAAGAAAACATTGACGAAGGTTGGGAGTGCATCCAATTTCAAAGTCCTGAACAGATTAAAATTCATGATTTTAATACATACATGTACAATCAATGGCTCACACCACACGTCGTAGTTTTCTAGATATTTGGTGCTGTGAAGGCGAACAGAATCGAACCACGAACTGTCTCGATTGGTGGAATTCGCGTCTCAATAAGTTCGTCGGTCGTGCTCAGCCAACACTGCCACATTTACTTACTATCGGTTTTAGAAAAAGACGCTAAATATTATGCATCATGTGCTTATATTAATCTTGATAAAAGTTAATTTATACAATTTAATTCTTATAAATCAAGCCCGATAAATTTGGTTGTTAATCATAATTGCATTCCCGTCACTGAAGCTCACGGTGTAAAATTCTTAGGTTTATTTATTGATAAGATAACCATCTGAACTGGAAGCTCCATATTGATTCAATCTGTTCTAAATTAGCGAGGTTTGTTTTTGCTTAAAGAGAACTTAGAAAATCAGTTTCTAATTGGGCATCGCTAACTGCCTACCACGGTTATGTGGCATCTACCCTTCTACTATTTCAGTGACAAAAGCAATGAAACAAAGTATGGGAGAAGAATAGTTAATGTTTTGCAGTTTTTTGCTCAATTGCAAGAAATATCGTCCCATGGCCCGTTGAATTGGGGGTTACAAGCAGTTGAGATTATATCGGAAACTCGGAGTGGGCTCATCTCACTATATGCACTTAAGTGCAAAATGTGCAATATGACATTTCAAATGCACAGTGATATCCCTACTGATGTAATGGATCTCAATACTAGTGCAGTAGCAGGCACAGTGGCCATTGGATGTAGATTCACTCAGCTGATAAATCTTAAAACTTTGTTCAAAAAACATGTAAAAAAAAGATTGTTTAATTACTGCCAGAAATTATCGACCCAAGGTTTACCCGAAAAATGGCAATAAGGGATCCAGACTATATAATAGAGGCCATGAAGGAACAGAAAAAGAAAGAAAAAGCCACGGCGGAAATAAATAAGAAAATGAAAGCTATGAAGCTTAAAGAAAGAAAAAAGAAGCCCAAAAAAAGAGAAAACTGGACCACGAAATTCTCGACGAATCGCCGCCTAGCCGTAGACCACGTCGAAAATAAAATATTTGAATACATTTAAAGTAGTATTATTGAAACAGTTTATTCCTTACTCCTGGGCCTCTATTCTACTGCGTTATAACGAAATCGCGTTTGAGGTTTATGCCAGTCTCCATTATTGTCAATGATAATTATAAGAGTCATCAAAACGTTCATAATACGGAACCACGTAAAATTAGATACACGGTAATAACGACATTACCGTGTAGAATCCCAGCCCTGTCGGGTATGGCTAGCACATTTTGTTTTTTCTAGCTCACTCATTGCGTCTGTATCGTAACAGACTAGTACAGGGCTGGGATTCAACACGGTAATAACGATGTCGTTTTTGACAGGGCCTCTATTCAGGTGCGTTAAAACGATATCGTATTTAACACGTTTATGAATCGTTTATGTCACAGTCGCCATTATTGTAAATGACATAAGTGTTATGAAAACGTTGACAATACGGAAACAGGTCAAAAACGATATCGTTATAACGCAGTTGAATAGAGGCCCTGTTTCCGTATTGTCAACGTTTTGATAACTCTTATGTAATTTACAATAATGGCGACTGTGACAAACGATTCTTAAACGTGTCATACACGATATCGTTTTAACGCACCTGAATAGAGGTTACTGGGCTGGGATTCTCCACGGTAATAACGATATCGTCTTTGACGTGTTTCCGTATTGTCAACGTTTTGATAACTCTGTCATTGATAATGGCGGCTGAGTTAAAAACGATGCTAAAACACTTCAAACACGATATCGTTTTAACGCAGTTGAACAGGGCCTCTATTCAACTGCGTTATAACGACATCGTTTTTGACCTGTTTCCGTATTGTCAACGTTCTGATAACTCTTATGTCATTTACAATAATGGCGACTGTGACATAAACGATACTTAAACGAGTCAAACACGATATCGTTTTAACGCACCTGAATATAGGCCCAGGGCCCCTATTCAACTGCGTTATAACGATATCGTTTTTGACCTGTTTCCGTATTGTCAACGTTTTGATAACTCTTACGTCATTTACCATAATGGCGACTGTGACATAAACGATTCTTAAACGTGTCAAACACGATATCGTTTTAACGCACCTGAATAGAGGCCCAGAAGCCCTGTAAGTTTACCATTGACAGTTTGCCTTCATTTAATTTTCAATTTTAATCTGACATAAATAAAGCATTTTTCAGAATACTGTTACCTACGTCTACCGATTTAGTAATAACTATTTTATTGGTTTGAGATTAAATGAAGGCAATCCATCTGTCAGTGGTAAACTCAAAATAATTCTACTGTAGTAGATAGTAGGGTCGTTTTCAAAAAAAATGTACATAGTTAAGGGCTTTAATTAAAACAAAATTAACTTAATTGATTCCTTTGTGTGACGAAAGTTACCCATACAGGTTGTATGACTAACTTTCGTTATACAAAGGACGCGATCGTGATTTTGTTTTCATTAAGCCCTTAACTATGTACATTTTTTTTGAAAACGACCCAGTAATCACGTAGAGGTCGTTTTACAAGAGCTGGACGAAACCATGAAAAGAGGGAATGAAAGTATGTACCTAAATTTCTGTTTCGAAATATAAACTGTCTAAAAGATAGCACTCCACACAATCCTAGTAGACCAAATTTTTCATTGATCTAATATTCATGCACGTGTTAAAAAAAATACTATTTATGTATTTACTTATTTGTTAAAAAGCTATTTTTGACATTCGTTCCTGAATTTGAGATAATATTTAGAAAAACGCAAATTAATTATACAGTGTGTTACCGGCATGAGGGCTTTAAATGTAGTTATCGATTCTACTCCTTAAATGGAACTCCTTTTGTTCTACGACTTTAAAAAATGAGGTAATTTTTATTTTTTATTTTTCATACAAAATAAATTAATTCACTGATTTTACTAGTAAAGTTTGAAAGTTTGATCACCTATAACTTACTGTAAATTAAGTTATTTTCTAAGTCGTAGAACAAAAGATGTAGCATTTGAGGAGTAGAATCGATACCTACATTTAAAGCCCTCATGCCGGTAACACACTGTATATTGGTCGGCCTAATTAAGCGCCATCTAACAGTAAATGCATGCCTGACTGTTGGACAAATAGCAATATGTGGTCGATTGCAGAGCTTACTCGTTAGATGGCGCGCGAATTAAAATTTTATTCGTCTGGCCGAATGAGCAAGGTCCAAAAGATTTTATTGCCGATTTTTTTTTTTGGGGCAATTCCGTCCTATTTTTATAATCAGGAGTAGTAAACCTTTTGAAACAAAATCTCAAACCCTAGGAAAAATCCGTCAACTGACGTCATGTTTTTACCCGACTGCGTCAGAAGGAGGTTTATGTTTTTAAAATAAGGGGCTTACTGTTTTGCACTCACCAATTGGCGCCACTATTGAGTAAGGTCCGAAGTAGGTACAGTGTCGAAATCATTGTTATTATGGGCGTGACAGTATTTTTAATTACAAATCATATCTAATAAGTAAATTGGACATTTCATAGCGTAAGTATTGAACGACCAATTTAGCTAAGACAAAGATAAAGGCAAAATAGCAGTGCATCATACTGCTATTTTGCCTTTATCGATCAAAATTCATTATTTAACTTTGGAACCGTGCTTAACATTCTCAAATAAAAATACAGAGTAAAAAATCAACTATTTTAATATTGAAATCGTATAAAGATATTAAATAGAGACTTAAACTCGGTATTAATTTTAATAGTTATTATTTAAGTAAGTCAAATAAAAAGGTTGGCAATATATGAAATGGGGAAATTCCGGCACATGACGGTTTTTCCCGTTTACCAATTGACGGATTTGTCTGCTCGATCATTTCGTTAATACCAATATTTAACCACCCATAGTATCTCACCAACAGATTATAATTGAAAATTAATAAAACTAGCATCAAACATGCATATCGAACTATATAATAAACATACTTACTAAGCTGTAAACTTACATTTTCTCATCGCACCGTCACGAAACTCAGCAGCACACTACACTCGCGTTCGAGTTCGGAGCGCAACTGATATATTCATTATACTCTATGCGCAACTGAACTTTAAAAGCGGGTTTTTTCCGTTCACTGGCTAGATAGCGCCATCTGTTTTTGACTGCAGGTATAAAACTTTATCTCTGCTTTACCGATCGAGTCAGTAAGCGTGTACTGTTGTTTGAATAGCCGCAAACGGCGTTTGACGGAAATGCCCCGCTGACGGATTTGGCCACACTGACCTTATCTGGGAAGAAATTGTTATTCTTCCTAGACCCAATTCGATTGAAATTCTCCCCTAGCGTCCTAAGTCCGAGGTCGGCCCAATAGGGGCGCCCTTAGGCATGCTAGTGTAAAGCCCATTTTTAGCGTGGACTCCCATCAGGAGTCCGCCCTCTCTCCGGCGAAGTAGTCAAAGCCATCAGAGGCTAACTACGTAGGTCCCTCAAAAAAAAAAAAAAAAAATTCTTCGTAAACTGGCCTGAGCTGTGGATTTTGACAAATCTGTTCGATAATAAAATTCTAGGATCTGTGTTCCGAACTGAACGGAAAGTCGAAAATTCAAAGGTTTATTTTTGTTGAGAACTGTGATTGTTTGTATTCGACGAATTTAAATAAAGAAACCTCCATAAAGAAAGAAAATTTAAAAATAAAGTTGAGACATCAACAAGAAGTCTAACATAGTGAACTAATGAGTTTTTTGTACCGTAGTCGATTTCTTTATTATTGTTACTCAAAAAATCATGTTGTGTTACAGTTGCTGTACAGCACTAAAGAACAGAAGCTTTGAATAGGTGGCAAGCCACCCCATATTTGCCAACGGAAAAGAACTAAAACAAAAGTGGCAAAATCTCCCTTTCGTTTTAAGAGTTTGAGCTGGACTAATCTGATTGCAGCTTGGAAAGTCGTAAGTACCTATTTAATTTGTTTCACACTCATTTACGCCTGGTAAGTTGTTTGAATACTTAAGTAAAATTTAACAGCTTTAAAAGAAGCAAAGTTATCCAGTGTGACTAAATAATGACTCAATAATAGATTATACTAAACCGCTGAACTGACATTGAAGGCGCCTTCGACAAAACACACTTCTATAGGAACCGCCCTGGGTAACCATGGAGTGGAACCTGCTATAACTAAGTGGATCACCAACATGCTGAATAAACGAATCGTGCGCTTTGCGGGGGAGTCACAAGCCGCAGCTGTGGTGAGGGGATGCCCCCAAGGGGGGGTTCTTTCACCGCTGCTGTGGAACCTGGTGGTTAACAACCTTATCACCAAGCTTAACTCTGAACGCTTATTCACGATTGGTTATGCCGACGATCTGGCCATACTGATAACAGGTAAATTTGCCAGTACAGTCGGCGACCTGACACAGACCGCTCTCCGGATGGTGGAGCGATGGTGTAAGGAATTTGACCTGTCAGTCAACCCAACTAAAACAGAAATGGTAATGTTTACTCAGAAAAGAGTTCTTGGCAACTTTACCAAACCCAAACTACTCCGGACAGAGCTTCAGTTGTCACCTGAGGTAAAGTACCTAGGCCTAACACTTGATAGTAAACTGAACTGGAGTAGCCACATCAACAAAAGAATAGAAAAGGCAAGTGTTGTCTTCTGGCAGTGCAGGAGAATGGTAGGGAACAGGTGGGGTATCTCACCTAAAGTTATCCTCTGGCTGTACAAGACAGTAATTCGACCTCTTTTCTGCTACGGGGCGCTGGACTGGTGGCCAAGAACTAACCTCACTACTGTCCACAACAAGCTGCAAAGTCTCCAGAGACTCGCCTGCATGGCCACTACCGGCGGCATGAGGACAACACCGACTGCTGCCATGGAGGCTATGCTTGATCTACCTCCGTTTCACCTCTAGGTTCAACAGGAGGCTGCTCTATCTGCGGTAAGGTTACGAGCTCTTGACCTTTGGTTCAACCACGGAGTTCAACACGCAGCCAGCCTAGACAAGGTATACGATGAATTTCCGTTACTAAGGGCGGGTACGGATAGGATTCCTAAACGAATGATCTTCGATAAGAAGTACAAAATTCAGTTATGCGAGGATGACAACTACGAAGGCCTGAACCCTAGGGAGCTAAGGGTCTTCACTGATGGTTCCAAAACTGACAAAGGAACAGGATCTGGTACGTTTTCAGATGACCTGAACATGTCAATTGCTACACCGCTTGGAACCCACAACACGGTATTTCAGGCCGAATGTATGGGTATCATAACTGCGGCGATTGCCATTTCTGCTAGGAAGGTAACCAACACCTCCATCCGTATCCTTTCTGACAGCATGGCAGTGCTACTGGCCCTGAGAAGTTACACCTTCACATCAGGGCTAATCTACGAGTGTCACAGACGACTAATGGAGGTATGTCAATGCAATCAACTGACCCTTCAATGGATTAAGGGTCACAGTGGATCCCGAGGTAACGATGCCGCGGACCAACTTGCCCGCCGAGGATCGGATATGGTGGCCATAGGCCCCGAACCGATCATTCTAACACCCATTAGCAAGGTTCGATCCCTGCTGCTCAATCGTACCAAGAGATTGCACACTAAATACTGGGTGAGCCATGATAAGTGTAGACAGGCGAGAGAAGCACTGCCTACTATTAACAGTCGACTCTCCAAGGCACTCCTCCGTCTTAGCAAATCTCGACTGAGAACGGTGACTAGTGTCCTAACTGGCCATGGACCATTTAACAAACATCTCTTTAACTTAGGTGTCACAGACAGTCCTCTGTGCCGAGCGTGCATGGAGACAGAGGAAACAGCCGCTCACGTCGTGCTACATTGCACCGGGGTGGCGCAGTACAGGGCTAAACACCTCAGTTAGGTAAGGTGTCTCCCCGAGGTAACCACAGACATTAAAGGTTTGGTGAGTTTCCTCGAGGAGTTGGGATGGCTCGATTAAACACAGAAATCCCACCCACACGCAAAATAGGCGCTAGACGTCGAGTTGCGGAAACCAGCCCGCCTTTAAAATACAAAATACAAATACCGCTGAACTGATTAAATCTGGTTTGTAAGTAGCTTGAGCTCAGGTTATTTATTTATCCAGAAATGAATCTGATTACCTGCTCTATCTTGTAATACCTACTGTTCATAGGAAGGAAACCTGGTTAATGTGATTACTTTAAGTATTATCAAAATGGAATAAAACACAGTGAACAAATGGGGTCCCAAAAATAATACAATTTGCTATTTATTAAATAATATAATAACTAACTAAAGGTATACAGATGTTGCGTGAATTAAAAAATAACAATTTGTTTGACCAGAGGTCATGTTTCGTGGGGAAATCTTAACAGCGCGATGTAGCGCTTTCGACGTAACAGCGCCATCTGTTGGTGAGTGGCGAAACTAACTTTGTTTGCTAACTGAACGGTGTACGGTTAAACACACAGTATTGAGTAAAATAATAATTTATTATGGTGGCCTTTTTCATTGAGCTACTTTAATAAGAGCCCTAATGTTGAGAGCTGCTGGGTGGTAACAACTCTATATCAAGTATTCTGAAAATTAATGTGTAAATTAGTTATAAATTCTGATATCTTATAATGTAGTAGGTAAGGTACTTAAAATTATAATAAGTAATAACTTGTAATGCTGCATCAAATTATTGACCCTCAACAGGCTGTTCATTATCCTGAGTGCTCATTATAGTGTTAACCCTGATTATGCCCTAAGCACCAAAAAATACCTTTTTACACCACACAATTGAGTGTATGCTTGTTATTGTCTTACCCCTGATTATGCCTTGCGGTCAAGTGTACCCAAGTGACATATAAAAACAGATGTGAAATAATGATGTGTAAAATAATGTCAATAAACAGATGTAAAATAATGTTTTTCCTTTTTTCAGGCTAAAGGACATGAAAATTGTTACCAACTTGGAGTTTTAAAACTATAATTTTATAGTTTAATTACAATTTTATCTATGTTTATATTAAATATTACAATTACCTACTATAAGATCTTTTAATGCTAATATAAGCATATCCCAAACCAGAGAATTCAAGTGCCTTTTTGTTGACACACCATATACACAAGAGTATTAATTAGCAAGGATTTAGGTGTTTGTGACTCGAGTAGAGATTTTGTTTATCATGCACAGAAGATACAACTTTCATACAATGTGCGAGTTACAGTTCAGCTTTGTTTTAACAACAGAGATATTAAATATAAAGAAGTTTTGCATTCTACCAGGGAATCTAGAAGCAGTAGCAGCATTCACTACTAATATTGTGCAGTTCACATCTACCTACTGGATCTATATTGGATCCATAATATTCTTTTTTGTAAGTATTTGTAAATTTCAAAATAATTTTGTACTTCTTATCGAAGATCATTCGTTTAGGAATCCTATCCGTACCCGCCCTTAGTAACGGAAATTCATCGTATACCTTGTCTAGGCTGGCTGCGTGTTGAACTCCGTGGTTGAACCAAAGGTCAAGAGCTCGTAACCTTACCGCAGATAGAGCAGCCTCCTGTTGAACCTAGAGGTGAAACGGAGGTAGATCAAGCATAGCCTCCATGGCAGCAGTCGGTGTTGTCCTCATGCCGCCGGTAGTGGCCATGCAGGCGAGTCTCTGGAGACTTTGCAGCTTGTTGTGGACAGTAGTGAGGTTAGTTCTTGGCCACCAGTCCAGCGCCCCGTAGCAGAAAAGAGGTCGAATTACTGTCTTGTACAGCCAGAGGATAACTTTAGGTGAGATACCCCACCTGTTCCCTACCATTCTCCTGCACTGCCAGAAGACAACACTTGCCTTTTCTATTCTTTTGTTGATGTGGCTACTCCAGTTCAGTTTACTATCAAGTGTTAGGCCTAGGTACTTTACCTCAGGTGACAACTGAAGCTCTGTCCGGAGTAGTTTGGGTTTGGTAAAGTTGCCAAGAACTCTTTTCTGAGTAAACATTACCATTTCTGTTTTAGTTGGGTTGACTGACAGGTCAAATTCCTTACACCATCGCTCCACCATCCGGAGAGCGGTCTGTGTCAGGTCGCCGACTGTACTGGCAAATTTACCTGTTATCAGTATGGCCAGATCGTCGGCATAACCAATCGTGAATAAGCGTTCAGAGTTAAGCTTGGTGATAAGGTTGTTAACCACCAGGTTCCACAGCAGCGGTGAAAGAACCCCCCCTTGGGGGCATCCCCTCACCACAGCTGCGGCTTGTGACTCCCCCGCAAAGCGCACGATTCGTTTATTCAGCATGTTGGTGATCCACTTAGTTATAGCAGGTTCCACTCCATGGTTACCCAGGGCGGTTCCTATAGAAGTGTGTTTTGTCGAAGGCGCCTTCAATGTCAGTTCAGCGGTTTAGTATAATCTATTATTGAGTCATTATTTAGTCACACAGGATAACTTTGCTTCTTTTAAAGCTGTTAAATTTTACTTAAGTATTCAAACAACTTACCAGGCGTAAATGAGTGTGAAACAAATTAAATAGGTACTTACGACTTTCCAAGCTGCAATCAGATTAGTCCAGCTCAAACTCTTAAAACGAAAGGGAGATTTTGCCACTTTTGTTTTAGTTCTTTTCCGTTGGCAAATATGGGGTGGCTTGCCACCTATTCAAAGCTTCTGTTCTTTAGTGCTGTACAGCAACTATAACACAACATGATTTTTTGAGTAACAATAATAAAGAAATCGACTACGGTACAAAAAACTCATTAGTTCACTATGTTATCGTTGTCAAAAATGGATAATGCAATTTAACCGATGCCACCATGTTAGCTTACGTCGACAATGATAATATGTCGATGATCTCGTGATAAAAACGTTTTATCGCGTGGATAAGTGGCACCATAATCGGCCCGCAGGCTGAGCTGGTTATCTTATAGGAAAAAATCCTTCCCGTTAAAAAACCAGTTATCTGGGAAGAAATTGTTATTCTTCGTAAACTACCAGGCCTGAGCTGGTTATCGTGCAGGAAACAATCTTTCCCGTTAAAAAACCAGTTATCTGGCAAGAAAATTTCTTCCTTCTTGGCTGCTGGTTAGCTAACTTGGTTATCTGCGAGGAACAAAGGCACTTTTGACATGTAAAGCTAGATTCGTCGTCAGAATTCACATTATCCTTGTCTGCCCTTAAAACACATTTCTATATCTTTCAGTTCATATGCTGCATGTCAGTAAACTTGTTTTAGTAATATATTTGAAAATAGTCGACTTAAGTAAGTAAATTGAATTTTTCATCAGCATTTGTAAGAGAACATCCCTTTCTAACTTCCTTAATGGCCTCGGTTAGACTTTTAGAACATACTTTTTTCGCGTTTGGCCGGTTTTACCACGAGGCACTGAAATCAAAGAGAAGAATAAATTCATATATAGCTGTCCACAGGTTCAACCTGTGAGAGTAAGTAAGGAGTTCCGTCGTTCACTCATGGATTCCATCATCAGATCACTCCAACTTTTCTATGGGACCATTTACGACCTTTCCTTTCCTCTAAGGTGGATATATCGAAGTGTTGAAGTGTCTATACGAAAACGCCACTATGTCCGTCCGACTACAGGACCAGAGCACAAAGCCTATTCCTCTGCAGCGAGGAGTCAGACAAGGGGATGTGATATCTCCGAAGCTGTTCACCGCTGCATTGGAGGATGCTTTTAAGGTTCTGGACTGGAAAGGACGAGGCATCAACATTAATGGCGAGTACATCACTCACCTTCGATTTGCCGACGATATCGTAGTCATGGCTGAAACCATGGAGGACCTCAGTGCTATGCTCGCTGACCTCAGCAGAGTTTCCAACCAAGTTGGCCTGAAAATGAACATGGACAAGACGAAAGTCATGTCATGTTTAATGTCCATGTTGTGCCAACTCCCGTGATTGTCGGAGGCTCTGCACTCGAAGTTGTTGATGGCTATGTATACCTGGGACAAACGGTCCAGTTAGGTAGGTCCAACTTCGAGAAAGAGGTCACTCGTCGAATTCGACTCGGCTGGGCAGCGTTCGGGAAGCTTCGCAGTGTCTTTTCGTCCAAATTACCGCAGTGTTTGAAGTCAAAAGTCTTTGACCAGTGTGTGTTGCCGGTGATGACTTACGGATCTGAGACGTGGGCGCTAACGATGGGCCTCATAAGAAAGCTCAGAGTCACTCAGAGGGCTATGGAGAGAGCTATGCTCGGGGTTTCTCTGCGGGATAGAATCAGAAATATATACGAAACGGGATAGTGCATATGGTGTAATATTTCAGGATGGAGACTTGAAGAACTGTGATGCATGCCTTGAGGGGAAGATGTCGGCCGCATCTTATCCCAAAGGGCGAGCAACCCGGGCTGATGCACCACTGCAGCTCATTCACACTGACGTCTGTGGCCCCATGCAGAAACCTAGCTGGGGAGGGGCGAAGTACCAAGTCACATTTACTGATGACTATACCAGGAAGACTTGTGGATACCTGATGAAGCAAAAATCGGAGGTAATGTCCCATTTTATCACTTTTAAAGCACATGTAGAGAAACAAAAGGGGTTGTCAATCAAAATATTAAGATCAGATAATGGCCGTGAATATTTTAATAAAATTTTCTCTGATTATTTAAAAGAGGAAGGGATTTTACATCAGAGTACTGTACCTTATTGCCCACATCAAAATGGGGTCAGTGAGCGACTTATTCGCACACTTATGGATAAAGTCAGGTGTATGTTAACAGAGTCAGGTCTTTGCACGCGCTATTGGGGAGAGGCAGTCATGATTGCAATCTATTTTAAAAATATGACCCCCACTGCAGCTTTGGCAGGACGCATACCTGAGGAGGTTTGGACTGGGTCCAAGGTTGACCTCAGCCACCTTCGGGTCTTTGGCTGTGTAGCATATTACTTGAATCCTTCACAGAAACGCCGAAAATTGGACAATTAAGGGAAAATGGCAATTTTTGTTGGCTATAGTGAGACAACTAAAGGCTATCGTTTAAGTGAGCCTTCTAGTCCCAATACTGTGATAATGTCCCGTAGTGTGGCTTTTATAGAGAATAAGTTTTATTGTAAAAATAGACATAATTAATGAAATACTTAATGATTACTATTTTATTTACAATGAAAGTTTAATGACCAACAATCTTAGTAATAATGCTAAGGATAAGGAAATTGAAAATCATGACATGGATATAATCAATAATTGTGAAGTTAATGTTTCAACTGAAATATCAGACCGGGTGGACGAAGATAACTACCAGTCGCTGAGCGAGGGCGAGGCGGACTTCATTGACGAGTCTGCTGATGATGGATGTGAAGAGCGTCTAACATCATCTGTGCAGGTGTCATGTGAAGGGGAAGCAGAGTCTATTAGTAATAAAGCTACTATTGGTGGGTCTGATCGTTCTGTTCGTGTGAGACGTCCTCCACAAAGGTATGGAGATTATGATTATTCTATGTTGACTCAACATACCTTATTTGAGGAACCACAGTCTTATGAAGAGGCTATTGTGTCA
The DNA here is from genome assembly GCA_949316455.1 of Acleris holmiana. NCBI lineage: Eukaryota > Metazoa > Arthropoda > Insecta > Lepidoptera > Tortricidae > Acleris > Acleris holmiana. The sequence continues at coordinate 44,232,767 of OX438762.1, read as the reverse complement.
CCACATCGTGAAGATTGGATTGCCGCAATGCATAGTGAATATGACTCTTTGGTTTCGAATCAGGTATGGAAATTGGTAGATAGACCTACTAACAAAAAAGTAAATAAGTGTAAATCACTACATAGTATAAAACAAAGTCGCTTTTTCTATCCCTATATCCCTATGTATGCTTAAATCTTTAAAACTACGCAACGGATTTTGATGCGGTTTTTTTTAATAGATAGAGTGATTGTAGAGGAAGGTTTATATATATAATACTTTAATCCAGAGCGAAGCGAGGGCGGGTCGCTAGTGGGTATATAAATTAAAGCATGATGTTTATGGAAAACTTGATAGATATTATAAGGCGCGGCTAGTTGCCAGAGGTTTCACTCAAAAACAGCGAATCGATTATAATGAAACTTTCTCCCCTGTAAGTACGCCATTCACCTATGAGAATTTTGTTTTCATTGGCTAACAAATTGGACTTAGAGATAGATCATCTTGATGTAGAGACAGCTTTTTTAAATGGCAATTTAAATGAAGTTATACACATGGAACAACCTGTAGGTTTTTGTGCTAAAAACTCTACCAAGGTTTGTTTATTACAAAAGAGCATATATGGTTTGAAACAAGCTATTAAAATGTGGAATGTAAAAGTAAACAGTGTATTGACTAATAGCGGTTTCAAACAGTCCCTATGCGAACCATGTATATATAAGAGATCAGAAAATGATCTTATGATCATAGTTTTATATGTCGATGACTTTTATTGTTTCTATTCCAAAAACAGTTCATAGAAAAACCAATTGTTAAAAATTTTAGAAAAATAATATAATGTCAAAAATTTAGGCCCATTGAAAAATTGTTTGGGAATGAGAGTTACAAGAGATATGTCTAAAGGAACTTAATGTCTAGATCAGACTGAATATATCAAAAAGTTGTTAATACGATTTAATATGCAGAATTGTAAAGCAGTAGCTACACCTATGGCTTTAAATTGTAAGTTGACTCTACCTGATAAAAGTGCTTGTATACAGGATGAGACCTATAACTACAGGCAACTGATTGGTAGCCTTATGTACTTGTCTGTGTGTACAAGACCAGATATTAGTTTTGCTTGTAGTCAGTTGAGCCAGTTTAATAACAGTTTTGACAAGCCCCACTGGATTGCGGCGGAACGCATTCTTAGGTATTTAGCTGGCACATTAATTACTCTTTATATTTTATAAAAAGTGTTAATATGGATATAAGCGCGTATACTGACGCCGACTGGGGCAATGATGGTAACTGAACGTAAATCATATACAGGTTTTGTGATAAAGCTAGGAAATAACACCATTAACTGGGAATCACGTAAACAACGATGTATCGCACTTTCGAGTACAGAAGCTGAATACTTAGCCATAGATGTATGTAAGGACTTGTTTCATAAAGAATTTGCTTTCGGAAATAGTGCCTTTTAAGATTAATTGTAGGTACTGTATATAATGACAACCAAAGTGCACAAAAGCTTTTAGAGTGTAAGGAGTTTTGTCATAAAACAACGAAACACATTGATATTTGATATCATTTCGTGAAGGATTTAATTAGGAATGACTCAATTTCAGTAAAGTATCTTTGTACAGGAAAAATTATAGCTGATGTATTGACTAAGCCTTTGTCTGTACAAAAACATAGTAGTTTCATTAAGAATATGAATACTTATAAGAGTGACTTCTATTGACACTACATAGTAGTAAATTCCCCTTGACTCTGTTTGTGACACCTATAATATTATAAGGAATAAGGGGAAGTGTTGGATTGTATATAGTATCCCTTGTAACATTGCTTTTAATGTTTAACAATTATGACAGATAGCAACACTGCTATCGCCCCTTTTTTTTCCGCCTTCTGGGACGATGGCTGCTTTTTACGTCGTGTTAAAATGTTTATTAAAATAAGTGACCGCTGTGACCGTATACTTATATAATAAATATTATTACTGCAACGTCATGTGCACCACTGTGCATTAATCAAGACCTGTGCCTCTCTCTCTCTCCGTTCACTTCCACAAACACAAATAGTGCTAGAGCATTCTCATGCTCATTCTAATATATACAAAGTAGACATTACTTAAACATTAAGCATACTGTAAAATGTCAGTTTATTTCAAATAAATTATTTGCTTCTACCTATTGTTTGAGAAGTTTTATTTTCGGTTAATTGGGTTTTGTTACAATAAATATTTAAGTATAAAATAACAATTCAAATACAATCGTTCCTTTTCCCTTACTTGTACTATAAGTCCTTCCTTCTTGCCAAATTTCTGGATTCTAGGTCTATGGGATTGAATCCATGGTCGAAATATTCGTTTTTTGCGGCACAAACGACCGTATCTTTGTTTGACGTTAACATAGAAATTTGTTTTTTTCACAGGACTTTAGACCTGAGTATATGGTTTTAATTTCAACTCTATAGCTCCACGCGTTCTCGAGATAAAGGGTCTTGACAGACAGACAGACAGACGAACGGACGGAGAACAAAGTGATCCTATAAGGGTTCCGTTTTTTTCTTTTGAGGTACGAAACCGAAAAAACTGGGCAACAGTATATCGGACCATGCTCAGTGTAGGCAGGGTTCCAAAGGCATTAAGTACTACATACACAAAGTACAAGAAGTACGACCTAATTTTCTATATATACTTAGTTAGGTATTTGGTGCATCTTGGATACCTATTTTAGTAGGGTACAAGAACCGGTTTTGGCCATCTTTATACCCTTTTTGGACTCTGTTATTTTAAGTCAAGAAATAAAAAGTCTTAATGTTAGAATAATATTTCTATTGAATTTTGAAACTTTAACGCTTCTTTAAGTTTAATTGTAAACAATTCAATTCAGACGACACGTTAGCCTAGTTGGAAGTGACCTGCCTCCGAAGCTAGCGGTCCTGGGTTCAAATCCAGATATTTGTGTGATGAGCGCGAATATTTGTTCCAGAGTCTTGGATGTTTTCTATGTAGGTATGGTATATATTTCTCTAAGTACCCATAGTACATGCCTAAAGATTACTTTGGGTGTAGGTAAATTTGTGGTAAATTTTCCCGTTTTTTTTTTCATTATTTAGAAATAAAGCGGCCAAAAGGTGCAGTAGCCACAAACGGTACTTCTACCCTAGGTATACTCTACAATTTAATGGCCTCTCTCAAGAACCAATAATGACTACTTAGTCGTGATAGTTCTCCTTTGAGATGAATTATGCGCTTTTGTTCAAGATATTTTGCACTCCTCTCGCTCTAAAATTACTCTTAATAGCCAATTTAACCTTTTCGACGAATGCGTCACATACACAAGCGTCACTCAACACGCCAAACCTGTATTAAAAGTTATACAAAATGCAACTTAATCGATACGAAATAACGTCTCTTCTAAACTGTACCTATGACAAGACAACTCAAGTGTCGGTGGCGTTGTAGGCCCGGCAGGTCATGACTACCTACTTTAGACGTCATTGGCTTGCATTCCCCAGGGACTAAAGTGACATTTTACTCCCTATAAGAATTGTTCAGTGTCAATGTTCGGGGTCACCAATATACATAGGTGTGCCGACCGGGCATTGTCGTAAATAATAAGTTCACGTAGAAATATCAAACACTATTTAATTCTAGCATCACATAAAATAAGAAGACAAAGCGCGAAATAATGAAGTTACACTTAATTAATACGGAAAGAAACATAAATATTTGACTTGACAACATTTACGATACGTTCGCGAACACACTTGGAAGGTAGAGCTGCGCGCGCAAGCATTCGTCCTCGTTGACAGTTTCGGACTTTAACGCCGGCGCGACGGCCGCCGTGCGCCAGTGTAACCAAAAACATTGCGTAATAAAATTAGAATTTAACCGATTCGGTCTGGGAGCTTACTGTGCGTTATTTTTAGCACGCTGGATGCTACTTACATAACCCTTTACTCGTATACTGGAATTAAATGCATATCTTACATGACATGAATAACCTACCTGCATTTACGAAAGAGATAAACTGTCTTGTAAATAAATGTATGTAATTATTTGGCCCTCGAAAATAAATGATTATATCAAATTTATAAACAAGACATGGCGGCATTTATGCCTGCATTTGCTGTCAAATTTGTATTTAGATGCAGTAGGTTGGGTTCAAGGGCGGATCCAGCTTTCATAACTCCCTTCACGAGAGAACAATATAGAGCAAAGATCAGAATCAAAAGATAAATGGCGTTGAAACCTCTATTCACTATTACAGTATGGCTGGTAAGCCGAATAATTCTGGCTGAAATTTTGCTAGTGTTGGCAAAACAAGAGTCGCATGTTTTGTCAGTTTCTTATCCAAACGAGGGTCTGGCACCATAACCACTTGCATTCCAGCAGAAATTCCAGCAGTAACGCCGTGCGGAGAGTCTTCAAAGACCAAACACTAGAAACAATATTAAATGAATGATTAATTAGTAACAAATTGTTTTTTTACAAGGGAGAGGAACCTTTCAATGGTCAATACCTTGGATGGATTTGGTTTGTCAGGAAATCTAGCGGCAGCAACGAGAAATATGTCTGGATTCGGCTTCCCAAATTTTACTTCAAGATCACTACTCCCCATTACCATATGGTGAAATAGATTGAATAAATGTTTGTGAGCAGCTACTTTAGTAACCACCGACCTGTCGCTTGATGAAGTAGCTAACGCGAAAGGAACTCTATTTTTGTGCAAATATCGGATCAATTTCTCAGCTCCTAAAACAATCATACAAAATGACCTTTTAATCATACACATCAAAATAATTTCAGTTAACATCACACTATACATTTTTTAAAACAAACATCTACCATCTAGTAAGGGAGTTCCAGCGAGCATAGTGTCTCCAAGTTCCAGTAATTGATTTCTAAACACCTCAGGGGATACTGGCAGATTTAATTCTTTGCACAAGATTTCCGACAGACGTTGTTCTGTGCCACCAAGAACCTTCATCATTAGTTCATCTGTGTAGATATGGCCATGATTTGAACACAGCTGTGTAATCATCTTCTTATAGACCAATTCAGTGTCTGAAATAAATTATTATACGTAGTTGATAGTTGCGATGGTAAATCTGAAAAGGCACCACTTTAGTGGTATAAAGTTTAAGTAAATAGACAAATACATAAATAGTAATATAAAACATTTATTCGATACTTCCATCACAGACATATAATTGTCATATAAACATCGGTGACTCGTGGCGATTAAGGAGCACGCTAGTGCATCTAGTGATGAGACACGTTTCCAGGGCCTCTATTCAACTGCGTTATAACGATATCGTTTTTGGCCTGTTTCCGTATTGTGAACGTTTTGATAACTCTTATGTCATTTACAATAATGGCGACTGTGACATAAACGATTCTTAAACGTGTCAAACACGATATCGTTTTAACGCACCTGAATAGAGGCCCAGGTGTCTTTTTAAGATAGGTAACATAAAATAACAAATTAACACTTTGACTGTCCCAAGGATATTTACTACCCCAACACCAAATGTCCAATAATGTTATCATATTTTGAAGATAATACCTATGAGGTCACGTTACGAACAGCTATCAGATAATTTTAAACAAAGCATATAATGTAATGCACGGACGTCTGAGTACGTACTACAGGCCAATAGTGTTGTTCAAAAACGTTAAACCACTCGAGAAATTACGATGAATTCACGCTAATGTTTCAGTTAGTACTTAGCAGTCTATTTGATAGTCAAACTTATTGTAAGAAGAAAACGGATGAGGAACTATTTAAAAGTAAACTGCAATGGCATGACATTAACATAGTATTTTAGATTTACATTATTCGAGTGCAATTACCAGAGACTTTGGAATATGCCGGGTTATGAGGAACCAATATCACGATGAAGGCTTAAAGAATAAAGGCAAAATGTGAGGTCTGTGGGAAGGAATATGCAGTGATGAATGATTTAGGAGATGTAGTACCACGACATTTAGTAATAGATAGATAGATAATATAGCGTTAAATTTTAGTGGTGTAAACAATTTAATCGCTTGTATGTCAAAAACCAATGATGTCTACTTAGTCATGATAGTTTTCCTTTAAAATTCGTTATATGCGCTTTCATTTACGATTTTCATCATATTTTAGTATTTGTAGTTATGGCTGCAAGGGGGGGGACTTGAGCAGGGGTCGGAATAGGCAGTGCCTATTTGCCTAAACTTCGCGGGAGGACGTAACTAAGAGCGGTTACAACTACCAAAAATAATGTTTTCTTTTTATTGAATGCGGGAAAATAATAATATCACAAGTTAAAAATATTTATTGTATACTTTCGTGCACTTTCTTATGGAGCATCCCCATTATCAGCGGGGTCGCATAATGCAGGTAGTAAGTACACGGCTAAAGGAGTAATGAGATAAAATATTATAGATTACGAAATATTTTGTTAGATTAATTACATCAGAAATAAACCAGAAATGTCATTTGTTCATGTTAAATTGTATACTTACGATAAATGTTTTTAGCATGTAATATTGAGTTATAGTATCAATTTCCACATTTATGCATTATTAAAAAATCCCGCATTCACTAAAAATAAATCGTTATTTTTGGTGGTTGTAACCACTCTTAGTTACGTTCTCCCGCGAAGTTTAGGCAAATAGGCACTGCCTATTCCGACCCCTGGACTTGAGTCTACCAAAAATTAGCGCTTTAAAGCTTAATATTTCATAAACGGATTACTTAATCGAACTGTTTTCACCAATCCGTAATATTTTCCAAAGACCTATCCAACGACTCCCCATAGATACTATAAGGTAGACGACAAAAGAAATACATCCCCACGTTAAGTGTAGGAAAGGTACCATTTTTTTTTTTTGCGTTTTAATATTTCATTGTACTACTTTGTTGGCGTGACTAATATGCATATTCATGCCAAATTATAGCTTTCTAGTACTAAGAGTCTCTGCGCTAGGCTGCGGACGGAAGGACGGACATGGCGAAACTATAAGGGTTCCTACTTTGATAACGGAACCCTAAAAATAAATAAGTCATAAATATCAGTACTAATATCACAAAAATAATGAAAATTATGAAGGAACCATAAAACTTTCAACTATCGAATTAGTTATACATATACAACGTGTTACAAAATAATCCGTAAAAAAGAAATTACAAAAGTAGTGTCAACCCTTATTAAATAATGTCAGTTCAGTATCTTAGGTATACAGTATACTAGGGTTGACACTACTTACGTAATTTCTTTTTTACGGATTATTTTGTAACACGTTGTATATACATAACATCACGACTTCATTCCCAAAGTCAGTAGGCAAAGCTACAGAAATATCAACAACTCTAAAAAGACTTCTTGATAGTAAAAAAAGTTAACCACGAATAAGTTTAGAGACAATAAACAAAATTGAAATAAATGAAGTGAAGATGATACCGATGCCTAAATCTGAATAGGTGCTGATAGGTCACTTTTTGGTCAGCCTTAATCATACCCCGCACAACACTGATGTTATCTTCAGTCGTCGCCGTAGAAGGCTGTCGTGGAAGTCATAAAAATCATTGAAAGATTTTTTTCTCGGGTTAAATTTATGCTGACGTGACACGGTAAATTTTCAATTTGCCACCAAATCGTAAAACAAATGACAAAATGAATAAAATATCTACATACAAATAAAAATTGGAAAAGACCTCCATTTTTAAATTTAAACGTTTTTTATTTAACTTATTGTTAGTAGCCAGTTCTAAATACTGACACGTTAGCCTAGTTGGGAGTGACCCTGCCTCCGAAGCCAGCTGTCCTGGGTTCAAATCCCGGTAAGGGCAGATATTTGTGGGATGAGCGCGAAAATTTGTGCGCGAGTCTTGGATGTTTCCTACGTAGGTATTTAAGTATGTATTTCTCTTTATAAGTATGTTTATCGTTGTCTAGTACCTAGTACAGGACTAAAGCTTAGTTAAGGAATAGGTCAATTTGTGTGAGATTGTCCCCCCGATATTTATTTATTCATTTTATTTTCGCCCTCGTTAGTAACAGTTAATTTCTATCATCCCAGTTAGCCACACTAGAAAGGTCTTAATTAATTTGTTGAATAAATGTTTTAAAAAAACCGTCTTCAAAAAGCGACAATAACTGAACTGACACGTCGGGGACCGCTATGTAGCTGGGGTATTTTATATTATTTCATTTACTTAGCGGATCCCCGACGTGTCAGTACAGTTAGTGTCAGTGTTCAGTTAACTTATTTGTTTTATTTATTTATAGGGCCAATACTTTTTAATTTTTACTTTTTAGAGGTTTTTTACAGACTGTTTTAAGTTAAGGGTTTTTTATGTTTTTTCATTTCACGCTTTTTAAACTTTTTCATCTGAGTGTGTGTTTGTGGCAACTCCCAAACGTATGGACGGATTTGGACGCAGGTATTATTTTAATAAAGCTACATTGATCGGGATGGTTCTCAGCAAGGTTTTATGAAAATTGGTTGAGCCGTTTAAGAGATATCGCCTATGAAAGTAGGTGTCAACGTTACATCGGAGGCTTTTAACCCCTAAAAGCTGAATATCTCAAGAACGGCTGAACCGATTACTTTTGCGTCAATGGTTAAAAAATAGCATGATCCTTTGATGGGATTCATAAACAAATTTAATAATTTCTGTAATAGGTAAGTGTCTGAAACATTTGTAATTTCAATAATTATCATTATTTGATGAAGTGGAACTGATGATGAAGACCACAGATGACTGTCATTCGTAAGGCTATTGGTAGGTATGAACTTGATTTACTGAATACGTGGAGAAGGCATGTAGGCACCTACTTTACTTACCGCCACACCACGACAAACGTATCTAGGAATATTCAATGTTGGGAATTTGACCGCGATTACTTTTCGATTTTCAAAGCAATCGGCCCAGTAAATAAAAAGTACAAATAAGGCGGGCAGTTTTCGAATTTTGATGACGGGTTTGTATTTAAAGGCCACACGGAGCCTCAGAGTCATTTCTTTAAGAGTTCTCTCAATTCCTCACGGATCCCCTCATCAGATACCAACTTGGTGGCAGTGGGACCATCTTGGGAGTACACCCTATCAAACAAAAAGTTATTTTAAAAATAAAATTGTACTTCAATTGATAACCTTACCCTTTTTTAAGTCTGTTAAAAAGAAAGAAATAAGTACATTTATCCGTGACAAACACAAACAACGAACAGAGGAATACGCACAACAAGAATGTAGTCACAAAACGGTCCCAACTCAGCATAATGCTAACATTTGTCAGAGCTGGTCTTCCGTTGGAACCATCAGGTGAAACCACGGAATGTTACATACACATATTTATTTAAACAACAAAAACAACTAATTATAGCGTCATCAAAATAGGTTAAGCCGACATATACAGGGTTTTTAGCTATTGAGTGGATAATCCTTGAATTACGGATAGAGGCCACTTAGGATGTTATGAAAAAGCTAAAATAGGTTAAAAGTCGCACGGTTTTCGAGATATTTGGATATTAAGGTTTTTTTCCAAAATTAACACCCTTGTTCAATGTTTTCATCATAGAACCATTTTAAGCTAATTTTTTTTGCTTACATTCTTGAATGGGATCCCCTTGAAACGCATATTCATCTTCTTCTTTCGTGCAGAATTAATTTTCATAGCTCGCTCTGTATGTTATCCGCTATCAAAATAGATTGAAAGCAAAGCGATTTTTTTATGAAATTTAATTCTCTTTCAATGTTTGCTTTCAATAATGTATTTTTTGCCTCTCTTATAATAGTTTGATTCATTAGAGCTTTCAGAATCTATTTTTAATGTGGTTTAGAACTGTTTCCGAACGTGAGTGACTTATTTCTAAAAATGGACTTTACTGGATCTGTGAGGTGTCTTCGTGTGTGTATCTATGAAAAGATCATATATGCATCCATCTATGATTGTCATCTGAGAAAAACATAAATGTACGATTTTCCTAAAAACAATAGTTTTATTTAACATGGTGTCAAGAAGCGGTTAGAAATGAGTTCTGAAGATTACAAAGTGCTTCTAGAACAGCAGACTCAACTGCTGTCTGCAATGCAGGCCCAAATGACGCTTTTGCAGCAGCAAGTGAATACCATGAGCATGGCGGCGGGAACCGATGTGCGAAGTACTGTAAGCGTCCCATGGCCGCAACCATTAGAAATCGGATCTGGAGACCCTTTTGAGAATTTGGAATTTTTTCGTAATCGATGGGAAAACTATTGTGCGGCAACGGGTATGTCTAAGTGGGGCACTGAGAAGCAGGAAACGAAAGCAAGCCTGTTACTAAACGCTATAGGAAACGCGGCTATGAAAAAATATATCGATTTTGAGCTATCTGCCGAGGATAAAAAGTCTGAAGAGACCATTTTCAAGAAAATTGAAGAAATGATACTAAAGAAAACAAATATTATATATTCAAGATACCTATTCAATACCAGGAAACAACTAGCTGAGGAGTCATTTGATGACTACTTGTTGGCTTTAAAAAAACTTATAAAGCCTTGTAATTACAGTATAATAGAAGACGAAATGCTCAGAGACCGTATTGTAGTGAGCATAAAGGAAAGTGATGTAATCAAAGATCTTTTGAAGAAAGAAAATTTGACATTGGAGGCAGCGGTGAGCATATGCCGGGCAGCTGAAAGAGCGTCCACACAAGTAGAAGATCTACGCATGTCAGAATCTGTCAGTAAAATTAGTATGAAGAATGTAAGAAATGAAAATAGGGAGAGCAAACAACAAGTAGGATCAAAAGGCCCAAGACGTTGTAAATTTTGCGCGGGTACACATATTTTCGATAAAAATTTGTGTCCGGCATATGGCAAACGCTGTCAAGAATGTGGGGGGCGAAACCATCTTAAGGAAGTTTGCAAAAAGAAGGAGCTTAAAGCGGTAAATGCTATCAATGATGCTGATTATTCATCTGACGAAAGTACCATTATAGCTGAGGTGAGGACAAATATAAATACTGGACAGGTTGAAGCACCTCTTTCATTTCGCATTGGCGATTCATGGAAGGAAATTTATTGTACCTTGGACACAGGAGCACAAGTTTGCGTTATGGGAGTGGAGTGTTACAAGAATCTTATGAACACATCAGATTTGTCAAATATAAAAAAAAGTCACAATAAATTGAAAAGCTTTAATGGTTCAATTATAGACCAATATGGAGTGGTAGACTTAGAGGTTTCAAATAAAGAAAAATACTTGAAAATTAAATTTCACATAGTTAAAGTAAAGCATGGACCACTTTTATCTGATAAGGCTTGTGTAGCTCTAGGTTTTGTAAAATTTTGCAATGCCGTAACATCTGAAATTGGGCGCACTGAGATAAATAATATCATGGAAAAATACAAGGATGTGTTTGAGGGCTACGGACGTCTTCCTGGTGAGGTTAATCTAGAAATTGATGCGGCTGTTCCTTCGCGCATTCAACAAGCTCGTCGCATTCCTGTCTGTCTCAGAGATAAACTGCGTGCTGAACTGGATAAATTGGAAGCAGATGGTATTATTCAAAAGGAAACTCAACATACAGAATGGGTAAGCAACATATTAATTGTTAGTAGAGACTCTAAATTTAGAATTTGTTTGGACCCAATTCCATTGAATAAAGCGCTGAAAAGACCCAATTTTCAATTTACAACATTGGACGAAATGCTACCAGAACTCAGTAAAGCAAAAGTATTTAGCACTGTCGATGCAAAGAAAGGATTCTGGCAATGTTGTTTATCTGAAAACAGTAGCAAGCTTACTACATTCTGGACACCTTTTGGTCGTTACAGATGGCTGAGGCTGCCCTTCGGGTTGAGCTCGTCTCCAGAGATATTTCAACAGCAACTCACTAGCCTTTTGAAGGACCTAAAAGGCATTGAAATAATAGCAGACGATATTCTCATTTATGGAGTAGGGGATACAATGGAAGAAGCTATAAAAGATCATAATGAAAAATTTGAAAAATTATTACAAAGACTTCAAAAGATTAATTGCAAATTAAATAAAGATAAAGTCAATCTCTTAAAAACTTCAGTAAATTCTATGGACACATTCTCACAAATGACGGTTTAAAAGTTGATCAGGCTAAAGCAAATGCGATAAGCAAAATGCCTAGGCCAAACTCAGGCAAAGATGTCCTACGATTCCTAGGCATGGTGGGTTACCTTAGCAAATTTATAAATAATCTAAGTGCTCAAGCTGCCCATCTCAGAAGATTGACTAGAAAAGATGTTGAATTTGTATGGTCTCAGGCAGAAGAAAAAGAATTTAATAATTTGAGAAGCATCATCAGCAACTTACCAACACTTAAATATTTTGATGTAAACAAAGAAGTAGTTATTGAGTGTGATGCAAGTGAGTATGGCCTGGGAGCAGCTTTATATCAAGATAGTCAAGTAATTTGTTTTGCATCTAGATGCCTGACTCCTACAGAAAAAAAAAACGCACAAATAGAGAAGGAGATGTTGGCTGTGGTGTTTGCATGCAAAAGATTTAATCAATATGTAGCTGGAAATAGCAAAATAGTAGTTAAAACGGATCACAGGCCATTAATTAACATTGCCAATAAACCTCTTGTTGAAGCCCCAAAGAGACTGCACATGATGTTGTTAACTTTACAAAAATACAATGTTCAGCTTGAGTTTATAAAGGGAAGAGATAATATTGTAGCAGATACTCTATCTAGAGCCCCTGTCAGTGACATGGAAGATAATTTTGATCTGGAAGAAAAAAATAAAGAAAGGAAAGTATACAAAATGTTCAGTAAAGTTTCTAGCATTAAATATTTAAAGATTGCTGACAAACTACTTAATAGAATCAATCAAGTTACTAGTAATGATCAGAACATGATATCATTGGTGAATTACATAGTAAATGGATTTCCAAAGTATATCTCAGATTTACCAGAATCACTCAAAAGTTATCACAAGTTTAAGCATGAATTGTCAGCTGCAGATGGATTGATCTTTAGAAATAACCAACTTTTAATTCCTGAAGCCATCAGGAAAGAAATGTTGCAGAAAGTGCATATAAGTCATAATGGCGTGTCAGGTACACTGAGACTAGCAAGAGAAAATATTTTCTGGCCCAGTATGTCTGAGGATATTAAAAAATATGTAGAGAGTTGTTTATACTGTGCTACTCACTCTCCTTCTCAGCAAAAGCTTCCCTTAATATGTCATGATGTGCCTTTGTACCCATTTCAGTATGTATCAATGGACGTGTTCTCTGTTAATGATATGAAATATTTAGTTACGGTGGATCACTACTCTGATTATTTTGAGTTGGATAAACTATCTACTTTAATGGCTAAAGAAATAATTTTGATATGCAAGAGAAATTTTGCTCGACATGGGGTACCTCAAAGAGTTTGTACAGATAATGCTACCAATTTTTCTAACGAGTTTTTCAAGAAATTTGCAGATCAGTGGAATTTTGAACATGTTACTTCTTCACCTCATCACCCTGAGTCAAATGGCAAGGCTGAAGCAACTGTTAAGATTGCAAAGAGGCTAGTAATCCAGAGTCAAGAAACAGGTCAAGATCTATGGTACAGTTTGCTTCATCAGCGCAATATCCCCATTGAAATGGATAGCTCAAGTCCTACGCAGAAATTATTTTCAAGAAGGACCAGAACGGCTCTTCCCTGCCTGTTAAAACATTTGAAGCCTCAAGTCATCTCAAATGTTTCAAGTCTTATAAAAAAAAGGAAAGAGAAGATAAAGGATAATTTTGATAAAAGAAGTAAGAATCTGTCAGACTTATTTATTGGACAGAAAATAGTCACTCAGTTACAACCTGAAAATGATAGCAAATGGAGTTATGGTTTTGTTTCGGATAAATTAGACAAAAGGTCTTATGTTGTTACAGTGGGTAACAAAAAGTATAGAAGAAATAGATGTCACATTAAACCATATTTTGGAGAAAATATGCACCAATCATTCACCCCAACTGTGTCAATTGATCAGACACCTATACTGGGTAACCATACAGATATAACTGGTTTTCATATTGTTCCTCAGGACATTCCTGTAACATTAGATGGTGCTTCATCCAGCAGCATAGGGACGAGCGAGAGAGTTTCTACGAGTCCGCCTAGCCTCGTGCGACGCAGCGAACGTTCGAGAGCTAGACCACACTATCTTAGGGACTATGTTTAATTTAAAGAAAAGGGGATGTTTCCGAACGTGAGTGACTTATTTCTAAAAATGGACTTTACTGGATCTGTGAGGTGTCTTCGTGTGTGTATCTATGAAAAGATCATATATGCATCCATCTATGATTGTCATCTGAGAAAAACATAAATGTACGATTTTCCTAAAAACAATAGTTTTATTTAACAAGAACCACTTTATCATTACAACTGTTTAGTCATTAAGAACAACTTCTGATCTGTTACAGATACTCAGTTAACGAAAAAACAACGTTGATAATTATCATTGATAAATTAATCAATTGACAATTGACTTGTAAGTAACTTAGTATTATAGTTTAAACTATATCGTGTTAATGAACACTGTTTCATTTAGTCCCCATACCACCCTATTGTGACGTTTGCCCCCAAACTGAGCAATTGATAACGGGGTCTAAACATCACCAATAAAACTAAATACATATAAACTTATTTACTCTAGTGACAGTGTAAGGAATTCATTTGAACACGGAGAAGAGACTAGGAGTACTGCAGAATCTGTTTTAAGTGAATGTAAAAACCTACAATAAAGACATTTATGTGACATAACAATGAGCACATGGGAATTCCACTTTCTAGCAGTATTATCGTAGAACTTCTACATAAACATATAAAATGCAAACTTTATCACCTATGCTTAGTTTAAAAAAACTGCGCCTGAATTAATCTTTTTCTATTTTAGCTGAAGTTTTTTTATGTACATGAAACGCGACCGCGAGGTGACCAAAAAGTGAGCGGTAGCTACGCGGGTGTGCTAAGCGGAGCGGTCGAGGGGCGCGGGTTGCGCGAGGGCGGCGAGGTGGCGCGTCCGGAGCTGGCTGGTCAGGATACCGGCCCGCCGCTGAGTGACTCGGCCGATCAGCTGATAGATAATATTCATACTAGCGCGCAACAGGTGTGTACAAGCGCATCAGTTTGCGATAATCCCGCATCGAACTCTCATGTAAAAAATAAGAAATCACCATACGAATGGAACGTAGCACTACACCGAAAATCCAAAATGAACTACCGTTATCAAGGCAAAAGAGGTATTTCCGCGGATAAAGAAGGTAAATTTAAAGCTGCAGACAAGTCCGTGCCTGTTTTTATCACCAAAGTGCATTTAGATTGTTCAGAGCGAGATATAACGGAATTTGTATTAAAAAGAACGGTTGAAAATATAAAGCTTGAAAAGATCTTATCCCAGAAAGGGAAAGGTTACAATGCTTTTAAGTTCTTCGTATCAGAGATTAAATTATCAATGTTTTTAGACGAAAAACTTTGGCCCCAGGGTATCATATTTAGACGATTTGCCAATTTTAGACAGAAGTATGGGATTAGCTCGTTAAGCGGTAAACATGGAAAATAAGCGAGTAATTAATTTTGCAAGCTTTAATTGTAAGAATGTTAAACGCTCTGTTGAGTGTATTAGGCAGTTATGTCAATCGTCGGACATTATTGCATTGCAAGAAACTTGGCTTCGACCGGATGAAATTCCGTTTCTGAGCGAAATAAATAAGGATTTCGGGTGCACCGGGACGTCTGCTATGGACACGTCGGTGGGCATGCTGCGTGGGCGGCCTTTCGGAGGAGTCGCACTGTTGTGGAATAAAGATGTGTTCCAGAATGTGTTGGTCGTGCAGTGCCATAACCCGCGAGTGTGTGCCATTAAAATATCGGTTGGTCAAGAGTCATTTCTTGTATTTAGTGTGTACATGCCCACAGATAGTCAGATGAACCTTACGGAATTCTCGGATGGTTTAAGTCTGGTGAGTGCTATTATAAGTAATGAAGATATTGAGACTGTTTATGCCCTAGGTGACTTTAATGCACACCCAAACGAATTATTTTATAACGAATTGACATGTTTTTGCAATGAATTTAAGTTGACTTGTGCAGATGTTAATGTTTTGGGTCTAGATTCAAACTCGTATACTTTTGTAAGTGAGGCAAATGGGTCTAGACGATGGCTGGACCATTGCGTGGTTACGGTTGCGGTGTTGGAATCAGTTGTTAGCTTAACTATAAAATATGATGGTATATGGTGGTGAAATATGGTGGTGTGGTGGTTTGGTGGTGGTAGGACCCTGTGCAGGGTCTGTCCGGATCGCTACCACCATCTTATCCATTAACCACCCACCAAGCAACAGTGTTCGCATTGTTGTGTTCCGGTGTGGGGATAAGACAACCGGTGCAATTACTAGCATAGAGGCATTCCATCTTAGTCCTCAGGGTTGGCAACGCATTTGAGGTCTTAGGGTTATAGTCTTGAGAATTCAAATGTCTATGGGTCTCAGATTCCACTTACCATCAGGTGGCCTGAGTGCTCGTGAGCCGTCTCCTTCACATAAAAAAAAATTTAAAAAAAATGATGTTTTATGGTCAGATCATTATCCTTTAATTGTGACTTGTAATATTGATAGTATTAAACCTAAAGTATTTTGCAATAGAAACTTGACATTTAATCATATTATATGGAGAGAACGAAAACCCGAACAAATTAAAATGTATAATAAATTATGTAATGAACAATTAAGAGTTATTGATTTTCCAATTGAGTTTTGTAATTGTTGTGACAATATATGTAATAATCTAGAGCACCGAGAAAGTATTGACAAATTGTACCAGAATATTATCGATGTACTCAGCAGCGCCGCCTCTGGTAGTTATATTGCAAAACGATTCAATGTTAATAAACCGGTTCCGGGATGGAATAGATATGTAAGTGAGGCTCACAGGGAGGCTAGGTCAAGGTTTCAGCTATGGGTATGGTATGGGAAACCAAAATTTGGCACAATTTATGATGAAATGCAAAAATCCAGAAATATATTTAAATCACGGTTAAAATGGTGCAAATTCCAAGCAGGACTTTCGGAACTTTTGGAAAGCCACCAATAAATTAAATAGCAAATCTAGTCTTCCGGTGAGCGTCAACGGTGTTAATGATCACTACAGTGTAGCGGAGTTGTTAAGAGATCACTTCACTATAACATCGCCTTTGGGTCCGTCACAGCCAAAACACGGTGATGGGCTGTCGGGTCAGGAGATTGCAGGTAGGTTCACAGTCAAAGACGTAGATAATGTGGTCAGACAATTAATGTCGCGTGGTAAATCTCCTGGTCACGACGGCCTAAGCATCGAGCATTTGAAGTTTGCAGGCCCTCGTCTGTGTAGAGTGCTCGCTATGTTTTTCACACTGTGCGTGGGACATTCCTATCTACCCGAAGCACTAATGAAAACTGTGGTCGTGCCTATCGTGAAAAACAAAACGGGTGACATCTGTGACAAAGCTAATTATAGACCAATATCATTGGCCACAATCGTGGCAAAGGTTCTTGATAGTTTGCTTAACAGTCAACTAGATAAATACATTGATCTACACGACAATCAATTTGGTTTTAGACGTGGACTGTCGACGGAAACGGCTGTCCTGTGTGTTAAGCAGACTATCAAGTACTACACCAATCGGCGAACCCCTGTCTATGCTTGTTTCCTTGACCTTTCTAAAGCGTTCGACTTGGTTAACTACGACATCCTGTGGCGTAAATTAGAGAACATCACTGTGTCTGCGGAGCTAAACAAAACACTCCAGTTTTGGTATTTTAACCAGGTCAACGTCGTGAGATGGTCGGGAACATATTCCGAGCCATACAGGTTGGAGTGCGGCGTGAGACAAGGGGGACTTACATCTCCCAAGCTCTTCAATCTGTATGTCAATGGTCAATAGAGGAGCTCAGCAGCTTGCATGTCGGCTGTAATATTGACGGCATTTGTCTCAATAATATTAGCTACGCAGATGACATGGTGCTGCTGAGCGCCTCTCCGTGTGATCTTGCCAAGTTGTTGCGGGTGTGTGAGAGATATGCGGTCAGCCACGGCTTATCATATAATGTCAAGAAGAGTGAATGCATGGTTTTTTGGGTCAGAGGTAAACGTCCGTACAATGTTCCGGCTATTAAGCTTAACGGCGCTCCGTTAAATATTGTTAAAGAGTTTAAGTACCTTGGGCACGTACTGTCCTCTGACCTAAGGGACGATGCAGACATAGAGAGGGAGCGTAGGGCGCTGTCTGTCAGAGCGAACATGGTGGCCCGCAGGTTTGCTCGTTGTTCCGCTGAGGTTAAACCTACGCTCTTTAGAGCATATTGTTCCAACTTTTACACGAGCAGCCTGTGAATAAACTACACGCAAAGGCAGTATAACGCCCTGCGCGTGCAGTTCAACAACGCGTTTAGGATGCTGATGGGGTTGCCTCGATTCTGCAGCGCATCAAGTATGTTCGCGGATGCAAGAGTGGACTGCTTTTACGCCATCATGCGAAAACGCTGCACATCCCTGGTGCGCAGGGTGCGGGCCAGCTCCAACAGCATCTTGGCGACGTTCGCCCAGAGGTTCGATTGTCAGTAAGTGAATCATTGTTGTCTGGTTCACGTACTGGCATATCAGCCTAAGTAGGTTAGCTTAGTTTAAAACCTATGTGCTCAGTAAAAATATGTAATACTAACATTAGGTTAAATTTTTAATCTAATTTACTATAGTCCGGTCAAATTAGACTAAAAAATAATAGTAAAGGCACATAAATTTACAACAAGCTGCAAATGCGTGTAACTGTTCAAAACATAATTAAAAATAACATTTTAAAATTCCGAATCATTGCGATGCCTGGAAAAAAAAATATTTGAGGTCAAAGGTCAAAAATCTTGAAAAAAATTGGTTTTTCGCGATTTTCAGCAAAACGGTAAGTTTTATCATATAATCACCTCAGATAAAAATTGTTAATCATAAAATTCTCTACAAAAAATGTATCAATACTTTTTTTCTGAGAGCCACCGTTTTTGAGATACAACGAATCAGAGTTGTAAAAGTTGTAATCGTCAAAATATGCATAAGTAGGTACGCCACGTATATACATCTCTGAAGCTGTAATTTAAGTAAAAATATTTTTCAATTGGTATACATAAGTATATATATGAGAATATCAGGTAAAATGAAATCCAAATTGGTCGTCCTAAAGACAAAGCTATGGATCTGGCTATGGACGAAATATTTACTTACATTGAAAACAGCGATGACTGTCAGTTCACTCTCAACGAATTAAGTAATATTTGCAAAACTACAACTTTAGATAACAGGACGATAAAGATACGGCTAAAACTTAAGTATGGGGATAAACTTATTATTACTGAAAAATCGGGACGATGTTTAAAAGACAATCATCATGAAATTTTGAATCAAGCTTGGTACGAAAAAAAAAAATTGAATAAAAAAGAAGAACGATTCAGAATTCTAGAAGCAGCAGCAGCTATCATTCGCGAAGATATTCAAGCCGCAGTGTTTGATAATTCTAACTACCCTCCACCAGGTCGCATGTTTGAAGATTTAAACAATGAAATTCCTGAGTCCTTGACATATTTTACGGAACGAGTGATTTTGAAGAATAAACGATCTAATTTAGATCATTTCAAATTAGTATGCACAAATATTTGCCATAGTATTATGACTGCGGTTCGACCAAGGTCTTTTAAGTCTAAATTACAATTAGGCCTCGCAGTTTTTTTTCATCGACGATTCGGCTCTAAACGCCTCATACAAATTTTTTCGTCTTTTGGGTTGTGTGCATCTTATAATGATACAGTTATGTACGAAGCAGCAGCAGTTTTTCATCGTCTTCCTCATATTTTACCTCCAGAAAGTGGCACACTTATTCAATACGTTGCAGACAATGCTGATATCAATGTAAATACGTTAAACGGTAATAACACGCTTCACATAATGGGTATTATTCAAATTGTTACCCCAAAACAATCTGTTTTATTGGAAATTTCAGCAAAAGATTTCAAGGCAAAAGCTCATGTGCCCATACAGATCTATCAAAATGATGGTGTAGTAGGTTACAGTAAAATACATGTCCAAGATTTTACATATGAAACTGAAACGGTGTCATTCCTCAAGAAAGCTGATGTACTATGGTTTCATGGGAAATGGAAAAATGCGTCTATACCCGGTTGGAATGGTTTTATTGAACGTTTAACGATCAATCATATAATTTATTCGAAATCTCAAATTTCCTTTTTACCATTTATTCAGCAACCAGCTAGTAATTATAATACCATATACACGACTTTACTTTGTGCATTAGAGAATGCGAAACGGTATGGCCACACTGTATGTTTCGTGACTTTCGACCAACCCTTGTATGCAAAAGCTCGAGAAATTGTATCAGCTGCACCTGACGGCTCTGAAGTATCAAAAATCATCATTAGACTCGGAGGATTTCATCTTCTCATGTCCTTTCTTGGATCAATTGGTTATGTTATTCAAGGAAGCGGCATGAAAGAAGTACTTGCAGAGATCTATGCGTGTGCATATAATGACGATTACAACTCTTTGATTCGTTGTATCTCAAAAACGGTGGCTCTCAGAAAAAAAAGTATTGATACATTTTTTGTAGAGAATTTTATGGTTAACAATTTTTATCTGAGGTGATTATATGATAAAACTTACCGTTTTGCTGAAAATCGCGAAAAACCATTTTTTTCAAGATTTTTGACCTTTGACCTCGAATAATTTTTTTTCCAGGCATCGCAATGATTCGGAATTTTAAAACGTTATTTTTAATTATGTTTTGAACAGTTACACGCATTTGCAGCTTGTTGTAAATTTATGTACCTTCCCATGTGTAGATTGACCGGACTACTAACACTTTGTAATAATATTATGGTCCAAAGATGGCTGAAATAAATGATTTTGATTTGATTTGATTTGAAACAACAGTAAGTAGAATATTTTCAAGAACTTGTTGGAAAATGACGGAAATATTAAAAATATTCATTATAGAACCATCAAGAGAGGTAGTTCTTGCCAACTTCCCAACAAATATTATATAATTGATTGCCTTGAAATAGAAGTTCCAGGTAGTGCAGTACACCAATCTTTGACCTATTCCTCTAACAATAAATGTAACATAAAATGTAAATATCTGATATCTTCAACTCCCGACGGAGTTTAAACTTTATCTGAGACGGTTTTGGTGGTCGAACTTCAGATTTTTTCTGAAGAATCCCGCTTTATGGACATTATACCATCGGGAGTTTATATCATGGCGAACAGAGGGTTCAAGCACATCGAAGCAGTGTTGACAAAAAAACAAGTTCCGTTGATTGTAGCACCCAGTGTTAGTAGCACCAAGAACATTTCAAAGGAAGACGTTTCAAAGTCAAAGAAAATTGCAAGCCTACGAATTGATTTCATGTTTACAAAAATAAAAAGTAAGCTTAAATATTACGCATATCTTTTAATTTTGGAAATACAACATCTATCCAGAACTTCATTGCAGCATCCAAAACAGACACAATGCTGTTATCAAATGGCACATAATAAATATGTACTTCTTTTGATTATCCAAATATAGGTAGTCGATTTGTGGTTGTGTGTGAAGTTTCTTAATTGACTTAACTTACAGTATTGATAGTATACATTGTCAATATATGTTAAAATTAAAATCATTACCTTTTAATATTTTGTTAAAGATTTTTTATTTATTTATCGACAGGAACATTAGTGTCTGCTGGAGGGAATCTTAATCCTTCGATATCGGACCATCTAAGCAACCTGACTGACAGATTTAGATACGAGCCCCAATGCAAATAAGTTCGTCTAGCAGGAATAAAAAATGTTAACCTAACTTCAAAGTAAAATTCAGGGAGACCTAGATGTTTAGGAGAAAATGTAACATAGAAACCATATGAATTATAAATAATAGTTTATTTACCAACAGAACAAAAAAATACTTTCCACAGTCATAAAAAAAGAAACATTATTTTGCAAAATGTATCACACGCAAAATAGTTCGTCTTCAGTTCCACCGACGCAGAATAGAACGTCTACGACTTAGTGGCGTCACCTTTTGCACCCAAAACGGCTTTGATCCTGAACGGCATCGAATCTACTAACTCTCTACACTCTTCAGGGGTTACTCCATTCCAGACACAAGCAAGTTTCTCCTTAAGGTAAGCTTTTGACCAAGAAGGGTCCTTTCGCAACTTCTTCTTCATTTTCCACCATAAAGTTTCTATGGGAGACAAGTCCGGGCTGCTGGACGGCCATGATATGGTAGGGATTTTTTTGGACGTCAGCCACGCCAGGTGTACCCTTGTTTTGTCGACAACCTTTTCATCGAATATTATTTCATCGACAACGATTCATCGAAACTTTAGTACTAGTAATATTGTTTGGCGTAATTTTATTTCAACTACTATTTATTTAAATTTATCTTACTACGTAGAAATACTAATCAACGAATACTACTTAATCGCTGATTTGTTACAAATTATCTTAATTGGTACAGCTACAAAACATTGCAATTCATTTCTTCGACGTATTACTTTAATACATTTTTATATGTCCTATGAGGCTTTCAAAGTAGGTTAGGTTAGAACTGCGACCCCCAAGAAAACGAACTGTTGACAGAAGTGGGTTAGGTTAGGTTAGAACTGCGACCCCCAAGAAAACGAACTGTTGACAGAAGTGGGTTAGGTTCGGTTAGAACTGCGACCCCCAAGAAAATTAACTGTTGACAGAAGTGGGTTAGGTTAGGTTAGAACTGCGACCCCCAAGAAAATGAACTGTTGACAGATAGCATGACACATTACTATTATTAAATTATATCAATGGTCAATCATAACACACATAGCTATAATCGCACAGAGTGCTTGCGTTTAGTTTTGATAGCAAAATATTACCAATTGAAATAATTTTATGCGGAATAAATATTATTACAAGTAAAAAAAACAAATAAAAAAACCCGAAATGATTAGTCATGATATGAATTTGATTGAAATAAGTCAACTACCAATTAAAAGACCTCATTTCAAATTACCTAGTATTGAGTCCTCGACGCAATGAGTTGTCGATGAAATGAAAATACTTGAAACGTTGTCTTTGAAATAATATTCGATTAAAAGTTTGTCGGCAATTCAATGGTAAACCGCCACGCCATCGTTTTTTTTGCGGTATGGCACGAGGCACCGTCTTGTTGAAAAGTAAATGCATTACTATGTTTCAACTTCGGTATAGACGGCAGCAAACTCTCTTCCAAGATGCTTTTGTACTTCTCGGCATTGACGGTTCCATCTATAAATTGCAGACGGCCTACACCCTGTGCCGACATACAGCCCCAAATCATCAAGGATGCTGAAAACTTCACCTTTCGCTTGAGACAGTCATTATGAAATGCCTCTCCTTTTTCCCGAATGACTTTACTTCGTTCATCGCCAACTGTGACATCGAATTTCGATTCGTCACTCCATATTATTCTTCGCCACTGGTCGGCAGTCCAGTTTCTGTGTTCTTTAGCAAATTTTGACCTGTTGGTTTTCTGTTTTTGAGTAAGTAACGGTTTTTCTTTAGCTGTGTAAAAACCGTAGCCCATTTTCTTCAGTACTCTCTTGCAGGTATAAACTGATATATTCTTTTTAATTGCGTCACGCCATAGTACAGTAAGTTCTCCTGCTCTTGCACGACGATTTTTCTTTATTATCTTCCTCAGAATCCTGTTTTCTGCTTTGCTGGTTATTCGTGGACGGCCAGATTTCTTTAAACAGGAGACTGTTCCGTGTTTTCGGTGATGCTCGACGATCGTTTGAATTGTAGATCTTGGCAACGAAAGGTCCTTGGACATATGGTAAGTAGATTTGCCCTTATTGTTATTGGAAATAATAACTTTCCGCACTTCTTCAGTCACTGGTTTACCTCGTGCCATTTTTATAGAATAATGATTATGAAGTAATGATAATTTACTTTTAATTTGGCTTTTTATATAGCCCGTTGATATATAAGATGACAGAGAATATTCTATATTCAATTAGAAATATTATTTTACATCAAACCACTTAAAAAGCAGTTTTTATTTTAAATAGACGACCAGTTTTGCGTCAAATATGAACTAGATGTAATTCTTTGCTTACAAGATGTGAACTTTATGATAGAATTACATTAAATTCGTTAAAATTATCACACTTTGTACAACGCAAGATTAAACTAGGTGTAATGACCTCGTGTTTAGCGTATTCCATTAATCATCAAAGTCAATCGGAGATTAAATATCAGCCTTAGAATGAAATATCACATTTTGAAGTGCAACTAGACGATCTATTATGCATTGGGGCTCGTATATTAAATTCCTTAAGAAAAACAACAAAATGTTTTGAAGTAAATCGAGTTCCATTATCACAAATAAATATTTTAGAACCCAATTTAAAAAATATATCTTATTCTAGAAATTTGCAAATGACTAGTTTGCCAAGGGAAAAAGCCAAGCATTTAGTAAAGACATCAACAACTTTACTGATAAAATTAAACGGTGCTCAGAATAATATGTACGGGGTAAAAATCCATAGTGAATATAGTCATAGGCATGATAGGCGTATCAACAATTTTAGGATTAACAGAGATACCGAAAGGAGGAGTATTAGAGCACTTATGAGCTTTACAGGTGCCACAGAGTCTAATATAATTCTGGACATCTAATAAACATCTTATTCCAAAAATGATGTTTTTTTTTATTTATGTAAGGTTTTATGTACGAGTATACCTAAAATTACCAGAATTTACGTCGTCATGTTTGTTCCTGATAGTGTCCATAATATTTTCTTTGGGAACTACTATTTTCCAATATAAACGAGAATTTTAATTAAATTTGGGCTTCAAATATCTGTAAACAATTTTATTCCACTTTGTAATTTTTATATTTAGTGGGATTTTTTTGTCAATTTGCAAATATTATTTTATACCAAGGATCCCAAATTCATCATCTGGGGGAGCAAAGTCAGAGGGACCAAAATAGCAGCAATTTCAATGCGAGTAATAGCATCTGGGACAACATGTAAAGAATCATTTTACTGAATATTATGTCAAATGTAAATTGAGAAATCCGAACAGCCCATCTACTCGTAGCTAAATGACCGCTAGGATTAGAAAAATAACCATTTGAAACGGCATCATCTCTAATTATGTGAATTTCATCCTTTCTATATAATGCAATAGGGTGCTGGTTTCCAGCATCATCCTCCTAGCGCAGTGAAGGAAAAAGTATTTTCAAAGTTTGGGCACAGTAAGACAGAGGCGGACATTAGAGCCAATTTTAATTTATTTAAATCATCATCAGTCGGCATTTCAGACAACAATATTTTTAGATTTTTTCAATGTACTTCGTACGCTAGTGCACTTACAGAGTTGAGTCTGTGACAAATATCCAGTACATAACATCAACCTGAAGACCAGAAGATTCGTATTGACAGAACAATAGGAACAAGCATATTTTTTTTCTTACGCTCTTTTGAAAGTGTAATGAAAGAGAAGGATAACTGTGTACGCGAATCAATTATAGACTATAGTGTTACGAGTATATTTTCATAAGATATATAGCTTTAAAAAGTCATAGATCGGGACTGGGATTCTATACGGTAATAACGATATCGTCTTTGACGTATTTCCGTATTGTCAACGTTTTGATTACTCTTATGTCATTTATAATAATGGCGACTGTGACATAAACGATTCTTAAACGTGTCAAACTCGATATCGTTTTAACGCAGCAGAATAGAGGCCCTGAACCCTGCAAAAACACTCCATACTAAATAGACGACAGGAATGACGTCACAGCTGTTGTCCCAGTTTTAAATTTACGGACCTTATAATGAAATTTGCATTTAACTCAGAAATGACTATGGTTAGCCTCCTAAGGTCCAACGAAAAATTCAGCATGTAGTCACTACGGCCCATAGTCCTACCGGTAGTACTTTTGTTTTATACTCATTACGACCCAAGTACTTAAAATACTTTTTTTCTGTTATTGTACTTGTGTAGTCAGAGCGTACCACGGTCCTACCGGTAGGATTTCTATAAGTCCTACGCTATGACTACACAACTGTCGAAGGAGCCGAGTCTGAATGACAAAGTTAATAAGTACTATGGGTACGACCTTGGGCCTTAATAGGTTAAGCCAATATTATTGAAGTAAAATATGATGTAAATAAAATAAGGATTCTGGCAAAAACAATCATAACCTTAAAAGAAAAATTGAAATTTTAATAAGTTTTGATTCCATATAAAATCTTAATAAACGGGTCAAAACTTAGTGTACTGCGTTATATATGCATTTTTTCAATTTTCTCTAAAATCGTATCGATGAAACTCAATTCTGTTTTTCATGCACGTTCCCTTTTTGCCCTGAAGCCATGCTGTGCATCACATAACGAGGGTTTCACCTGTGTAGATATTGCATGGTGCAAAACAAACTCAAATAACTTAGCCAGTAAATAAGCTCTCGCGCTCATACTAACTGCTCACTATTTTTTACGTCTGGGGGATGTTTGGTCATTACGATTTGTCTAGCTGCTAAAATATAATTCTGTAATAGTTGTCTATATAAAAATGAACTAAGAAAAAAAACGCTTAGATTATTTAGTTTCTCTACTTTAGATCTTTCTCTTACTAAAAACTAGCGCCAATCCCTCTCGAAATCTCGAAATACTCTTTTCACTTCTCCTGCTCTTAAAATGCTACTTAAATCTCTGCGAATCGGGAGTGATATATCTATCTTTGGAGTGATTCTTATCGTCGCCGGCATTATATCACTTTCACTCTTCATTTTATCGACGATAACGGAGATAAAATGAATCTTATGAACATTACTTTAGAAACTATTATGGTGACAGATAAGAAAACTGGCGAACGTATAAAGGAGGCAATGGAAACAACAAGAGAGCGCTTTGGAATTTCAGATAAGGAAATTGTTTTAGTTACTGATTCGGGGTCTAACGTCAAAAAAAGCCTCGCAGTTAATGCCTGATGTTCAAAGCCATTTTTGCCTTGGCCACGGCTTGCATAATTTGGTGTGTGTTGACGGTATTAAAAACCAATCGAAAATCAATAATATCATAAAGAAATGCAAAAAAATCGTTAAAACATTAAGATATAGGGCTCCAGAACTAGAATTGGAAACTGATAAAGAGCAAAAAAAGATTTTTGACAATACAAGACTTAAATGACGAAGAATTAAATGTTGATAACTCCAGTAGAGGAGATGACATCGACAGTGATGACGAATGTCTTGAAGACCAAGAAGAACCTGGTACTTCATCAAGCTCAGCACCAACCCTAAAAACAGAAACTTCTACTCGGTGGCACAGCGCCTTAACTATGCTAGAAAGTATTTCGCACCCAATCAATAAAGGTCCAGTAAATACACTTTTAGGGAAAGTTGGAAAACCTCACCTCAAACTCTATGAGAATAAATGGGAAATTATACGAGATCTTATCAAACTATTGGAGAAAATTAAACAATGTGTGGAGATACTAAGTTCTGCAAGTTATTGTTCTGTAAATATAACACTGGTATTGAGGAGTGAAATTGAAGAAGCTCTCTCTTCGCACGAAGATGGCACATCTTTAGCCGTTGTTGAAATGACTACAAAAATGAAGAACATGTTAAATCATCGGTTTCCTATAACAGATTTGTTGGTCGTCGCGTCCCTTCTCGACCCACGCTTCTATAATTTAAAGATAGTCAACGACTTTTTAGAAAGTAAAAATATGACAAAAGCAAAATATTTAGCTCACTATGCAACTGACGTATTAAGAATTCGTGAAAATGCCAACCACGAAACATTCACTACAACTGAAGAAGCATCATCATCAAAAAACCCGAGCTCAACATCGGTTCTAATGCAACTAGCAAGCAAACACAGCACAGACGTATCCGGTTTCAGTTCATCTGTTGAAATGGAAGCTTGGAAATACTGCTGTAGCGTTGACGCTGTGGACGTTGCATCAAGCACTATTCTCGAATATTGGCGGAATAGAAAGAATGTTTTCCCTTGGTTGTATACAATTGCAAGAGCTATACTCTCAATTCCAGCACCAAGTACCCCTAGTGAGAGAGTATTTTCTATAGCTGGCATGGTAGTCACTGCTAAGCGTTCAAGACTAAGTCCAAGTAGAGTAAATAAAATTATTTTTATTCACGTCAATTATAATTTATGTAAACCATTATCTATATTTCATGTTAATGCTAAAAAATATATTTTGTTGTTTTATCGATGTTTAAAATAATATAAAAATATATTTTATCTTTTCACTATTGATTTTAAAGACTTAAAGCTAATGTGCCATTTTTGGACAATTATATTAGGTTTAATTATGACAGTAACTACTATTATTTTTTATTTACGGTTTTGTAATAACTTTATTGTTTAAAATATTACTGATGTTGTTGATTAATTACTTTGTGTTTAAAATAACGTTAAGCATAGTTAATATTATATTCTTTTTAGTTTCATTGTTGATTTTACACTCTCGATTAAAGACTTGATTATGTGCCATCTTTTTTTTAAACACTGATTATTTATAACCTCAAAATTTCAAGATTATTTTCATTTGTTTATTTTTAAGTCGAATTTGCTGATATTTAATTAAAAATGCGAAATTATAAAATAATCTTTAATTTCCCATATTCCTAGCCATTTCTTTCATACTTATATAGCTCACGCCGATCACGCCGCCGCCGCCGATCTATTTTGACCAGACGCCGCCGCCGGTCATTTGACCATCGGCGCACATGTCTATTTCCAATCGATACTCAGGCGCACATGGCGATATATTGCGTCATTTCAAATCAATACTGAGGCGCGCGTGACTCTATATCGTTTCATGACATTTTTACCGCTTAATTTGGTATCTTTAATAAATCTTTTATTTTGTATGTAACCTAATTCTTAACATTTCACACATCCATTTTAAATCAAAATTATAAAAAAAAAAAGGGTTAAACAGGACCTTTACCATAGCTCAAAGTTTAAGTGAAGATATTTCTGGAATTTTCTTCGTAAGAACAGTTTAAATATCACCAATTAAAGTTTATTATTTATTGCCGAATAGTCATCTGATTTGGTTATCATTTTGCTTTTAACTAGTATAAAAGTGCGTGACGCAGACGACGCGTCATTGCGCGAGCCGGTATTGCTCGAACTCTGTTCGAGTCCGCATAGTGAAGTTGCTGGTAGAATACTGAACGTTACGTTGAAGGTTTTAAAAATCAAATCTTATTGACACTTAAGAATTTCACTCTTGGATGGTTTATTCAACCACACGACGAAACCATTATTTTTCTAAATTTTATATAATTAATATTAATAATATTTTTATTTTACTTTTCACAAGTTAAGTGTAGGTAGGTAAACGAGTATAGTATTCAGTTGTATCTGCAAAATATAGGTACTGATTAAATTACTTAATTGCATAGAAATTAAAATTTCATACTCGTAGTGAGTTGAGGTGGAATTCGGTAAGGTACCTTAAGTATTTTGGTATAGTTCTTTCTGTAACAAGGTTACCCTCGCTTACGGGTCTTCATAACTGTATTATTATTATTATTATATTGAGCGCAAAAGTGAGACAGCTAAGAATCTAATGGGGTTATCTATTGCGCGGCAAGGGCACTGCAGGTATAATTTATCCTTAAAAAGATTAACGTTTGGTTTATTGCTTTACTGCTCTTTTGTTTATAAGAGATACTTTCAACATTTGTCACGGATTTAACCGCAAACTTTTAAATAAATACGTTATAGCAGGCTTCAATATTAATAAACTTAATAAATCTACGTATAGATAAATTAATGAGCATGGAATTGCATATGTAGTAGTATTGTATGTTTACAGGCATACTGTATTTGAATTTTCTATTTTCTCGTACTATCAGCATAAAAAGAGGTATGTTATATATTAAAGAAGTAAATACCAAAATAATGTCAGTGTCAAATTGTGAATATTATTAACGTTGTGCATATATTTTTACGTCTGATTTTATAGTATTCTCACAATTACCAGAATAATTTTGTGTCAGCCCGTACGACTAAGTGTAAGTTACATAATTTTCAAAAAACATGGCAGTGAATAATTTTGGTCCGATTGAGAGTCAAAATAAGCAAATTATTTTTAGCTGTTATAAATATTTTGAACTTGAACTGAAGAAAAATTTAAATTCCCCTTACACGGCTGCCCAGTTAGTTGAAAAAGCTACAGGTGTTTGTCTCTCTACTGTTTATAACATTGTGTCTGAGAGCAATAGTGAGAAATTCGCATCAACAAAGAAATTCACCTCCACGAGAAATATAAAGTTACGTACTTGTCCGTCATCAGCAGATGATTTTGATCAGGAAGTCATCCGGAGAACTATATACAATTTTCATCTCTCCCATAAGCAATTTCCAACCTTAAAGGCACTCCACTCTGTGTTAAAATCCGATATAGATTACAAATTTGACATTTCAACCTTACGAAAACAAATACAAAAATTAGGATTTCAATTACTGCTGAGGACTGGAAAAATATTTGTCGCCATGTCGAAAGTGAAGAAAATAAATATCGATGTCAGGAAGGGGAAATGGATCGAATTTCAAACAATCTTATTATCAATACTTGTGACAGCTCAGATGAAGAACATGATAGCGACTAAAAGCAAAAAACAGAGGACTACTACTAATTCGATTTCTTAAGGGTATGTAATTTTATTAAATTAAGAGAAAGTTATTCTCCTTTTGTTGCAAACGGTACAACCATTACAAATGCAATTCCATGTTCTCGATAATGGAGAATGTCGGTAGGTACGCCAAATCGCTTGAAACTTTGTTTCAGTAAAGTTTAAAAATAAAAAAACGTACTACTATTTGTTTCATTCAAATAGACCCAGTAGTTTTGATTCTACGAACGTTTAAAATTCCGGACAGTAATATTAAAACGCGCGATCGCCATCTTGCTACAGTGACGTCATCATTTAACAGCGGTACTCGCCCTTATATGAATGAGTAAGTTTGCAGGGCTTATATCTTTTTAACCGAAATAAGTAGCCAGTTGAAATTTTCACAGAATATGTCTTATAATAAACTCTATCGTTTAATATTATAAAATGAACGATAAATCAAATCCCAAGAGGGGTCCCCATACAAGAAACATGAAAAAAATCCAATTTTTTTAGCATTTTTATTCGATTGTATTTTTATAATGGCTTCTTATTTTGATACTATTTTAAGCTTAAATTGTAGTCTAACCTTCATAGTTTACGACTAAATAGAAATCTCAAGTAAAACTCCTACAAATATGTGACAAAACTGATTTTATCAACACGGAGTTTTAGGCGGTCACCCATCCTGTTTTAGACTACGCTTGTAGTTGCTTAACTTTGGGAGGCGAAGTAAGGGCTGTATTTGTATGATGGCTTTTTATTTCGGTGTCACATTAATCTAAACTCCATACTAACCTATAGTTTACGACCAAACAGTAATAAAACTTTGTGTTAAGAAGTGCCTAGTTTAAATGAACACGATGATGTGGCGGTGATTGCTAAACTTTGGCGGTGGGCCTTTCTTTACAAATTTCGTGATAGGTATGTAGAATTAATATTGCGACCGTATAAAATAATGAACTATAAAATATGTTTTTTTGAGTTCTGATACCTATTTTGTGTACTTATTCATTTCATCGATTTCAAATTTCGCGCGCGATCGACATCAAGTCGCTCACTCGCGATTAGTTAAATAGGTAGGTATACATGCCTACAACACTCGCTTCGCTAGGCTTAGACGTTGGCAAAGTTGGCATTAGTGGCCGCGAGCTGTAGCAAGTAGGTAGTGTTTTGGAACATTATTAGTTATTATTAAGGTAAAAGCACCAATGTTCGACACTTTTAGCTGACATGCACCAGTAATCGACAGAAGCTTTTAATTCAAAGATCATAGGGTTGCAAATTGATTGTTGCAAAACAAATGAATAACTCTTTATCTTCTTTGCATAAGAGTCAGTGTCGAACATTGGTCCTAAGTTGAGTACTGGTGTCGTTACCTTATTACTTCGTTATTTCGTGTATGCAAGATAGTGTGTGTGTTACGAGTAGATATAATATAAAGTAGGTAGCTATAAATCAAGTAAACGCAATGGAGGAAGGATTTGAAAAAGGGCAATCGGACCATCTACCAAAAATAGATGGACTTATGGTCGCTGAGTATTTTTCAAGGAACAGTAACTTTGTTGCTGCCGAAATGCGAGGATAGACCGCGTGACGAACTGCGTGAATCATAATGTTGTTGAATACTTACCGCTGCGGGCTCTGCCGCCCGCGTCCCGCGTCTCGCTTCCCGCGTTCGCGTCTCCCGCTTTGTTTTTAAGTTTTGGGGATTATTCACTTTAGCTATCAACATTTTACTTTATGCATTAATGCTTTTGGTATTTTTATGTAAAATACGGTGACCCAAAATTATAGGTAGGTAAGTGCTTGATTCCCTTTTCATCTAACTTTATTTAACCAACTTGTTCGACAAACATTACAAACTGAAAAGCCGGTCAGTGACAGACAGTTTATTTAAACTGTAGGTATGTAATACAAAAAAATACATAACCATAAGTAGTAACATCCAAACGAATTCGTAAAAATATTTCGACTTCCAAAGTTAAGCAACTAAGAGCGTAGTCTAAAACAGGATGGGTGACCGCTTAAAGCATCGTGTTGATAAAATCAGTTTTGTGACATATTTGTAGCAGTTTTACTTGAGATTGCTGTTTAATCGTAAACTATGAAAGTTATTGTAATGTCCTCTCTTTTGGAGTATTTTACGGCTCACCAACACCACAACACGCATGTACAATCGTACTATACAACCGCTCCGCTCGGCTGCCGGAACACGACTGCCCGTGACGTAGGCGCATGAGACAACCAACACTAATCAATACACTACATCCCTTTTTTGTTATGTTTATTTTATTAATTAAATATTTATTAATAAATCTATTTTTTTCTAAAATAATCAAATATAATTGATGCATCATCAGGTAAATCAAAACTTATTTACTCATTATTTAGATTAAGTTGGGTTAGGTTTCAACATTCATTTCTTCGTCGTTGGTTTCATTTTGATCCTGGCACACGCTCCATTCTCCTTGAATCTTTTTCAAATGTACTACATTCCTTCTACGAATTTGACCAGTCTCATCATTTCGAACCGTGATATCTCCTCCTTTCTTATTTTCAACTGTGTGTGTGTCTGGATTGTAGTCTAAGGTTAATTTATTTTCTCTACTCATGTTTTTGATGTACACTTTATCTCCTGGTGTTAAATCACATTCTTCAGCCTTTCGTTTCCTATCTCCATTTTCCTTTCCTTTTTCTTTCTTTTCTTGATCCCTATCCTTAACCTCAGTATCCTGTGATATTTTTTCCATTGTATCACTTACCATAGGTAATTTATCTCTAAATCTTCTATGGAAGAAAAGTTCTGATGGGGTTCTCCCAGTAACTGAATGGGGTGTGCTATTGTACATAGTTAAATAATCTAGCAAACTCTCCTTCCAGTCTCTATTTTCAGCTATACTTATTTTTAGTCGTTTTAGGATGTCACGATTCTGTCGTTCGACCTCTCCATTTTGTTGTGGCCAATATGGCACTGTATTGAAAAGAGTGATGTTTCTTTCTGTAAGAAATGCTTTAAATTCTTCGCTGATGAATTGTCTTCCGTTATCTGCAGTTATTGAAACTGGGTTTCCTAATCGACTGAATATTTCTTTAAGTTTTGCTACGATTTCTGTGGAGGTGATTTTTCGACAAATCTTCACTTCTTTATATCTGCTGTAATAGTCCACTATAACAAATAAGTGATCACCACTTGGAAGAGGGCCCATCAAATCGATCGCGATATCAATCCAAGGCCCTTCTGGCAACTCACGCCGTTTTATAGGATTTGGTGGACATGGTGCAGATACGAGAGTGCATCCTTTACACGCTTTCACGATATTCTCGGCATCTTTGTCGCATCTAGGCCACCAAACTTGTTCGAAGTCTTGCCTTCATCGACACGATACCGGGATGTCCCTCATGGGCTGCATCTAAAACTCTTTTACGGAGTGCTGAGGGGATCACAATTCTTGTTCCTCTCAATAATATACCCTCATGGAAACACAGTTCATTTTGAAAGATTTTGTATAGTTTCACGTCATCGTTTCATATGTTG
Source organism: Acleris holmiana (assembly GCA_949316455.1). Lineage (NCBI taxonomy): Eukaryota > Metazoa > Arthropoda > Insecta > Lepidoptera > Tortricidae > Acleris > Acleris holmiana. Next base: position 44,198,553 of record OX438762.1, on the reverse strand, counting down.
TGATACAAACCTTCTTTCACATTTAAAATTTCCTGGTCGTCCATTGAACTATTTATTATTTCTTTGAGGGAAACAGCCCGAGGTCGGGCATAATCCACAATTTGGCAAATGTGATTGTCTTTCAATTGTATTAGGGATTTTTCTGCACCTTTACTGAGTCTAGACAACGAATCTGCGATATTGGTTTTCCCCGATTGATAAACTACTTTATAGTCGTATGATTGTAGGCGCATAACCCATCTCTCTATCCTAGCACATGGTTTAGATTTAGTACCAAATATAACCTCCAACGGTTTGTGATCTGTTATAAGTTCAAACTTTTTACCATAGAGGAATATGTGAAAGTGTTCTACTGCCCACACGAGGGCTAAAGCCTCTTTCTCTGTCTGGCAGTAGCGGCGTTCACAGTCAGTCAGAGTTTTGTGACCGTATGCAATAATCCTGGGATCGCCTTCAGAATTAGTTTGGACCAATACTCCACCCAAACCCACTGGGCTTGCATCTGCTATGACAATCGTACGATCGTTCACATCGTAATACCCTAAGTTGGACATATTTGTCATAATTTCCTTCAATGATTCAAAGCATCGCTGTTGTTCTGGTCCCCAGTGTTCTGCAATATTGGTTCGATCTCCGTGTTTGTTTCGTAGCAGTGTTTTGAGAGGTTCGGTGACTGTTGCATAGTTAGGGATCCATTTGCTTACGAAATTTACCAGGCCTAAGAAACTTTGTAGTTCTCCAGTTGTTTTGGGTGCCCTAAATTCTTTTATCGTAGACATGTACTTTTTCAATGGCCTTACCCCTTCTGCTGACAGCTCATGTCCTAAAAAACTGACTTTCTCCATCCTAAAAGCGCATTTGTCTTTTCTTATCTCTACATTATTATCTTTTAGGACAGACATTACTTTCTGTAGTCGTGAGTCATGTTCATGCAAGTCCTTTCCATACATTAAAATGTCATCAATGTAATTTACTACCCCTTCACAGCCTGAAAGCATGTGCTCTAATGTTTTCTGAAAGATTTCTGGAGCACATGATATGCCAAACATAAGTCTCTTGTACCTGAATAAGCCTTTACTGGTTATGAAGGTGGTTATATGTCTCGAATCCGGATGTATTTCAATTTGGTGAAATGCGTCTTTTATGTCTAACTTTGTAAAAACTTTTGCATTTTTCATTTTGGGTAACAATTTATCCATTGTAGGCAATGGGTGATTTTCACGTATAATGGCTTCATTAGCTCGGCGCATGTCAACACAAAGACGCACTTCTCCATTTTCTTTCAACACCGGCACTACAGGGGATACCCATTTAGAAGAACCTACGACTGGTTCTATAATATCCCTTTGTTTCAGCTCTTCAATTTTGTTTTCAATTTTAGCTTCTAAAGGTATAGGGACCCTCCTAAAAATAAAATGACCAAGAGTAATTAATGATTAATAACGGTTTAATTAATAATCTGACCAATATAATTAATAAAAATAGTATTAAAGTATCAGCATTTTCAAGATCAATGAAATCAGTACCTGTAAGGTTGTGACATGGGTAAAATTGTATTATCAATCGGTAAATGGATTATCACATCTTTGAATTTGGAGAATTTCCCTACATCTACTTGATTAACTTCCGCATTTAATCCAATTTTCAGTACTCCTAATGATATTGCAGTAGTCTTCCCCAAGAGATTTCTCGTGCCATCAATAATGACATAGAAAGTTGAGTTTTCGGACCTCAGTCCTATTTGTATCCGAGCTTCAAATGATCCTTTTATCTTTAGTGGTGTAGTACTCCCATAGGCCATAAATGTTACATTAGGGTTTGGATGTTGATTATACACATTAACTTTACTTTCCTTCAATGCTTTCCAAGTTGCTTCTGTAATCAAATTTTGTTTGCAGCCCGAGTCGATCAACATCTTAGTTCCTACTCCTCCAATAGTGCAGTCAATTTCGACATCGTCGTCAATATGGAACACATACTCGGTTTCTTCCTCTTTTTGTACTATCTTGTTTAAGGAATCACGCACCTGATTCACTCCACTCTTCTCTTTATCGAATCGACCTTTCTTTTGTTCATAACTATATTCTTTTTCTCTTTTTCTCTTAAGAGTTTGTCTAGTTCTGCAATATTGTCTAAAATGTCCCTTGAGACCACATTTTAGGCATTCTTTATCTCTTGCTGGACATTTGGCATCATATGCAGCATGACTGGGATTACCACATCTACCGCATCCATATTTTACATTCTTTGGTTTATCAAAATTTCTTTTGTATCTACTATCCACTTTATTTACTTCCTCATTTGAATTTGTAGGTTTTTTAAATTCTTCTAATTGTTTATTTATAACTTCTAGTGTATTTGCTTCTGTGATTACTTGATTTAATGTAATTTCATCTCCAATACGAAGTATCGTTTTTCCTCACTTCGGGTAGGTAACATTTTTCTGTTATTTGGTCGATGATGCTTTCGTCTCATCTTCGTCTTTCGTAACATTTATTAACACATTAGTTACATGCACACAGTTTTGCGTCAATTTAATGAAACAGATCAGTTTTAATCTGCGTAAGTTAGTTAGGTACCGATTTAATAAGTAAACGGATTTATTTTAAGTATTGCTATTTACCTGGGTAGGCAATTGAAACACAAGCAAAATAATCCTTATACATTATAATATAACAATACAACCAAACCAATAAGTTGAACCTTCTATACCTAGCAGCATATGTAGGGTCAAGTATAAATAGGCTGTCAGTTTTTTGATAAATTCTAATCTATTGATTTATTTTAAGGTATCTGTAGAAAGGAACCATAAAAGTACCTTACTCCAGTGAATTTAAATATTTACCCATGGTTTACCCCTTAATTTCCATTTATACACTTACAATAGGTACATATAATAATAATAATAATAATAATATCACGGGACAATGTCACACAAATTGACCTAGTCCCAAATTAAGCCCTAAATAGGCTTGTGCTATGGGTACTAGACAACGATAAACTTACTTATATAGAGAAATATATACTTAAATACATAGAAAACATCCAAGACTCAGGAACAAATACTCGTGCTCATCACACAAATATTTGCCCTTACCGGGATTTGAACCCAGGACCCCTAGCTTCGAAGGCAGGGTCACTCCCAACTAGGCTAGCGTGTCGTCAAACATACACATATACATTAATTTTATCAGATTAATTAATGTATTTAAACTTTATTGCACAGTACACACAGTAAGTACAAATGGCGGACTTAATGCCATAAGTATTGTTGTTATTATCCATATAAGTTTGTAATTTTGACGACCTGATAGCCCAGTTGGCAGCGACCCCGCCCACGAAGCCAGCGGTCCCGGGTTCGATTCCCGGTATGGCAAATATTTGTGTGATTAGCACGAGTATTTATTTCTCTAATAAGAATTTATCTCGTCTCGTTATCTAGTACCCATCATAGTACAAGCCTATAGGTTAGTTTGGGACTAGGTCAATCTGTGTGAGATTGTCCCCTGATACTTATTTATTTATTTATTAATACTAGCTAAATGTTGGTAAAGTATAATGCAACTACAACCACCAATAACAACGTTTAAAATCACCGACCGGCCCATAATAATTTAATAATTATAGATACTTTGAGAGTGACGTAACTTGTTTACTTCATTGTATCACCTATCTATCCCTCTTTTTTCCTTTTAATGGTTATTATTATCATGTACTTACTTTTGCCCTCGTCGCCACATGTAATGTCCTCTCTTTTGGAGTATTTTACGGCTCACCAACACCACAACACGCATGTACAATCGTACTATACAACCGCTCCGCTCGGCTGCCGGAACACGACTGCCCGTGACGTAGGCGCATGAGACAACCGACACTAGTCAATACACTACATCCCTTTTTTGTTATGTTTATTTTATTAATTAAATATTTATTAATAAATCTATTTTTTTCTAAAATAATCAAATATAATTGATGCATCATCAGGTAAATCAAAACTTATTTACTCATTATTTAGATTAAGTTGGGTTAGGTTTCAACATTCATTTCTTCGTCGTTGGTTAAGTTTAAAGTAGCATCAAAATAATAAACCATTATAAAAATAAAATCCGAATAAAAATGCTAAAAAAATGGGTTTTTTTCATGTTTCTTGTATGGGGACCCTCTTGGGATTTGATTTATCGTTCATTTTATAATTTTAAACGATAGAGTTTATAATAAGACATATTCTGTGAAAATTTCAACTGGCTACTTATTACGGTTAAAAAGATATAAGCCCTGTAAACTTACTCATTCATATAAGGGCGAGACCCGCCGTTAAATGATGACGTCATCACCCGTGAGCGCTCGCCGCCGGGTTTCGAGCGCCGGATACGAAGTTTAAAATTCAATATCTCGGAAACTATTTGACGTATCGAAATGATTTTTTTACAGTATTTTTTGTTTTTAATGGAGAATATGATAAGCCAAAAATCTCAACTGGCCGACATTCTCCATTAATCTATAACTCATTTAGCATAGCGTGGTTACGTAAAATGCGTGCATAAACCATCCATCGTCGCGTAACCATCTCGAGGCGCGCTAGGCGCTTATGCCACGTCACACCTTTTCACCCCATTCAGGCCGTCTTGTAGTCTATAAGCGCTCGCACCTACAATTTGTAGGCTGCAGAGTGTCATAGGTCTTATCATCTATCAGTTCTAACACTTATAATAGGCTACTTGCCTCATATTAAATTTGGCTTAATAAATTAATATTTTCTGTAGTATTAGACTTAAGAAACCAATATTTATCGATTTCAGATATTAAAAGTGTAAGATGGCTACGTATTTTTTATTTAAAATTGTTCATTTTTATTTTTTAATTTGAACTCTGAAAACGCTGTCGGACTTGTTGTGACGTCATAGGACTCTAAGCAAACTTCATGTCGGTTCTTATACGAGTGAAATTCGCAATGGTACATGACATTGACATTTATGACTCATGGACTTTGAGGTTGTGTTATGATCGTAGTCGTTTTAACATTAGTAAAAACCTAATCTGTGTATTATTGTTACAGCTTTCTAGTTTTATTGATAAGAGCAATCATGGATGTTGGATTCGTGAATGCAGATAGCACAAACTTACCAAGAATCGACACATTGATGGTCGGTAATTTTTTTGCCTTGAATCCAGATTTCTGCTCTGCCGAGCTTATTATTATTGAAGATAAAAGTTTTTGTAGAAACTGAATAACTTATTAAGTAAATACTAACATCAAAGTGATCTTCGCAAAAAAACAAAAATTGTTTCAGTCGATAAAGTCAGGATCCTTTTTAGCAAGTTTTAGCCATGTATTTCGCATATTTATTTCACTGTGCATTCTAATCCATAATTTCCCTGGGGTCGTAATTGATGCGTTCTTGCATTCTCGGAATATACAATAACGTTAATTACTATATTTTCCATGTAAACTAGTGGAAGTCATGGTTTTTATTAATAAAAGTATCGAGGTTTCGAAAATGATAAATTGTTTATCTATATGTCAAATGCTCTCGTCAAATGTCAAATGTTTGTTTTCGGCCCGTATGACGTCACAGCACAGATAATCTATAGACTAATATGGCTGTAAGCGTTTTCGCCTGTTAACGAAAACTAAACCTTTAAAATAAAGTTTTGCGGTTTTGTAGGTCCTACAAAAATATGGGAATATTTTTTTTCATCTAATCGGACAATAATTAATAACTTGAGACCTACTTTAAAACAGAGTCAACTAGCCTATTATAACTAAATAAAATAACTTTACGTTCAACTTTGTAGTCACGACTCATACCAGGAATCGATCAAATAATATATATATATATATATATATATATTGTATGAAAACAACATGTCATGTGATGATTTTTGACCCAATTCCAGACCAAAAATGTTCATATTTCTAAGCAGTACTGAGAAGAATATGTTTAGTTATGTTAAGTTAGAGGTAGTTTAAAATTGGAGGCCCTTAAGTACATATATTAAACATAATACCTGCCCTGGACCTTAAACTGGCTTAGTACCCACAGAACTATATCGAGATAGAAGGAAAGAGTGTATGTACCTCGCGTGCCGAAGAGGTTCTGAGGACTGCATTGCTCGCCGCGATGCTCAGTCCGCTCTCGACCGCTGTCCGTGTGTGACGTTCGAATTTAAAAACAAAATGCCCTGTTGCTCGATAATAAACTGTTTAAACACCACCAAAAAAGTAGGAGCTGTGAATCAAGATATTTCTTTCATAGGTAAGTACTCTTTTCCCTAAAATATCCGTTATTATTTATAAAACAATTTATTTTGTTGCATAGTATTAATTTCATATAAACAGTAACGGTCGAGTCCGTGTCTACTGCTACTTTTCCATTGCGGCTTTAATTTGACGCGCCAGACTTGGCATGCATTGAAAACCAGCAAAGAAAATAAACCAATCCAAACTGTCCAGCACTTGTCGAGACGCGTTCAAGGTTGATTTCTCATTTTTCTGTCAAAAGTAAGATATAGTGTTGTACCCGGCGATTTTCAATGCCGATTTCTTAGTCGATTAAAATAAATTTTGAAAACAGAAAAAATGATAATTATTTTTACAAGCGTTTATTTCACTTGCAATGTATGTATATGCGTATGTAAGTATGTATGTATGTATGGGCCAAAATCTTGCAAATTAAATTTGACCCACTTCCCGTTAACGGAATGGGCTGAAATTTGGACCATATATGTAAACTCAATGACAATGCAATATTATGGTATCTAAGAGATGATCTGATGATGGAGTCGGAAGGTGGCGACAGGATCTCCGCTATTCTTAACGTAGACCCACCGTGTTAGGACTCAATAGTTTTGTCTCGATAAGCAGATAAAGATTTTGCAAAAAAAAGTACATTCGGCAGCAAAACTTGTCCCAAAAATGCTTTTTATACTATTATGTAGTTGTGAGATGAAGTAGTAGTCAAAATGAAATATTTTTGCCAAAAACAAAAATTTTTGCAATTTTGTTTCAGTTTTCCAAAAGATCCTATTATAAAAAATAGATGTATAGAAGCAACGGGTCGATAAAACTGGTTTCCTACAAAACACAGCCGGATTTGTTCTGTACATTTTCACAAAGATACCTTTACCTACTGGCCAATCAAAGTACCGGCGAATAATCAGTACAGCTTATCCGACTATAGATGTAGTGATAATGTCAAATAATGAAAAGGTACCTACATTTATACGTCACAATGAGTGTGTGTGTGTGTGTGTGTGTGTGTGTGTGTGTGTGTGTGTGTGTGCGTGCGTGCGTGTGTGTGTGTGCGTGTATGCGTGTGTGCGTGTGTGTGTGCGTGCGTTCACGCGCGCTTTATGCTACAGACATAGTATTTTTTATGCTACAGATAAAAGGATCACCTTCTTTAGAGAAGGACTCTATCAAGACCACGCCAAGGAAAAGAAAGCTGGAAAAAGTGATTTTACTATAAAATGATGACATACTAATTTGTTTTAAAATTTGTGTAATTAGTAGTTTTGCATTATTATATTTCAACATATATTAGGTACACTTACAGAATATTAATGAACCATCCACATCAGACGAAACTTTAATTCATACACCAAAGAAGAAAAAAATTATGAACCAATTGAATAACGCAAGGCAAATGATAAAAGAAAAAGACAAACAAATTTAAAGCTTGAAGGAAAAAAACCGTCGAAAAGTAAATAAAATACTTTCCCTAGTGGCATTGCTGACGCTCTTCCGTTGCGACTTGCGATCGATGACACCACAGATTAGAAACGATTTTGTGTATGTTGTACACATCACTAAAAGACTCGCGTGACGTCAAAGTGCCTACGCAAAATGTTACACGCTCGGTTCTCATATAAAACGACGAACTCTTTCCTTCTATCTCGATATAGTTCTGTGTTAGTACCAAGGATCGTTAACTGCGAGCGAAATCCATTGAAATGACGTATGACAACCAGTTAGGGATGGCGATGGTTCTAAATTGATGAACTAAAATAATACAAATAAATATAACTGAAAAGAATCTGAATCTCAGTGTAATGTTATTATTACAGTTAAATGGTAAATTTTTGTATTTTGGTTCTTGCTTTTAATGTGACTTTCTAAAATAAATATTATTGGTTTTCGTTTTTTATTACAATATGTACACAAAACCGATATATCTTCTTTTTTTAAAAACCTATGCTCTTCAAGCAGTAGCTCCATTGTTACTTTAAATTAATTATTGTTACAAAACTATTTGAAAATGCAATAATAAGCAAACACAACCAGTACTTGACGGAGTCACATTGACAATCATGACAAGAACATACCTACTAGTTCGTAAATTTATCTATTGACAAAATATTTATCAATTCCAAGAAGTTTTAGTTTAATGTCATAGATAGCACTTATTACTTATTAGTGTCTAGGTGACCTAGACACTGATAAGTATAATATAATGATATTAATGATAAATAAACACATTCCTCCATACATATGAATAAGTAGCATAACTGACGATTCGAAAGTGCTTGTTTCTAAGCCTACTCAATAAATATTTTTTGCCTTTGACTTGACTTGACTGGGTAGCAACCCTAGTACTTCAATGGATTTCGCTCGCAGTTAACGATCCTTGGTTAGTATCAATTTCACCATACAATGTTAACCACTTAACAGACAATTAGAGTGTTAACAGTTGTCAAAATGTATGAACTAACAGTCAATTAACATTGATGTTAAATTTATAACATCATATGGTGAAATTGGTACGTAGTATGCCATTTAGTGCCATTACATAGCCATTTTTAGGGTTCCGTAGCCAAATGGCAAAAAACGGAACCCTTATAGATTCGTCATGTCTGTCTGTCTGCCCGTCCGTATGTCACAGTCACTTTTTTCCGAAACTATAAGAACTACACTTGGTAAGTAGATGTATTCTGTGAACCGCATTAAGATTTTCACACAAAAACAGAAAAAAACCCCGTAAACTATGGGGGTTTCCCATACTTAGAACTGAAACTCAAAAATTTGTTTTGTTATCAAACCCATACATAGATACCCTAATCTATGGATAGGTTTTCAAAAATGATATTGAGGTTACTAACATCATTTTTTTCTAAACTGAACAGTTTGCGCGAGAGAAACTTCCAAAGTGTTGAAATGTGTGTCCCCCCCCCCTGTAACTTCTAAAATAAGAGATTGATAGAACTAAAAAAAATATATGATGTACATTACCATGCAAACTTGCACCGAAAATTGGTTTGAACGAGATCTAGTAAGTAGTTTTTTTTTAATACGTCATAAAAACATTGATCAAAGCTACATCAAACTTTTATATTATGTTACTTGCTGCTACGGAACCCTTCATGGGCGAGTTGGCCGCTTTTTTTTTTCTATTACATTGGATAAACACAGATTGAGCCTAAGTGCCTGTTCACACATACCACAACTGCAGCACATCGCCAAAAATTTAAATGTGGGCAAGCAATGGTTACATGTAAATCTTGCTGCTGGTGGCTGCATTGTGGCTGAGAAGTGGCTTGATTTAGTCAGTATCGCGCACACAATTATTTAAATAACTGATTTTAATTTCATACAAATAAGAGCCTGCCCATGTGGTGATTGTGGTACGTGTGAATGTTAGCCCGATATAAGCTTAAGTACCAATTTCAACATACAATGTTAACCACTTAACAATCTATTAGAATGTTAAAAGTTGTCAAAATGTATGAACTAACAGTGAATTAATGTTGTATTAATTTAACATTCTATGCAGAAATTGGTACTAATTTCACAAATTAAACGGGCTGTTAAATCTGAATCGCCTGTAAGTCTATACGTATTGACAACAATTACAGTTAATCTTTGACCGTCTTTATAATGAAAATATGCCATTAACATCAGTCAGACTATCATAATATATTAATATGTATATTCAACAACACGCTAGCCTAGTTGGTAGTACCTCTGCCTTCGAAGCTAGGGGTCCTGGGTTCAGTTCGGTAAGGGGCAGATATTTGTGTGATGAGCGCGACTTATTTTTTCCTGAGTCTTGGATGTTTTCTATGTATTTAAGTATATATTTCTCCATATAAGTATATTTATCGTTGTCTAGTACCCATAGTACAAGCCTAGAGCTTAGTTTGGGACTAGGTCAATTTGTGTGACATTGTCCTGTGATATTTATTTTATTTTTATTTATTTATAAGATTAAGACTAGGTAGGTACTTACCTAACAACAGTCCGTCCATATCGAAAATGCAATGTGTTACATTTTGGTATCTCACTGTGGATAATAAACGTCTTCCTACCGACTTAAATAATGTCTTTGTACAATAAAACATTATGGACCAGACAATGCAATACTTTTTTAAAGTTCTATAAAATTTTATGCTTACATTAATAACAACAATATAATATAATAATAACCTTAACAACAATACAATCACTTTAATTTTGGCTGCAATTCTTACTGCGAAAATAATTGAAGATATTTCATTTAAATAATTCCAAGTTCTTTTAATAATTGTAACCACCGATAAAACAAACGATAGCAAATAGAATTATAGAATAGCAAAAGCAATAGCGCATAGAGTGGTAGTTACATAAAAATCCTCATTTTTTTTTTTTTTTATCTTAGCTTCTCGCTACTAGGCCATCAGCTTAAAAGTATTTTTAATAAACAAGTCACTTAAAACATACAATTAACCTATTTACAGAACAAAACACGAAAATTAGTAACACTACTCTAAATTAAAATAGTATAGTACTTTAAACAACAAATCATATCAATAAATTTTCAAACATAAAAGGTAATTGCAAATTTCTCATAAAGTACCTACTGTACCCAAAATATAATAAAAACCCTCAGCACTGTCCACAGATTAGAAGGTAAGTCTAAGGCACCCCACAGATGATCTTTTTATTTGTGCAATCACAGCTTAGAGTATAGAAATGGTCTGTGAATCACAGATAACTCAGTTTTAGTTTTTAATAGATCATAGACCATAGATCATAATGATTGATGATTGACTCAATCAATTGATACCTCTAGGGGCAGAACGATTGCGCAAATATTTTGTAGGTCTATGGGGGCCTAAAGAGTCGCCACTATCGGTTCCAATGATAAAGGAAGAGAATGGATACTACATTTTCTTGCTCTCGGCTGACATTATGTTAAAGAATCGCTTTTCAGCAACATTTGCGCACAAGAGGTCGTAGTGCTTCTAGCACTGACTGCAAGTCAAAAATTGACGAGTTTCGATTTTATGTAAACATCCCACACAGACCAGGCTTTTTGAAGTTGGTGGTGCCATCTTTAGTCAGTTTGCAGTAACAGTTACCAGTAAACCTCGATGTTAAAATGACAATCGGACCGATAAATCTAGTATAAATAAGAAGTTTCAAGATGCAACCCGAGATAGCGTTGTTTTCAAATAAATCGCTCTACAAGTCGTTGGTCAGCGCGCTCTGATTGGTCCACACTGTTTGTTTGCACTACGTACGCCCACGTCACCTTTTGAATATTTAAATCGACTCTTCAAGTTATTCTAAAATAAAAATCTTCGTCCGTATTTAACACTAGTCACACACAATGCTAGTCATTTGTACATAAAGTTGCGTATTTTAATGTCATAAATAATGTTTTGAAACAGATGTAGTAAAACGGCGTTATTAATTATCACTGTGATAAATATTGATGCTAAAACTGTTTAAATGCACTTAGATTACTGAGATAACACTTCTTGTGATGTATTGAACTGGTATACACTTATTAGTAGTTAGTTTTTACTGTTTAAGTCACTTTTACTATTTTTAATTATTTTAATCACGTAAGCTCAATGTTTACATGGCAACAGCGCCATCTACCCTCCAATATATCATTACTATTATTTACAAATAATAAACTCTTTTGAAACGTCATAGTAGCGACTTAGCCTAAATTGACTGCAGGTTCAAATCGCGACCGATCAGAGAAGAACCTGTAAGAAACTCTGTCGGATGTCTTTTTTTTTTCGACGTTCGCAACCTTTTGTCGTCAGGACTAAACATTTTATTACAAGCAATTCAGTCCCAAGCATTGTTATCATTAATATAGTCTTTAATACTATAATATGCTTTAGAAATTAGTTTAAGCTTAATGTAACTCTTAAATTTATTTACTGATAGTTCAGTAACATTACTTTGGAGTTTATTATAGAACCTAACACAATTACCCATAAAATAGTTTTTTTATTTTATGGAGCCGCGTGAAGGGCACTGCGAGCTTATGTTTATTTCTGGTATTAACATTATGTATGTCACAGTTCTTTCTAAATTTAGCGATGTTTTTTTGAACATACTTACATAATGTTTTCATAAATGTATTGAATGTGCATGGTCAATATATTAATTTCTTTAAACTTATCTCTAAGCGAGTCTCTCTGGCCCATCTTGTAGACAGCACGAATAGCCCTCTTCTGCAGAACAAAGATGCTATTTACATCAGCAGCACTACCCCACAGTAAAATACCATATGACATAATACTATGGAAGTAACTAAAATAAACTAATCAAGCGGTATCTAAGTCTATTAATTGCCGAATCTTATTAACTGCAAAAACTGCAAACTGAGTCTACCCGCCAATCCAACAAGATGAGGACCCCATTGGAGCTTGGAGTGTAACGTTATACTAAGAAACACTGTATCATTAACTAGGTCTAGTTTGTCATTTTTAATAGTTACAGTAGTTTGTCTATTTTTCACATTAGTAGTCATGAACTTTATACATTTCGTCTTTTTCTCATTCAGTAATAAATTATTAACACTAAACCAATCAACTACTTTTGATATAGCATTGTTTACATCGACATTAAACTGCTGTTGTCGTTTATCTTTGAACACAAGTGACGTATCATCAGCAAACAATACTATATCATGGTTATTCTTTATAAGGTAAGGCATGTTTCATTGTAACACACGGATTGTTGGTCAGTTATCAATATTTAGGAAGTGCTTCCCCATCAGGAAGTGCCGCCATTTTCTAAGGCTTTCAACAATGGCGTACGCCTCGTTTTCAACCGATGGGTGTTTGCGTTCAGCACTCGATAAGGTCCTGGAGAAAAGGGCGACCTTTTTGCGAGAACGTAGCTGCTATTACATATTCTGACGCGTCGGTTTCTACTGTCAGAATTTCGTCTTTGTCAATTGCTATTTATGAAGCTTTACAAATGTCTGACTTCAGTTGTTCAAACTGATTAACAGCGGTTTAAGTCAATGGGAAGCGGTTTACGTTTGTAAAAGGCTGTAGTTTACTGTAGAAGTTCTTCACCCACTTCGCATAGTGAGCAAACATCTCCAGTGCTCGTTTTAGTTTGGTGGTATTCGAGGGAACTGGTAGCTGTAAAAGAGGTTCAATCCGTTCCTTGTCTGGTTCAATGGTATTATTCTTGATAGTATATTTACAGCCGCTTGGAAATCAAGTAAGTTTTTATTGTGTTCATTTTTGTCTTTTCCACAAATGGTGACATCATCGAGGTAAGTAAATGTTTCTTTTAAATTATAAATTCGAGTGTGCGCGGGAATGCGGCAACTCCATTCATGACCCCAAAGGGTATTTTGGTAAATTGATAAAGTTTACCGGCAGCCTAAAATGTACGGCTTTTTGCTTACTTTAATTGTGCAGGTACGCGCTCTTTAGGTCGATCTGACTAAAAACGTTGTATTTTGCTATTTTAGATACAATAGTTTCTATATGAGGTTAAGGATAGGCGTCTAAATCCGTGAACTTATTTATGGTCAGAGAGTAGTCAATTACGAGTCTTTTCCGATGTGCTCCCCCTCCTGCCACTAAAACTTGCGCTCGCCATGGAGAGACAGTTGGTTCAATTACACCGTCTTCCATCAGCTTCGCGAATCCTCTTTTATGAATGTTTCATCTTGTTCGCTATATTGTCTGGATTTTACTGCAATTGGTTTGGTGTTTGGAGGCAGGTTAGTAAAAATAAAAGCGGGAGGCACTGAGGCTTGCATAACATTGCAGATTAGGGGCTTCTTGGGTCCCCCAAAGTTAAATTGAAGACTAGGTGTGTTCTTTTAATATATCATGTCCGATAATAACGTCAGCGCATAGATTGCTAACGACAAGAAGTGGCCGGTGTTTACGTTGTTTTGAGAACCTAGTGTAATAGCTTGCCTGTGAGGTTTCGGTTTCAGCTGCATAAGTTGTTCTATTTTCTCATCTATGAAGCTCACTGAACTCCCTGTGTCGATAAGAGCGTCGGCGTGATAGTTGTTAAGTGTAATAGGGATAGTGGCTTTGGAAAGGCTTGATGGAGAAGCAGCAGGGACAGCATTAGCAACAACTTCAGAATCATCGGAGCCATCGGCAGGGTCTTCAGTTTTGACGGCGTTGATGACAGTATTCGTGGAACGGCATACGTTAGCAAAATGTCCTTTTCTTGAGCTACTGTCATGTGCCAGGAGTCTGATGGCCGTATTAATAAACTCGTCTCAGTTTAAATACCCATCTCAAGATATGTCAAAGTAAACGTCAAACCATAGAAAGCTGTCCTTTTTCACATATCCTGAGACGGGCATTTAAACGGAGACTTTTTTTAATACGGGCCTGAGTGTCCTCGCGTGTGTCTGGTAAAGACTCGTCGGGCTTTTGTTCACGTGTAGTTAGATGGTGGGCCAGTATTTAATTTTTTTGTTTGAGGTACATTTTATCCAGTATTTTTATGGTACCGTCATAAATAGAGCAGTCGCGGACGTGAGGGAAAATAGTGGCTGACAGATGGTTCATTAAAAGCATCACTTTCAGGGAATCGGCACCTTTACGAATTTTCTCGAGCAAGAAATTATTAAACGTATACTTCCATTGGGCCCACTTTAGGTCTGCTCCGGATATGGTGGGTTCCACGTCGAACTTCTCGGGTTTTAGGTACCTAGACATCGTAGGTGTCGGTATTTTATTTTTGTCGGTCATTATACAGCTAATTACAATGTTGCATAATTAAACTATTAACCAATATAGAATTTGGCTTTAATTAGCTAGAATGACACATCGCACTTTTAGAATTATAGTGACCTTATTCAAACATTTTCAACTTTCGATTTTGAGTCATAAAGGAGAATGCCCATATAATGCCTGGAATGTACAGAGATAACCTATATGCCGAAAAACATATTATAATTAAATATAAATATACTCATTAAATTGAAGTCTGATAATGATGGGAGTATTATGTACATTTTTTATAGACTTTTACTTAAACATTTACTCATGTTTACTCGTATCTGTAATATTATAAATGGCGTGAGACGTCACTTCCATATAAATAACACCATAAACACTATGAAATCGATTGTCATCGCCGCCGCCCGCTCTCGTCCAGTCCGTGGACTTACGCCTTCATCGCCCTCACCCTAAACCAGTCATGAAACCACTATTTTCATGTACCTTACCTATGTATACCTACTTTGTTTGTAAACATACTAAACGTCTTTATTCGTTTTGAACGAGTTTGAGATGAAAATTGTCTTTGTCTATTTGTATAAAAATAACAGCGTTTCACCGACTTTTTGAGTAATCACTAAAAGTGTTTTCGGAACTTACAGTTTCGTAGCATATTTTGGTGTATAATTGGTTCTTGTACACCTCAGGCATTTTTTTGTAGGAGAGATGGGCATTCCCCTTTAGTACTAGACCTAAGTCGAAATTCAAAACATGTGGATTAGGTTTTCTTCTTCTTCTTCTTTTTTAATTAATGGCGGTCCACACAGTGATTTCGCCAATGTCAAGTGAATGGAGTAAATCAGTAAACAGAATAAATCAAAAGTAAAAGCCGGGTATTTTTCAATCGGCCATCTTCCCTCCCCGAAGGTTACCGGAATCCCGTGGATTAGGTCACTATATTTCTAAAGATGCGACATGTGATGTGTCACAACTTGTCAATAATACATACTTATAAACAATAGCTACAAAAGAGGTTTACATATTACACCGTGAGCGTGATTTGGAACGCAGCCCATGTCATTTTAGAGTAGCATATTTATATAACTGTCTTATTTTGGCACACTGAATCCCAGTAAGATTGTGCGTATCGGCTATCTGTATGTTGCCTTTTATTTTATCGCTCCTTCTATGCCTTTAGTTCTTATTCTGTGGTAGGAACTCAATTTCTTTTGGATGACGTAGTCTATGTGCTAGCATTCAGTGAATCTATTGTATCTTATATTTACTCTGTGAAATACAGTGAATTCTATGGTTATATTCATGCTATGGCAACTTAGTACATTAGTGGTGGTTCGCCACAATCGCCACCCGCCGGTGGCGCCATCTACCCTACTATGCGAATAATATTTCATTATTGCATGGACTTGCCTAAAACTTTAGTGTTGCTGATGATTTAAAAAAAAAACATTCTTTAGGAACTATTAAATACTGAATAAAAACACAAAAAAGAAAATTTATATACTATTGTTATTTATAACAATACATATGCTGTTTAAAAATGGCAGAAATTAATTTACATTGAAAATAATGACAACACAATAAGTTACCTGTCTGCCTTGACATTTTTTGTCATTGTCCAACAAATTTTTAATTTCACTTACAGGATAATTACAAAGAAAAAGAATAAGAATAAAAAAGATGTCTTTTAAGGTGTGCTGCGTGCCTGGCTGCTACAACCGGACTGTAGACGGTAATTCAAATGGATGGGTCAAACACAGATTCCAAAAGAATTCGGACAAAATTCAACGGGCAATTCACTAAGAATGGGCGTACTATTCATATGATAAATGTGAAAATGTGTCTGTCTCTCCGTCTGTTAGGATTCGCTGAACTGATTTTGATGAGTACAAAGTAATACATACTTACTTTTCATTTCCGATTTGTTTTGTAGTTCTCGAGGGAATAGCGATCGATATACGATATCTAATCTACATTAAATTTTGATTGTGTTCGTTCGTCTGATATGTTTTCATGGCTGAACCACTCGATCGGTTTTTTTTTAATATACAAGGGAACTCTCTTTCTAGCATAGAATTTACTTAATACGTTCACTGTCCCCCTACAAAACGATCTGACAATGTCACAAGACCAATGACCATTCAATATGGGGATGTGACCCCATAGTGGAAGCACGGACTCCTGCAAAAAAAGGTGCATGACCCCACATTGGGGGCACCCGGACAGGGAACGTGTTAAATCACTCCCATAGTCGGGGCAGAGAGCATCGAGCTCTAATTTAGGCTGCGTGCTTCACCTCTGGCCATGACATACAGCCCTAGCGAGATAGGTAGACCATAGCGAGTAGCGATGTTCTACGCTGATCTACCTACTCGTAGTCGCAGGCTAAATCTAGTTATTACTTAACCGCAGATACATTTTAATTAAATAATATTTAACATACATAGCATACTTTATTCCAGAATATATATAAATATATTTTATACCTTCTTAGGGAATTGCGATATAAACGAGTGTTCTCCGAAATGCTCGGAAATGTTCACCTTAAGCTGCGGTCCTACAGTCCGTTTTTAAACAGATTAGGCTGCGTTCAACCAGGCCGACAGGCCGTTGGAAACTATGCATCTGGTGAGACCAGAAAAAAATACTAAACTCCATTAATTCACAGTTACTTTACTTTTTGAAACCACGATTGGACCTAGAAAACTAACTCCGAACATCCAAAAGCCAAACGCTCGTACAAGAAAACGTTCTCTCGAGTTAATTATAGTTTTAAAATGTCATAGACCTTTACAAACGACATTTACGGCGTAAGTGTCTAAATTTTTAGGGTTCCGTAGTCAAACTAGGAACTCTTATAGTTTCGCCATGACCGCCCGTCCGTCCGCTGCCTAGCGCAGAGACTCTAATGGCCGTATTAATAAACTCGTCTCGGTTTAAATGCCCTTCTCAAGATACGTCAAAGTAAACGTCAAACCATAGAAAACCGTCGTTTTTTACATATTTTGAGACGGGCATTTAAACCGAGAACAGTTTATCAATACGGGCCTCAGTACTTGAAAGCTGAAATTTGGCATGAATATGCATATTAGTCACGCCAACAAAGTGGTTCACTAAAATGTTAAATTAAATTTTTAGGGTACCTCCCCTAAACGTAACGTAGGGATGTTTTTTTTTTCTCGTCTACCCCATAGTGTGGGGTATCGTTGGATAGGTAGGTCTTTCAAAAACATTCGGGTTTGTGGACACAATTTTTTGATTAAGGGATTCATTTAGGAAATATTAAGCTTTAAAGCGCAAGCGAAAATTAATTATTACACTTGTGATTTTTATCTTTGTAGTATTTAATGTAGGTATAATATAACCCGGAGCGAAGCGAGGGCGGGTCATTGATATATTATAAATTCGTCTGCCTATCTGTCTGTCTGTCTGTCTGTCTGTCTGTCTGTCTGTCTGTCTGTCTGTCTGTCTGTCCGTCCGTCCGTCCGTCTGTCCGTCTGTCCGTCTGTCCGTCTGTCCGTCTGTCCGTCTGTCCGTCTGTCCGTCTGTCCGTCCTTCCGTCCGTCCGTCCGTCCGTCCGTCCGTCCGTCCGTCCGTCCGTCCGTCCGTCCGTCTGTCTGTCTGTCTGTCTGTCTGTCTGTCTATCTGATGACAAGACTAATGATGGCATTAGTGACAAAAAAAGGGTTATATTATTTTCTTCACAACACCGTGTGATGCACAGGGTGTTTTTTTGGTCGACAACTTCCAAAGCAGGAGAGATAGTACAATTAATGCTGAATCCGAATATCTTATTAAAAAATTAAAAACCTAAGAAAGTCAGAGAAATAGCATTTTCAATTATTCCCATTATTTTTCTTAATTGTGGTTACCATGCGTCGTGTTTACCGAGACTTTAATGACGTACCTAATCCCCGTGCACAATGTTATGATTCATCTTTCCCTTCATACTTGTTACGGGCTTAGGACCGTCAAAGATTACAAACACGGTTTAGGTTAAAAAATTGTAGATTATTGTTGTTAAAAATCGTTCTGAAATGGCATTTAACTACAGATAACGGTATGGATTACAAAACCGCAAGAGTTTTCTTTGGCGTTTTGCCTGAATTGGAGAATAGCCTGCTTAAAACCCACTGCAAGCCCACTTTGGCCTCTTCCTTGAGCATGGCGTGGCGTTTCAAAAGTACCCCACTCGTATAGGTTGCTAACGATAGACCTTACAGTGTAGCGCGTAATGGCCTGCCGATTAGGAAATCGTTCAGTCCAAATCCTAACGGTGTTAGCAATGTTTTGACCACTCACAAAGTAAATGTTCACAACATCAAACATTTCACGATTGTCCAGAAGTATTTTTTTCTCGCCGAGCCTTTTTTTTATCAGTTAGTATAATAAAAAAATTGTTGTAACACGTTACATAACAAGCACTCGCTTCGAAACAAACACGGAACTGACGTCGCTTGCGCAGTTTTGTGAGGGTAGTAACAAACAATAACATCGAGACGATAAGCGGCCTGCCCCCTTCGTAGCTACAGAAACGAGAGGTGATATATAAAAATTATATTTTTTTTGAGCTCAGAAACATGAATATAACCCCTATTGTGGAAGTTGCTGACCAAAAAAACACCCTGTATTGTATATAGCTATGAAAAAAACATTACGTGTAGGTAGGTAGATAAAACACTATCATTTGGGGCACCGTTTTGGATGAATTGAACTCTAAAAGTGCCATTTTCGCTAGAGTTATTGTCTCCACTCCGTACAGCCAAAACTGTAAGTACTAAAATTATGAAAAAAGTCTTAAGAAAGCACGTAACGAAAGGTAAACACACCAGTAGTCGACAAAGGACCAATGTTCGACATTGATTCTTACTCAAAGAAGATAAGAGTTATTCATTTGTTTTGCAACAATCAATTTCCCTATGATCTTAGAATTAAAAGCTTCTGTCGATTATTGGTGCATGTCAGCTAAAAGTGTCGAACATTGGTGTTGTTACCTAATTTAAGTAGATTGAATCGGTTCTTGAGATACAGGCAACTAAAGTGTTTATACCAACTAAACAACACCTAAGAGATCATCAAAGAGCTTCAAATAGAAAAGACCGGTAGTTTTGTTGTGTTTGTAGTAACGGCGTCGGAACCCTACAGTGAGCGTGCTCCAAATTGTATGGAGATAATTTGAACGGATAGGATTGTCACAGGGTTACAACAAGGGTGCACGATTGTATTTTGATTTTGCCTTGGACAAGCCGAATAAGAAAATTAGACGACACGCTTAGTCCAGTTGGTAGTTAAGCGACACTACCTACCTACAGTAGGTAGTCCAGTAACTGGACAGGCAGGCAATAGGCAGAAGCTTACAAAGCTGGCGATCCGGGTTCGATTCCCTATGTAAGGTTATAATTATGTGTGTGACGAGCGCGACTACTTGTTTTCGAGTCTAGAATATCTTACCACGGATGCAAAAGGCCTGATGGTAAGTGGGGCATTATATAAGTTTACTTACTGAAATAGATTCTTGGAACTGTAATTAAGATACGTTCTCACGTAAAGATCTTTCTGACCATCACCTTTACCTTTCAGTATATTATGCGGTGTTATTTGATTACATATAATTATGTAGTTATGTATGTGTAAACACTTTACAGTACAAAAATTGAAAGAATAAAAAAAGGCTGAAAATACATATAAGTACGATTTTAATTATGTAAGACTTACTAAACCTATACGTACGAGTGTGTTATACCTAAAGCCAATAAACAATTACGTATATAGGAGTATTTATTTTATGCTTTTTATCAGTCTAGTCCGTCTATCAGTCTGCCCGTCTTTGATCTGTTGGTCTGTCCGTCTGTGCGTCTATCCATCAAGCCCCTTTTTCTCTGAAATAGCTGAAACCACCGGAATTAAATTTAAAAGAGGTGTAGTATTTAGTAATCCTCATGATGCCTAAATCATTAGGTAATTATTTATTTACTTATATTGATTATTCATTAATAAGAATAGTTACGGCACCGAAAACAAATTGCTAGATACTCATTAGAACGGTATCATCTATACGCTCTTAAGTAATGTAGGATTATCGTTTTTAGAGTTCCGTAGACAAACTAGGAACCTTTATAGTTTCGCCATGTCTGTCCGTCCGCAGCCTAGCTCAGAGACTCAGTGCTAGAAAGCTGTAATTTGGCATGAATATACAAATATTAGTCACGCTAACAAAATAAGAAGATATAATTTTGAAATAAAAATGGTTTATTCCCATTTTTTACTATTTTAGTCCATGGAAGAGTGTTTATATTTTGTAAAACTTCGATTTCCTTATTCAAATTTGTAAGACCATCATTTACTATCTTTATATCATTTTATGTATCCCAGATGATTATATATTTATTTTAGGTTTTTCTGGCATGGAATTGTTTTTGCATGTTTTATATCTATGCAGTTGGTGCTTTGTCTTGGGTAAGAAAGAGTGTTACTTTTATTTTCAGCTTAAATATCTTTGTTTATTTTTATAAGACCATAATTTACTTGCTTATTAGCATGTAACGTATCTTAAATGAAATACGAAATAAATATTAATTTTAGGTCCTTTTTGGCACCGGATCGTTCCGGGGGCGCCGATGGCAGTGTAAAACGAAAAAGTTGTTGTGGTGGTTGCTGCTCACATTGGTTGCCTGCGAGTATGAAATCCTGGCGCCTCTGTATTTACTATTTCAATCAATGGAAGAGTGTTCCTATTATGTTAAATGGAAATATCCTTATTGCAATTTGTTAGACCATCATTACCTACCTTAATATCAAGTTATGTATCCTAGATGAAATAACTTAATTGATTGTTTCCTTTAAGGTAATTTCCTGGCATGGGGCTCTCTTTGCATGCTTTAAAGGGTACAAGAGACCCGTGCAGTTGGTGCATTGTCTTGTACAAGAAAGAGTGTTTATTTTGTGTTTATTTTGCGCTTAAATATCTTTGATTCAATTTGTAAGATCATTATTTTGTGGCTTATGAACAAGTCACGTATCCAAAATGAAATAAAACATAAAAAAACAACTATTTTTAGGTCCTTTTTTTGGCACGGGATGGTTCCGGCGGCGCCGATGGCAGTGTAAAACGAGAAAGTCGTTGTGGTGGTTGCTGCTCACATTGGTTGCCTGCGAGTATTAAACTCTAGTGCCTCTGTATTTTACTAAACACTTCATTCAATGGAATAGTGCTCCTATGATGTTGAACTAAAATTTCCTTATTCTATTTTGTAAGACAATTCTTTACTTACATAATACTTACCATGTTATGTCCAAATGTTTTTATTTTTTTTATAAATTTTATGTGTTTTCTTGCGTGGGATGGACTTGGCATGTCTTAGAGGGTGGTTAGTATAAGTACGTTGTGTTTATTCCAAGCAAGAGCGCTTCCATTATATTTAACGCTTAAAACATTATTATTTGTAAAATTGACTAAGTACCTTATAAATAATCATTGCATGTGTTCCACACAGGAGTAACTCAATAAACACCCATTTTAATTTTAGGTTTATTTCTGGCTTAAGTTTGTCTCGGTAGCGACAGCAACGGGTGCAGATCGAGAGACTCGTGGTGGTGGTTGCTGCTGACCTTGGTTTTCGGTATTCCTAGTGCCTCTGTATACTATTTGCATACAGGTGGCTTTCCAAACATAGGTAATGTTCATCTCTTATTGTTTAACTATTTACTATTACATGAATTTTAGGATACCTACCTACATAACACGCTTGCAATCGGTTTTGTGTTTACTTAGCTCAGTGTAAGGGAAAGTAATTTGCTCGTTTTGAGATTGGAAACAGAAATGAAACAGGAATGAATAGCACTATCAAACATAGGTAATAGGAATGGCCTGAGGGCCGATTACGTTAAACCAGCCAAGTATGTTTAGTAAACTATTTTTTTTAGTAGGGAGTAGATAGACCTTTGTGCCCGATCAACTGATTGATTTCTATTCTTTTTTTAACAGAATGGTAAAAAAAACGTTTAATGAGACATATCTAAATCTTTTGTACCTACTTTTTATTACCTACTCACTATAGCAACGTCCCTTTGCTTAATTTATTTCACAAAAAACGGTAACTTCATTTCGCAGGTGGCAGCCGAGTGACTATTTTCTGCTAGTTGAAAAAGTCTGGCAGAAACTCCTTTTAACAAAGCTTTATCTTACCTTTTCTTTCTTTCTTTGATAATAATGACTTGAAACATTTGGCCTGACCTGTGGCTTTAAATGTTTTAACAGACGGCAGGAGTGGTTTTGGTCTTTTATGATATGAATTGCCGGACTCGTGTTATCCATTTAAATTGGTATATTGCGTTAATGGGGCAAGCTATACTATGGATCTTGACCTGTTTCCTGGTTCTGGATTAGCCTGCCTTTTGAATCTGGTTGGTGAAGAAGTAGGTAACATGATCAAAATCTCACTTCTGACACCAAGTTAAATAATGTATATCGGGTAGGTCTGAGAATCGGCCAACATCTATTTTTCATACCCCTAAGTCATGTAAAAAAAAATGCAGCGGGCGAAGCCGCTGCCCGGTCGCTAGTTATAGATAAAGTGGTGTAAAAGCACTCGAAAATTTAATAATATTAGTTTAAAATTGTTAACATTCGTCCGGAAACTATTTGAAAACACAGAATTTTATTTTGCAACGGCATGCGATTTAGTTTTTCTCGAAGGCGTCGATGGTGGTGAACAAGAAAGTTGTTGTAGTGGATGCTGCATATATTGGCTGCGGGTATTCAACGCTAGTGCCGTAAATTTGCGTCGCTGGCTTTAAAATACAGGTAAAGTTTAAGCTCATATCAAACATCTCAAGCTCACGGTAAAAAACCCTAAAATTCAATTCAAATACATTTATTTCAGATTTTTCCATATGTTGTGGTAACAATTGTGATTTGTCCTTATGATTATGTTAGTAAGAGTATAGTTATAATAAATTAGCAAAAAATACAAAAAGAACCAATTAATTTAAATTAAATTTTAAATTTGCCACTACTTAGACACTCGACACGAACCTATTATGTAGTTTAGTCCCGTGTCCAAGTATAGGGCCATCCTCCCTATCAGTAGCGGTGCAGTGGCCAACGTACAAGCCACGTATAGGCAGCATAAAGTTCTATGTTTTGTCTCTAGGGACGTAATTCTTTTAATTTCCTTGGAAAACTACACACAGCAAACTAAATGTTTGTCATGTCGTCGTAGAGCGCGGTGGCTTGGTCTTCGTTTTGGAAAAGTTGTCTATCCGTATTTAGATGATATATTTTAATGTAAAAATAAACTTTGTCAGTCTGTCTGTTGGTTAAGTTTTAAACCGCTGAACCGATTTAGATGAAAATTGGGGATAGTTTGAGTTCCAGAGAAGAACATAGGGGTACTTTTATCCCGGGATTTAACAGTTTCTGAGGGAATAGCGAGAAACGACTTCTATGCGGACGAAGTCGCGGGCAACGGCTATTACTTAGTGTATAATATGACCACAAAGATAACTGTTTGTGTAGTTGCCTCATTCTACATTTGAGTGACGGGTAAATGTGTGGATGTAATTTTAAATTTTCTCGACTTATTATATTGCATTGAAAGGGAAAAATAAATTTTCTAGATTAAACGCTTTAATGACACACTATGATACCTACTCGTACCACTATCATAAGGGTAACGTTTCAAAATTGTACCTAAAAAGGAATCATTATAGGAAGACTCCGATATCTGGATTGTCATATAAATTTTTAGAATCGACCGTAAACTCGTTACCATCTAATGACTTCGCGCAATCTAATATAAAATAACTAAAGGACTGATAATAATAAAAGTAGTAATTATAATTTGGTTTTATTATTTCTAGGTTACAAGAGATTCTTGTAGGAGGTGTTGTGTCCAGAGCAAGGAAGGATGACCCAGTTATAACTAGAACACTTATTTAGACAATGATCCTGTCTGGTATAATCCGTGAAAAAGAAAATATTGACATTATGACCTGCAGTGAAGACCTGCTGTAGGTACTTCCGTTATGTAACGGGTGTTAGAGCAAAACAGTGAGTGTCGCCTCCCTTATGATGAAGATGAAGCGAAATACCCAACTCAAAGAACACCATGGCTGATCATCATAAAAAACAATATTTCTAAGATTAGTGAGTCTTTGTTTAAAAAGAGTTTATTGTCATTATTTTATAGACTTGGCCTTGACGCCGCCTTCCAAGCATCAATTAGCGAAATGTATTGGCCAACGTCGTGAAAATCAATGGTTCTGTTCCGGGAATGTCAAGCTGAAAAATAATTGACCGTTTGAGAAAGGGTTCATAGGATTGCAACCAATAATCAAAATGAAAAAATAATTGAATAAAACTATGGATAACACAGACAAAACAAGCAGGTCCTGTTTAAAAGATAGAAGCAATTTAAATGGGAAAGAGGAAAATTAACACGAAAAGGGGAAAATGCTAATAATACTAATAAATAAGAAACCATATTATATTCTTTACATGGTGCACTCGTACAATATTGTGGACAATAATATAAATTCGACTCATTTCAAAGAAAAGGGAGGCATGAAAATATCAGCGGTATTACTTACATACCTATCTACCTACTCACGAAATTAATCCTGAAGAAAGGAACGGAATCGGTTCGCCTTTTGCATATTAAGTGTATTCTGTTTTTGTGCAATAAAGATTAAATAAATAATAAATAATAATAATTTCGAGTAAATGAAAATAAAAGCTACGGTGCAGTTATAAGTTACTTACAAGTATGAAATAACAGTGGACTAAGATTTGTAAGATAGGGAAAGTGGAACTTTTGTTAAAAACATTCGAAACAGCCAGAAGGGGTCGATTTTTGAATCACATAAATTTATTGCCTAAGCACACCAAAATGGCCGAGAATTACTGATTTGTTTAAGTATATATTTTTGAAGGTCACGCCTGTCCTAATAACGAGTCCATCCAACCCACTCGTAAAGGGGGTCGCCGCCCCATCAGTTATTGTTTCTTCTTCTTTTAATTTAAGAGCCCTGCTGCTCTTGTCGGTGGAGTAATTTCCATTCAATCTTCTCTTTTCTCTGACAGCTCCTTCACCTCTCTCTACAAACGACACGTAGCTTCTCCTTCGTCTTGCTCTATCACTCTTTCCTTCAATCTTTACCTCTTTAATGTTTTTGGTTTGGTTATAATGTATAATGGTTTTATTTTTGAAACCGTAATTTTTTCAGAATTGTTATAAAACAAACCTAACCTAACCAAACGGGCTCTACGTAATGGCCTTTTAAAAATTCCTAAAAGTATTCGGTTTCAGAAATAAAACCATTATACAGGGTAGAAAAAAACTATGGGCCCTGGAGGGGAACTACCTAACTACTACCTAAAATGTCCTAACTAAATCCTTTAGTTAGGTCATTTTACTGAAAGCAAACATACCTTTATTTTTTAAAGAAATATATCTGTAATCAACGGTCTTGTGAAATTAGCTTGTCTTACCCGGGAATCGAACCAACTAAAAATAAAAAATAAACTATTTTCGTAATATCTCCATTTTATTATTCGAATCGGTGGGATTATTGTTCAGAATGAAATCTGTCCAATAAACATTTGGTCTTTGAAATAAAAAAGTGAAAACTAATATTAATTTTATTTTATCATCAATACGAAGAACACATATACATGAAACGTTTTTATAACGTAGACGGATATTAAGAAGAGAAAAGAAAAGTGTTGTGTTGTTTGCTCCCAATAACATTTTCTACCTCAACCCTTACTTCTTGTACAAATGAACAGTACTAGGTATTATTAATAAAGAACTTGTAATAAATATTCAATTTGATGGGTATCTCGTACAACAGATGAGTGTAAGGTGAAATGTTTATTGGATAAATTTTATCCTGTACAATAATGCTCCCAATTCGTCTAAAAAAATAGCGCGAGCTTGTTTTTTAAATTTTAGTTGGTTCGATTCCCGGTTGAGGCAGGTGAATTTATAGCGCGAGTTTGTTTTTTAAATTTTAGTTGGTTCGATTCCCGGTTGAGGCAGGTGAATTTTAAAAGATCTTATGTTTCTTTTAAAAAATAAAGGAATGTTTCCTTTTACTAAAGTGAGCTAACTTAATAATTTAAGGTAGATCCCCTCCAGGGCCCATACATTTTTTCCACCCAGTATATTATAACATTATGTATTATGACCCATTAGGTATTTTGAACTCTATATATTATGATACGATCCCTTTTAATAAGCATGTCGTGCTGCAATAAATGGCCAATCATCCCAATTCTTCTGGATCTCCACACACTCCAATATCCTTCTCTTCTCTTTTACTCTCGCCAATACCTACCTCTTGATTGGATACCATCTCCGTTCTACTAATGCCTTCCATCCTTCTCCAGCACCACAGCTCAATCGCCTCCCGCCTCTCTCTATCCCTCTGTATTAGAGTCCAGTCCACGCCTCGGTTGCATATAGTGCAATACTCCATCTGCATGACATTATGTCCATTAAATTTTACTGCCTGTACATTATCATTTTTGACTTTATTAATGGGACTTTATATAAATACTAGCGACCCGCCCTCGCTTCGCTCCAGATTAAAGTATTATACATATAAACCTTCCTCTTCAATTATTGTATCTATTAAAAAAAACCGCATCAAAATCCGTTGCGTAGTTTTAAAGATTTAAGCATACATAGGGATATAGGGACAGAAAAAGCGAATTTGTTTTATACTATGTAGTGATATAAAAATTAAAATGCTGAAATCGTGCAACCCTGTCTCACTCCTTAGCTCATCCTTGCTCTTCCTTGTTTTTCCCCGATATTCATAACCGTTTCCTGATATTTGTACAATGCCATGATAATCCACCTATCACTATAATCTATTCTAGCTTGCCTAGTGTTCCCATCATCTTTCTTCAATCAACTCTATCAAAGGCTTTTTCCAAATCAAGAAGCTATATACTTATGTGCCCAAATCCATCCTTTTGTCAGCTATCGTTCGTAAAGCCAATATAGCTTCTCTTGTGCCCTTGTTTCTACCGAATCCATATTGGTCTTCGCCAATTAATTCTTCTGCTTTATTTCGCAATCGGTTTTGTATAATTTTCAGCAAGATTTTCGATGCTTATGAGATCAGACTGAGTGTTCATGTTCTTCCCATTTTCAAGAGTTTAGCTCCTTTGACAAATTTACTTTAAAATCTTTTGGCACCCATTATTTTTTACAAAAGTCAAATAATCACAAGTGGCATTCAAAAATCGACTCTCTGGGGGGCAATTTTTAAAGCTCACCGACCAAAAAGGACTAACTTTGAAATCATTTTGCGCAACGGGTTACCTAATGATTCGCCGACAATTATTTGGCAGAATATTGATTGGCAGACAACGTTTCGCCGAGTAACGGTACGCCGATGGATTTGTTCGTAGATGTATTTTTTCGCAGACTAACGTTTCGTAACTCCACCTTTAGCAGCTGTTTTAGTTGGCTTATGAGTCAGTAACCTGAACCACTATTGGCAGAAATTCGTTAAGCCTATTAATCACTACACATTTTGAATGTTTGCTCGAACAACTGTTCGCTTTTAAAAGGTTCAACTATTATTCATCATCATATTAACTGTTTGCCACATTTTCGTTTTGCACTGGGAATGGCATCAAATAAGACTGCGAATGTGTCTGGATTACGCTATGACATCATTGGTGGTTTTATAATAATATGCCGTGTAATAAACACTGATTAGTGGCGGTATAAATTCTTCGTGATTTCCTTATGTACCCGCATAAGTTTTGATGTTATTATTGTTGTCATTTAGTCAAGTTCCGATGAACCTTAGTATCATTTGCCCTGAGTAACTGCTCGGTTTATTAATAATTTACCTATTTTTAAATTGACTTTGTTGTGTTTGTTATTTACTGAGATAAAAAAAAATAACCTCGGAGCTTGGCTCCCGCCTTGACCTTCTAACCTAACCTATCCGAGTAGGATCTGCCCTGATTAGTCTTCCATAAAAATGCAACAGTTGTACAGTTACTTAACTGAAAAAATGCCGAAACAAAAATCGACTGAACCTTAAATCTACTAAACAATAATGATGGCATGTCACATCTCTGCTTATATCATGTATCGACGAACAGTTGTTCGGTAAAATGAAACAATTACGAAACAAACAATCGACTAAACGTAACTCTGCGTATCGCTTTACTGTCTACCGACTATTCGGCGAAGCAAATAATAGGCGTAACGAAATTATACCAAACGTTACTCGGCCAAAAGAAAGGTCTGCCAATAGTTGTCTGCGAAACGAAAATCTGCGTAATTAAACTAGGCGAAGCGACAGGTCACCTTTTTTGCACAACGATTTAATCGGCGGGCCCACCTTTTGGATTTGATATGATAAAGGCGTCAATAAATCAATCAAATCCGAAATGTGCGCCCGCTCGTAGATTAAATCGCTCCATAAATTGATTTAAAAATTAGTCATTTTCCGTCGATGTGCTGATTTCTGATTGTCACAATTCGCTATTTTCAGTTTTGTATTTGTAATTATCATAATGTTTAGCTTAGACAATTGCTGAGGTGTAAAAGTTATCATGCAAATAGGATAGATGTGTTTTTTTATTATTTAGGACAAGCTTGCACTGCAAAAGTCGGATATAAAAGTCAACGTCCAACATTATTAGTAAGCATTGAAAATGCCCCTTACAAATTGATACCCAACCATGACGCCAACCTTAAGTAAATATTGTGCTAAATGAATGGAAAAAATGAAGTGATTTATAATCATAGTCGTAAAAAAGTGACCCATCTAAAAATAGACTTAATAACAAAGCTCAATTTTCGGAACCTTAAGGTCTGACGTCCGTAACTATTTTTTCACTTTATGTTAATTTCTAGATTTACAATCTCTATTACTAGAGTAGGTTTACATGTTCAATAAGGGTCATCATCACAATTATGCTAATTTGTATTGAAAACGTATCTTCATTAAATTGTTACTCAAATTATGTTATTGTTATGGATTTAGCAAATACTTTTAATGCGAATGTACCTACTAGTTTTAAACACAATAAACTTCAATGTAATAAATAATTTATTTACATTTTCATATGTTTACATGACGTGTAATTAGTTGCATTCCTCGAAATCTCGAAATAGGTACGCTGCGACCTCATCTGGGGATTTAAAAAATATTC
The DNA here is from genome assembly GCA_949316455.1 of Acleris holmiana. Classification (NCBI taxonomy): domain Eukaryota; kingdom Metazoa; phylum Arthropoda; class Insecta; order Lepidoptera; family Tortricidae; genus Acleris; species Acleris holmiana. Next base: position 44,168,411 of record OX438762.1, on the reverse strand, counting down.
GTGTTAAAAGTAGTTAAGACGTTGTTGTAAAGTATCTTTCTTTCTTTGTTAAAAATGAGATGCCAGTAGATACGGCCGCAGCATAAGGAAGACCCATTAAATATATGATCCTTACAGAGAGAATTAGTTATATAAGCTATTAAAAACCATTGGGAAAATAATGGTCTGTACAATGGTTTTTTTACAACCTGGTGAAATTCGCCAGGGATGTCACGGGACTTATAATTTTGTCGTTCTTAAGGGATCCTGTATTCAGTGGATGGCAGAAAAGATGTCAACTTCTCACTGGTTTATTCAAATAAGAACTGATCAGGCGCGGCGCAGCGTATTAATTAAATGCCCGTCGCTCATTTGCCAAATGGGTAAAGCCACTACTTATACTTACGGCAAACCGTTTTAATAAGTAGGTAATTAAAAAGTTCATCATTTCGCGAATGAACGATGTGTTTTAAGTATAATTATATTGTAACTGCGCCAACTTATTCAATTAACCAAAACGTATCGCGTTGACTACTTAGATCAATGTTGACTATTTTATTTGGAGTTTATCAGTTTTCAAGGTAATTAATATTGCCATCACGCCTGATATGTTCTTTTTTGTATTACTTACACTAAATCAACCCTTAACCCCTTTTTCATATAATATTTGAACAGTGTTTAAATTATAATAGTTAATGTGTGCCAACAACGCATCTTAACTATTAGTGGTCTTTAAGTACTGTTGTGATATTGTATGAATAAAGGGGTCAGCGAATAACTTACGTATGTGGTTATGTGTAAGCACGTGCCTACACACACATACGCATAGCTGAGCTTTTAACTAGACGAACTAGATGGCAGCACGTAGGTATCGCAAAAACAGAAAAAAGAGCAGAGTTACCAGTCTATACCCAAGTATACAATAGTAGTCTTTGGTTATATTGCAGTCCGACTGCGGCCATCATGGTTCGTAGTTGACCGAGTAAGAGTTTAAGGCAGCTGTGCTTTTGATACGGTATACAACAAAAACAATAAAGTTACTATTAATGAACGGTTTTTACCAATATTATCACTGACACTTCCTTAATATTTCGTTCATGTTAATTAATTATACTGTTGATCATGGCTGTGAGAAAGTGTTTTTGTGTTGAACTGTCGCCTTGCATAAAATCGATTCAGGGATTAAGAATGAGCATTATATTGTGTATACTCGCGCTCATCAGTTTCATACCTAAAACCTGTGTCGCCGACAAGGAAATAACTTGCTCGAACGCTCAAAGTATCTTTGACAAAAAAGGAATGTTATCGATGGTGGACATTCAGGACCAGCCTATCTCAGGTGAGTGCTTTGCTTTGCGTGTTACATGCAACCGACGTATTCGCCTTTTAATTTGCATTTACGAAAGTTTGATACCATAGATAATTAAATGAATACATGGATCACTTTTACAGCACAGCTCTTACTTCCTCCCAGTATAACATACAGAGTATATCAGTATAATGTAACAAACATAGCAGCAAGATGTGGTTGCAGTTAGTTGTAAAATAGATTTTTTTTTTAACTATAATTCCGCATGTAACTGAACTTATCAAAATCAAATTTATGCTAGATAATAGAAATAAATTTAATTTTAACCAAGCAAAAAGATAACTCGACTTCATGTGAAATTGGTAGGTGAAAATTGGGATTTGACATGCCAGGAGCAATTTGAAAAGCCAGCCAGCCTTTTATGAGTAATTTTCCTACAGTGGGGTCATACCGCAAACTACTCTTTTGGTATGACCCCACATTCTCAATAAATGTAGAATTTATTCTTTATCACAATTATCTTTTCTTCAGTATTAACCATGGAGGCATGGACACTCATACCTATACACACTTTTCAATATGTCTAAATCACTTGGAAAGTACAGAATATATTCTCTTTTTTTACATCTCAAAAATCTGAAAGTTTTAAGCAGCAGTTTTCTTTGTTCAGAAAGCACTTGCACATAAATTTTTAGGGTTTCATAGTCAAACTAGAACCCTTATAGTTTCGCCATGTCTGTCCATCCGGCCATCCGCAGCCTAGCACAGAGACTCTTAGTACTAGAAAGCTGTAATTTGGCTGGAATATGCATATTAGTCATGGCAACAAGAGGTACAACAAAATATAAAAAAAAATATATATTATTGTTCCTCCCCTACATGTTACATGAGGATGTATTTTTTTTTCTTGTCACCCTATGGTGTAGGGTATCGTTGGATAGGTCTTTCAAAAATATTACGGGTTTGTTACAAGAGTTTTTCGATTAAGGAATTTCTTTTATGAAATATTAAGCTTTAAAGCGCTAATTTTTGTGTTTGTTATTTAAAAGAGGTAAAAATCTGTCAGGGGAATAGGTGGGTGAGGCGGTATTGACACGTTTTTTGAATGAAAATAGTTGAGTGTTCTGGTTGGTGTTTTTTGAAGACAGAAGAGGTGCCAGATTCCTGCTTTCAATCTCATTGATTGTCTAGCAAAGGGCGATTAACTAGTGCTAGAGTCTAGCACTTACATTAGGAAAGTGTTCTATCTTGCAGAAAAATTAAGTGACCATTGGTTACTGTGTGCTTCGAGCACGACACAATACCCTTCATAGCACCATGATGTTGACTGTGGTTTTGTTTCAAGATCATAGTTATATAAACGTTTTATCATGTCAGTCAGTCTTAGTACATTTTGATTCAAGTGCAGAAAGTTTGACATTTTACACGAGTCCCACAAGACTCAGGAGGAGTTAAAATAATGGTTCCGTACGTGTATTAAACAACTTTTTTTAATACTTTTGGAAAAAATATCAATAAAACGGTAAATAAAACTCTTACAAGAGACAATTTTACTTTTAATTGACACATACTTTATAACATGGCATCAGTTGTAACCATGCCATGCCAGTTGTGGCCAAATAAAAAATAAAAATTAAATTGCCTGTATTTAAAAATCAAAAAGCATAAATACTCTATTAACCAGAAGTAGTGCATGAAGGTGGATTATGTATGTATGTATGTATTTATGTAATTTTAATATTTAAAAAGTATTTTACTTATATAGTTTCAATGCTAAATCAAAAAGTGGTTAAACATGCAAACTCTTTGGTTGGATGCACGACTTGGAAGTTGAGACAAATTATATTTAAAAAAATTGGAAAAGTTAATCACGTTAGTGCAGAATATCCAACTTTTTGCACGATATACAGCTACGAAAAGTACCACTTTTTGAGCAAATAATAATTACATCTTATTCCTCACAAATGTCAAATTTATCGCTCATTGTTTAGTTTGGGGATTCATCACAAACTATGCTTATGGAGAGTAAATTTTCATGAATGATAGTCTGCATTGCTGCTAATCCAAGTCCCAGTTCTCATTCAAGGGTAAGAGAGGTAATTCGTCAGCTTCATTAATATTTCTTTCGACATCTTAAAGGTTATCTTGAGTAACCATGGTTGGCAGCCGACTTGACTTTGTGGACGGGTAGAATCACGAAAAATTGTGGTTAAAAAAACCAAAATAGTCTTAAGGCTTTAAACCTTTTTTATAATCATAATTATAATTGGAGTGAGCTCCTCTATTGTTGTGACAAATTCCCGCTATACTACCCTTTTTGATTTTAATTCTATTTAAGCCTTTATTCTCAGGTCTTCCCAAATTTCACGTTCTGGCTCTTTACACTCCCAGATCTTAATTTTTCCGATTCTTCACATTTACAACTTTTCACATGTTCGTGTTAGGGACAGGTTGCATGCCCATCGCCTTAAAGTACTACCTACAAGCCCTTATTCCCTTAGTCGCCTCTTACGACATCCACGGGAAAACATGGAGTGGAACTATTCTAACCTGGCAAATATAATCATTAGTAATAAAAAAAATAAGTTTAACAGATTTTAGATAACAAATAATCAGATAAATACTACCAACTTCTTACTCAATGCTGTTTAACCTTTTGGCTGCCGTTGTCACTCATTAATCATTATTTATTTGTCTTGTTCGGTATCTGGCCCTATCTTCCTAAGACCAATTCTGTGACTTGTCTCATTCTTAATAAGTCTCATTCGTTAGGTTTTCGTAGGGCTATGTTTTTGTTTGTCCCTCTCGTTCCCCTCGTGTCCCTCTTTCGCACTTTATCTTTAGTCACATTCGTTATTGGTCTCTTTCTTTTTTTGGCGCTATTGGCAAATCGTCTTGTTTTTTTGGGTACTTTCGCTAGTCGTTCAGTTTGATTTAGGTCTTTTCGCTATTCCTATCTTTTTGACCGAATCAGGTATTTATAGTCAATAAAGAAATTGAAGTTTTGGATTTTACGGCTTTTGATTATTTTTGAATTTATGAAGCGACATTTCCTGGTGCAACCCGGGTACATAATATGTAAAAAGGAAAAGTGACGGCAATAATTATTCAAAAAACAACTTGTAAGAAAAGTGACTCAAAAGTCCCTTGTGACCGCAATGACTCAGAGCATAAATTATACAGCTTTGATAAATCCCAGCCATTCCCAACTAGTGGGTGAAGTTGGAGCGAGTTACGACGTGGCAGAAACAAAACGAGTTAAAATTGATTCCATGCATTCCGACGCTTCTTGGATTCTTCGGGATTAAGAATGCGAGCACGCGAGGGGCGGCTGAAAAGTTCTAAACCTTAAAGCAATTTTTTTTTTATTTAAAGTCGTTTGTCTTGGATGATTTAGTAGGAATAAACACTTTAATCGCCTAACCAATTATGTCTACTTAGTCATGATAGTTTTTTTTGAAATTGGTTCTATGCGCTTTCATTTAAGATTTAATTCAGATTTTTAGTATTTGTAGTTTTGGCTGTAGGGGACACTTCAGTGTGACAAAAATTTGCGCTTTAAAGCATAATATTTCATCAACGCATCACTTAATCGAAAAATTGATGTCACACACCCACAATATTTTTAAAAGACCTATCCAACGACACCACGCACTATGGGGCAAACGAGAAAAAAATTATACATCCCCACGTTACATGTACGGGAGGTACCGCAAAAAAAACTTTGGTTTTCATGTCATAGTTTGACTACGGAACCCTAAAAAGGAAAGATTATAGTGTCCAGTTCTTGCTAAAACTAGCCCGTACACACCTAGTCAACAACTAGTCAAACAACTGGCGTCCATCTTGTCACCGTGGTCGTAAAATCTCTCAATAATAGTCTATGGTTTCGAGCTAGGCATAAGCTAGGTTTCAAACGGATGTCATGTTTTTTTAGTCGTGTGTAATTTTTATCATTCGCAGGCTGCCGTTGCGACTTCATATTTGTTAGAATTTATTTTAACATTTGTGGCGTTTTATAAAACGTTAAGAACAATAAACCGCAATATGGCGTGTGTTGTGTTTGAATGCAGATCTCATATATCCCGCAAGAAAAAACAAATCGAAAAAAAACTTTTACGGGTTAGGCGGCATATTGAATATATTTCGGATTGTAATCGTCAGAGAGCATTGTTAAAGTGTAGAAATGCAGAATATCATCATCCGAAGTAAACATGTGTGATTGAAATATTATTAAAGCAATATTTAACTAGAATTTTACCGTCTTTTAATATTTTATAGTTGTAACGTTATAATTTCGTATCGATAAATCAGTTGCGAACTTTAATGTTATCATTTATTAAGATAATAAATTAAAATATTCGAAATATGGTTTATTTTAGATTCCTCGACGACGATAATATGAAGTAAAGTTGGATAGAAACAATTTCCCGACCAAATTGGTCTTGGTCGAAACATAGTCGGATTTGCTCCAAACATTTTGAAGATGACTGTTCTAGTTGCACTCCACTTTGGGTTGCGTGTTCGCGTTGCGTTGCGTCATTGACCCTCTTCATTTGCAGTAGGAAGGAAAAAGATGCAACACGAATATTTGGGCAAATAGCGCTAAGTGGAGTGCCAGCATTACGTAACTAAATAAATTTAATTAGTCCGTGATCTAAACAATATCTGCACAAATAAACGTTGTTTTTATAGGCAACAGTGTGCAACAGTGTACGACCATGATATTTTAGCGTAGTTGTAGCTACAGAACTGTCTCTTTTTGGCACACTGAATCCCATTAGACTGCATATCAGCTATCTGTATGTTGCCTTTTATTTTATCGCTCCTTCTATGCCTGCCTATGATAATAACGGATAAGGACCAAATAGTTGGACCGTAGTTAAACGTAGTTAACCATACAAACAACAAAAGTGAAATAAGTTCCGTTGTGACACGAAAGCTATCCCTACAAATGTATGGCAAATTTTCGTGTCACAACAGAAAAGTTTCATAGAAAACTTAATTGAGTGAGTTAGTCCTTACCCTAACAAGTAAACCTTATACGTAGCCAGGTCTAGTTTTTTGACGATCCCAATTTGGACACAAATGACCAACGGATCCTCAGAACTGACCTGGAATGTGCCCCTGACACACCCAATGAACCACCATTCACCGTTACGGAGGTACTGGAAACGCTTAACACCATTGGTCACAGAAAAGCCCCAGGCACTGACCATCTTACCTCCGACATCTGCTATCAAGTAGCAAAAATCTTTCCTGACACTATCACAGCCATTCTTAACAGATGTCTAGAGCTTAATTATTTCCCGGACTCCTGGAAGACCACAACCACCAAAATCATCCCCAAACCCAACAAAGACAATTACTCGAACGCTTCATCCTACCGACCGATTGGACTAGTAAAAGTATTCGGAAAACTCCTCGAAAAACTTATTATTAACCGTCTCGTCTTCCATATTAATACCAACAACATGACCATCAGCAGGCAGTATGGTTTTCGATTACAAACCTCTACGACAAACGCCATATATGACGCTCTTAGAATAATAGAGACGGCAAAACAAGCGAAAGAGCAGGTCATAGCGGTTTCACTAGACATTAAAGCTGCCTTTGACAATGCCTGGTGGCCGGCAATATTCAACCGACTTAAAAAGATTAGATGTCCCAGAAACATCTACCTGACACTCATCAGCTACATCACGAACCGGGTAGCACAAGTAAGCATTGTGGACAGCCTGGCGGAAAAAACCCTGACGAAGGGATGCATCCAGGGCTCAGTTGTTGGCCCGGTTCTTTGGAACCTTGCACTGGATGATCTACTGGATGCCACCACACCTGAGGGGTGCCATATTCAGGCATATGCTGACGATATTTTACTGATATGTCACTCTAAATCAGTGAGTGATCTTGAAATTATCACCAACGAAGCTATAAAGCGCATTATAGACTGGGGCACAAACGTAAAACTTAAATTCGGACATGACAAAACACAAGCAATAGCCTTCACAAACAAGGCAAGGGCAATCAAAATCTTATCTAACGACACAGTCATCAACTTCTCGCCTAGCATTAAATACTTAGGAATCATCATAGACAGCAAACTTAAATTTCATAGACATGTCGATCATGTGATCAATAAGGCCAAAAAACTTTTCTACAAAATACAAAATTTCATACGACCAACCTGGGGCGTACATCCTGAGAATATCCGCACCATATACCGACAGGTTATAGAACCCATCATCACCTACGCGTCTTCAATATGGGCTCGATCCATTAAACTTAAATATTTTCAAAACAAACTTCTCTCTCTCCAAAGGCTATTTGCTATTAAAATTGTCCACGGCTTCAAGACTTTAAACACACCCCTATCAATTACTCTAGCAAAACTCGTGCCGCTACCAGCTAAAATTCTACAGACTGCAGACGTTGAAACGGCACGCCTTCTTGGACACACATCCTTTCTCCCAGATGATCTCCCCATTGAAAAACCAGCATCTCCTTCCACCCTTCTACATCCTGCTTACAGAAAGACCATATCCTTTATAGAAATAAACAACCAATTAGAGCTCACTGACATCACCTCGTCCCAAAAACACTCTCGTGCATGGCACGCTTTCACTGATGGCAGCCGCCATGACAATCGAGTCGGATCCGCATTCGTCAATAACGATACAATTATTAAAAAATTCAAGCTTCACGATTGCTGTTCTGCTTACCAGTCTGAACTATTAGCTATCAAGGAGTGCCTCACTTTTGTTTACCAATCCAAGCCCACAGTCCCCAAACTCTTAATTTTTTCTGACTGCAAATCTGGCCTCAGCGAAATCTCTAACCCAAACAGCTATAATAATATTGCAGTTCATATCCATAAACTCATACACAAACACTCCTCTGACACAGAAACTCTTTTCTTTTGGACTAAAGCCCACTGTAACATCCTAGGTAACGAGCTCGCAGACAAAGCAGCCAAAGCGGCAGCTGACCTACATAAAACACCCGACTTTTATCAAATCCCTATCAGCCACATTAAACATCACAATAAAAACAAACTCGACCTAGCAGCTCAAGATCTTTACAATGATCCCACCAAGTGCGCGTACACAAAAACAATATTTCCCACCTTCAATGAGATTTATGAATATATAACCAGATACCCACCCACCTTCTCCTCAACCCAATTCCTGAGCAATCACGCATACCACAAAGAATATCTCTTCCGATTTCATATCACTACTAACGATTTCTGTCCATGTGACATCAGTCAGAAAATAACTCAATCATTCAAACATCTGTTACATGATTGCCCACGATTCTCAGCACAGCGCTACAACCATGAACAAATCTGTTCCAACCTCAACCTAGATTCAACAAATATCAACGACTTCCTTAAAAAAGAATCCTCAACAATTAGCTTCCACAATTTTCTCAACCATATCATATCCAACTTAAAAAGCTTTAACGACACCTAGCACTACCAACAATAATTAATTTAGTCATATGTATATATACATAGATATACTAATATATTTATTTATTTATCTTTTGTCACAACTCACTCACTTCTAGGTACACTCAACAACACTTCACTCGTAACATCTACACACACACTTGCATGCATACGTTCGACTGAGGGGGCGCCTTCGTGTGACTGCACTAGTAATTGCACGCGCGCCAACTCAACCGAACGTAGGCACAAATAAAGGTGTATGTCTGGACTCATACCAATCGGCTTATGTCTCCAGACATACACATGAAACCTCTATACCCTCAATTGCTTTTCCGGATCCTTCCAAAACACAACATTCATACATTCATAACACGCTCAGGGACACAACGTGTATACCGTTAGCGCCGCGTGTCTCGGAGCATTCACAACACACTAACACTATACTGGGGGTGGAGTTTAGTCCGTAGGCGTCTGGGTAAATTCCCAGATGAGTCGGGCATGCAGCTGGGACCGGCCCACTGTATACATGAGTATTCTCCACCTCCCTCGCAAAAAAAAAAAAAACAAGTAAACCTGACTGTAATTGTTTTTAGATAGAGGATGAAAAAAAAATGGAATAGTGGGAATAATGTTACCCCTATAATTAGTTAATTGAAAAGGTTGGATATGTATGTATGTATTCATCATCACTGTATTATGTGTCCGAATGGTAAATTTGAAGGTGCTTTTCCACCAGAGACGGAGATTGGATTTTAATCTTTCGTAGTAATTGTCTAGATTAGAGTTCCGTCGCGCGTTATAAAGCACCATTGTTTAAAGGGTTCCGTACCCAAAGGGTAAAAACAGGACCCTATTACCAAGACTCCACTGTCTTCGACGACACTTGAGTCTTAACATAAATTAGCGCTTTAAAGCTTAATCTACACTAATATTATAAAGAGGAAAGATTTGTACCTATTTTTGTATGTTTGTAATGAATAGGCTCAAAAAGTACTGGGCCGATTTAAAAAATTCTTTCACCAATAGAATGCTACATTCTTCCAATTTGACATACGCTACATTTCATTTTGAAAAAAATTAGGTATCCTTGGTAAATTTTGAACAATGTAACCGAAGGTGTAGAAAAATGAGTCTTAAAATGTCTTTCGTCGAATGCGCTGCCGAAATATACAATACTTTAACCCGAAGCGAAGCGAGGGCGGGTCGCTATATTTCATAAACGGATAACTTAATCGACAAATGGTTTTCACAAACCCGCAATATTTTTGAAGTACCTACATCTTCACGTTACGTATAGGGGAAGTACCCCAAAACCATTTTTTTTTTACATTTTATTGTACCACGTTGTTGACGTGACTATTATACATATTTATGCCAAATTACAGCGTTCTAGTACTAAGTCTCTGCGCTAGGCTGCGGACGGACGGACGGACGGACGGACGGACATTGCGGAACTACACTTGGGAGCAAAGAAATCGAGCCACCCTTGCAATTTTTACGTCGATGCTAATTGTATAAAGATCGTAAGTGGTATTATGAAAATTTGAATGCTATATTGTTAGGTAATTTAGTTTTCTATCGAATGACACAATTTTTAGTAGTGGGGATGGGTATTTCCCGTCATTGTGGGCAATAACAATATCCCCCCCTCTAATTAGCTCGTTAGTGCACATACTGATTGTGCCACATCATTAGATATAAAACCGTTTTGGGGGCAAACATGAGTCCAACAAAAATTAGCGCCTTAAAGCTTAATATTTCATAAACGGATTACTTAATCAAAAAACTGTGTTAACAAACCTGAATTATTTTTGAAAGACCTATCCAACGACACCACTATAGGGTTGATGAGAAAAAAAATACATCCCTACGTTACGTGTAGGAGAGGTACTGTAAGCCTGGGAGGCGCCTATTCCTAAGCGTAATACTTTACGCACTTTTAACTAAGCTACGTAGAATAAAAGTATACGTCTTGCAGTGTTAATATATTCTTTCATTTATTTTAACGTTTAAATATACATTAGTTCACATGTGAATGCCAACGCGGTCCGTTGGAGACTCTGGAGCGTCCCCCTGAACACCACCGGCGGGCATTCCATAATTCGAAATCTTTTTTATTCAAAAGATTTCGAGACATTTCGACATAACAAAATGGAAAAAAGAAAACAATGAAAGGAGTATGTAACTGCTACATCCTTCTTTCATTACATCCCTCGCCCCTCTGGAAGCAAGGTCCCTACCTATGCTATCCTATACGAAACCCTAATGACTACCTAAGGAGGGAACAATACATTAAGGGGGATCGTCCTGCTCTACAGGATAATTTCCTGTGACAATACCGCATCTGATGCCAAAACTTGTGTTAGTGACGTACCATGCGTCATCGGCATCGTCTGCGCTACTTGTGCCATAGCAAACTTCGACTTTCGAAAACCCTACCAAAAAAATAAAAGACGCGATCCATAGTTAACCTTACATATCTACTGTCAAACATGCTTGACAGCCCAAGCACTGAAGGTGCATGGTCAACAAGAAAGAATCAATTCCCTTTATACGTTGCCAGCATAAAATTACAAAAGCATTAAACATCGTACCAAGGAGGTTGGTATCGACATTAAAAAACAAATAGACCCTTGTCTACGCTTTAACGCCTTAGGGTTTGGCGCACACAGTCGCCTTTACTTGCGGAACCATAGACATCCCCTCTCATCAGACAGAGAGTTACTATCTGTGGTGCCACAGGCACTATTTCTAAGTGAGAAGACATCAGATATGTCATGTCACTTTGGCATGACAACTAAACTAATATTCTGAAGGAATATTAGTTTTACCTACCTATTTAAGTCGTGATAAGAATTCATGCTCTGAAAGACCATCAATCGTTATCTCCTATCAATATCTACTAACAATTTTTTTTATTACTAACTACAGCTATGCTAAGATATTTAATAACATGTCATTAAATTAAAAAAAAACATATATCAGTAGTACAGTTTGCGAACGTAAGCGTCGCCAGATGGCAGCTTAACTCAGCATCAGTACATGAAATTAATAAACACCATTAAAGACATCTGAAAACAAACAATTATACGGGGCCAAGCATCCAAGCTATCGAAGAGCTGGCGCCTATTAAAAGACAAGACATAATAGTTTAAAACAAAATTTCAACGATACGGCTCTACAGAAGGGACGGGCATGGTGCAGTCCAGACATCGGACTTCCTGTGCCTTCCACATCAAAGGCAGGATTGCATGCCAGTGTTCCTTCTGCTAACAGCAGCCGTCAGACTTCTTACATCAGTTTTCTTCAAAGAAGATTCATTATATACAAACTCATTAGGATCATGAGCACATATAGAAAAAGTTATTTTTTTCTCATTATGACGTGAGATGAAAGGCACCGAACTAATTTGTTTCAGTGTCAGCTGACTCTTTGCGAAATCAATTATTGCTTCGTTTTCTCGTAAAAAATCTTGTCCCAGTATGATTATTTCAGCCGTATCGTGTATAATTAATACGCGTTGCCGATAATATACTGACGCAATTTGCATCCCTATTTCGGCAGAGGCATGCACATTGATTGCATAACCGCCTACCGCTTGCAAGGCCATAGGTCCGTGCGTTTGAGAATCCAAGGATAATTTATCCCACCGGGATCTGGAGATACAAGAGACACTCGCACCTGAATCAACGAGTGCTTCACAAATAATACCATTTATTACTACTGGAATAATCGGTACAGAAACATCCCTAGACTTATCTACAAGGATCGGGTTTGAATCCATGCCGCCTGTCGCATCCCGATCTACTAACGACGCGGCGTGAAGTTTGGGTGCTGCCTTGATGAAGAAGGAGTAACCTCTCGATAATCGGATCGATAACGTTCATTGGCCGTCGCTGCGCCTTGCTGCCTTCGCGAACTTTCTTGTGGAGTCCAAGGGCGTGGGCGTGGACACGGACGAGGACGAAGATTGTGTAACTCGCGTGGTGCTTCTGGTTCAAAGTGCATTCTGCGTGGCGCTATTGTAGCTGGCGTCCCGAACGGTGTCGACTCATCGAATCGTGGTGTGTGCATCGGCTGATCACCGCGGTTCCTGATTTCTTCGAAGTTTACATCTGGATTAAAAACTGGCAATTCTACATTTCTTGCATATGTGTTGTCGCAATTAAATATGTCCTCCATTTGCATTATTGTTTTTCTAAGTTCCTCTTTAGATGCGAATAACTTCGATGCCAACAGCCACTGGTGATGCTGGTTCATAGATGTAATAAAATGCCTTATGAATCTTTCATCATCGATTTTAGCTTTAACAGCTAAGTTTTCTAAGGCGTAGAAATATTCAATCAGCGTTTCATTGTTTTGCTGCCTTCTGTAGTAAAATTTTTGTGCGAAATCACCTCGGCAAGGAAATTGCAGTTTCAATTTTTCCACTAGCACTGCGTAGGTCGTGAATTCCTCAAAATTTGTCTTAAACCAGTGAAGGGCTGGTCCATCTAGATATGCGGCGATGGCATATTTTTTCTGCTCATCAGACCATCCTTTGATGATTCCAATGGCCTGGTACTGCATTAAAAAATCCTCCGTATCAGATAGCCCCTTATATTTTCCAGTCGCCATTTTGCTATGCTATATGGGAAGGACACGCACCAAAAATAAAATACCAATATGGGAACAGTTTAAAGCGAGAATAGGTTAATAAAGATATCACTCAGGTTCAGGTCAGGAGCACTCCACTTCTTGCTTGCGAGAAGATTCTTCGGTTCTCTTATTCTCGATACCCCGTACGGCTCCAACATGTAAGCCTGGGAGGCGCCTATTCCTAAGCGTAATACTTTACGCACTTTTAACTAAGCTACGTAGAATAAAAGTATACGTCTTGCAGTGTTAATATATTCTTTCATTTATTTTAACGTTTAAATATACATTAGTTCACATGTGAATGCCAACGCGGTCCGTTGGAGACTCTGGAGCGTCCCCCTGAAAACCACCGGCGGGCATTCCATAATTCGAAATCTTTTTTATTCAAAAGATTTCGAGACATTTCGACATAACAAAATGGAAAAAAGAAAACAATGAAAGGAGTATGTAACTGCTACATCCTTCTTTCATTACAGTACCCTATTTTTTTTATGACATTTTATTGTACCATTTTCTTGGCGTGACTAATATGCATATTCATGCTAAATTACAGCTTTCTAGTACAAAGAGTCTCTGCGCTAGGCTGCGGACGGACGGACGGACGGACGGACGGACGGACATGGCGAAACTTTAAGGGTTCTTAGTTTGACTACGGAACCCTAAAAAGTGTCTGCATGAATATGGGTATTTTTCAAAGAAATTGTACCTAATTAAGGACTGAAATTAAGTTACGGTAACTTTTACATGTGAGTAACGAAAATTGACTATAAAGGGTATTTTTTTTCATCAGTGCACAAATCTTAACATATGATATTGTATCGTTAATATAATATATTACGACAAGAAAACAAGTAAAAAAAAAAAAGTTGCAAATTATCTCTCTTTTACCTTCTTGTGTGGACACAAAGTCACACTAGAAATGATGACATGGGTTGTCAAGCTGTAGGTATGCGATACATTCGTAATTTGATATTTCATGTACAGCTTATCAGACAACAAGCCCCTCTCCTACTGATATTCTAAATTTGAAATTTCATTTATTAACTTACTTAACAACACTCCCCTCTCCTCGCACCCCTGCATTAGAGAGTCCATGAATATCGTTAAGTTAGTGGAATCATTGAATCGGCAATATCTCTAATATTTTTTTAACTAGTGAAAAAATAACACATCATGTGTTATTGATTAACAATAGCAAAGCAAATATTAAAATTTGTGCACCTATTAAAAAATTATCCTGTATGACTAGACGACTAATTTTCGTTAAGTACTCACATGTAAAAGTTACCGTAAGTTAATTTCAGTTCTTAATTAGGTACAATAACTTTGAAAAATACCCATATACATACATATTGTTACGTACGTGGGGATAATTAAGAGATAGACCTTTAGAGACGCACTCTTTTAATCGTTCCAAACAGTTATCGCACAATAAACTTAGATGATCAATCGGTAAACTCGTTCGCACTGTTCGCTCCCCAAGTAAGGAATGCCTCGCCGCACGCGTGCCTCACCTTTTATACTCCCAATCGCCGAATATTCCAGAATGCCTTCTCGAACCCACAAATGCCCACCCGTGACGACGTGGGGACGTTCGATAATGGAAGGTTCTACTCTTTTCGGCCTTGTACTACAATACTGACTTCGATAATAATTAAGTTTAAAAATTAGGTAATTTTCTTAGAACATTTACCAATTTCGATACTACGAGGGCAGGATGATGAGTAACTAGCCTAACAATTAAATACTACAGTTAGTGTTATTTATTTTATTTTATTATTCTACATAATCTTTATTAAGCTCTACGCACTTGGTCCACCTTCGCTCCAACGCTGTTATACCCTCCATAAAATGGCTTTTCTTAAGGCTTATAAAATACTCCTCTACAGCAGCTACGAGAATGACCTCGTCATTGTTTTAAATTTCATACATTTTGAGGTTATGTGAAAAAAGTGTAAATTTATACAAAAGTTGTATATTATTTTATTACCTACAACTTTACAACTTAGCCATTTTTTTTTATAGGACTTGTAGTTTAGCCGGAAATGTAGACAAACCGTTTTTTATCGTTCAACCACCCCTTCCACTTCCCGACGTCAGATCGACCGAAAAAATATTTTTCATCAGTTTTTGTAATATTCTCTTCCTTTTCCAATGGGTTTTATCCTACAGTTGTTAGTGAACTATTAAGCTTTGGCACCGATTTCCCGAAACGACGTTAAATTTAATCAATTTTAATCGACTGTTAGTTCATATATTTTGACAACTGTTAACGCTCTGATCGTCTGTTAAGTGGTTAACATCGTTTGGTGAAATTGGTACTTAAAGTGCTAACGTTCGTTAGTCAAGTTAATGTGAGTGTAGACTTGATTGGTTCTTGAGACACAGACAATTAAAGTGCTTATACCTAGCTATTCAAAATCATTTAACATAGCACCAAATAACTTTAAATAGAAAATTAGTTCATACTTGTTGTTTTTTGAGATCGCTTTTTGTGCTCGTACTTAACAGCTTCGGAACCCTACAATGAGCAAAGTCCGACATGCTCTTGCCCGGTTCTTTAAATATGTTTTTTATCCGATCCATATGTACAAAAGTGCGTATACGTACTTCCCAGTGTCTCATTCCTAAGTAGCTTTGGTTGGTAACCCAAGTTAAAGTTTAGAAGTCTAAACCCTTCTTCTACGGGATTAAAAAGGTAAAAATATTAAACGTCATTTTGGTAAGGTCCTTTAGTACGAGGGGTGCAAGACGTAGTCGCATGGGAGCGGAATGCGGTCCGACGACCGAACTGAGTGCCGAGGGACAGCCGCTCGCGGGAGGGAGGAGGCTACTCTGCGACGCAGCCGGCCCGGCTACGGAGCAGCCTATATACACTGCGACGGAGTGGTTGGCGCGGCCTGTAATTATGCCATGAGAGTGCACCGCCGGTCACCCGGTCCAGTACCTTATTGCCATTGCGCATTGCTATTACAACTTGTAAAATTCCTTACTGCGGACTTAAAAGCAGTTTCTAATATCATTTAAGAATACCGTAAAATTACCGTGTTATTAATGCCGCATCGGGTGTGAATCGCGAGTCCTATCACATTCTGTGATTTGATTGCTAAATGCGGTCCGGATTGAGCTATAACAACCTTTTTGTAGGTTTATAATAATAATATCACGGGACAATGTCACACAAATTGACCTAGTCCCAAACTAAGCTCTAGGCTTGTACTATTGGTACTAGACAACGATAAACATACTTAGATAGAGAAATAAATACTTAAATATATAGAAAACGGCCAAGACTCTGGAACAAATACTCGTACTCATCAAATATCTGCCCTTACCGGGATTTGAACCCGGGACCGCTGGCTTCGGAGGCAGGGTCCCTCCCAATTAGGCTAACGTGTCGTCAAACTATAAACTATAATAAAACCTCTTCAATATTTTACCTAATAAGTACAATTAAGATACCTAGAGCCTAAGTTCAAAGACACCTGGGACTCTATTGCCCTGAGTTAAAACGACATTGCGTTTGACCTGTTTTAGTTTCGTTTATCCTCCTTAGATATGAAATTTACGTTTTGTATGGCAAAAATTAAAACAAAAAACACGATGAAATTATACATTTATTTGATCAAAGTACCCATATCATTGCATTGCTATCAATCCACTTTCGCCATCCCATAGGTAGTTCATTGATTCCTTTTTTGAAAAAAAAGTGAGAGCGATAATCTACGAAATCTTTGAAGGCCGTTTTGACGCCCTCATCAGAATTGTTTCTTTTTTCCTCAAGAAATGGTCCAAATTCCAAAAAAAGTGGTAATCAGTTGGGGTAAGGTCCGGGGAATACGCTGGGTGTCGAAGACACTCCAGTCGCATCTCCTCTAATTTAGCAACCGTCATGTGTGCAGTGTGTGGTCGTTGTCCTGAAGCAGCAGTGGCTAGAGCGATTGACCGGTCTGGGTTGTTTAATGGCTAGCTTTTCCATCATTGTTTGCTTCAGGTGAATTAAAACTGTTTTATCACTCACACCGTAACCTGCGCCTGACTCTGACGTAGTTAGCGATGGATCCGCTTTCACAGCCACTTTTAATTCTTCGTTTTTAACATGGGTCGCCTGCCGTCCACAGGGCTTGTTCTGTAGGTCAACATTTTCATAATGAACACGTTGGAACCAAAAACTTACCGTGTTTTCTTTTACAGTAGCTGCAGCCTCATATACATCATTAATCTTTCGAGCCGTGTTTACAGCACTGGTGCCACGGTGGAACTCGTATTTTTAAATAACGCGATATTTTAAGTTCTCTATATTGTAAACGAATGATAATGATAACAAATAAAAACAAATGACGCGATAATAAATAAATCGCTAAATTCGAAGCGCAAATTCATGAGCTAAAATATGAAAAAAAACTGAATTTAAAATTCCCAAACACCAGATATTTTGAACAAAAGTGGCCAGCTCTACAAAATGCCAATTGGCATATCCCAATAAAAAAGCTCCTAGTTTTTTTTTTATAAAACTAGCTTTCCGCCCGCGACTTCGTCTGCGGTGAGTCAGAATAAAATTGCCAGATAAAGTATATTCACTGCCCTTCTGATACAATTACGTCTTTTTGTAGTCGCTCGTTTAAAAATAAAACGTGTATTAAGATGATAGTTTCTGTTTATATGCATTGGTGCCATTTACTCATTTTTTTTATTAATGTTAGGTTTTTACTTAATAAATGTATCAATACCACTATTTGCATTTGTTTAAAGTTGTTGTTGTGTTTGTCACATTTAATGGATGTAAATAAAAGAGAGAAATGGAGAAGAAAGTAGGAAAGACTGGGCAAGAGCATATCGGAACATGCTCAGTGTAGGATTCCGACGTCGTTACCATGGACACAAAAAACTATCTCGAAAAATGAGAATTGAATTGAGAAAGAGTTATTTGTTGTTCTTGACTTGTGGCAGCCTGCGTAGTTCAGGTGTTCAACAACCTCTAAACAACTGCCATTCTATAATGCTCTATTACGACACTATAACTAAAGTATGTGAAGTTTTATTTTATATGTCCTTATAAACAACGTTTACAGCATTTTTGTCATTAGACAATACACACATGTTTAGTTTAGCGGTTACTCTTGAAAGAGCGACATATATATATATAATTGTACACAATTTAGAACTTTCTAGATTATTCCAGAAAGTTATAGAACTTTCTAGAACATTCCAGATCGAATACATTTTAGAATTTTCTAGAACATTCTCTTTAATCAGAATCTAGGGATATATTTGAGAACTTTCCAGATAATTCTAGAAATTTTCTAGAACCATCCAGATCATTATAGATCAATGATAGTCTCACATTTTTGAAGTTAACTTTTTTCAACCCCCGTATTTTTCACACCCTTATAGTTATTGACTTGCAACCACCATAGTGCACAATGGGAGCCTTGTACCTATTGCCACATACAAACACTATGCGTCTGCGATATGTAGTTTTGGCTACAAAGTAAAATATAGGGACACACACCTCAATTTTTATATATATAAAGATGTACTAATTAAAGACACTATTTTCATGGTTTTTGCATTTAAATAAGTATACTCACCGGCACAAAAAACCGCCCACTCGTCTTTTGTTCATACAACTGCTTAAAAATATAACTTCTTAAACCAGAGAGTAACTCGAAAACACTTAACCAATTCTGTTGTAAATTGTAGTGTTTGGTTGCTGATTAACCAAGGCTTAAATTGGACGCAAATACTTGGACAGAGTCACGACCGATAAAAATATATATTTGCTGGCCAATTTGAACCTTGGTTAATTGGCTAAGTAAAGTTTTTAGTTATAGTGTTGACATTTGTTAATATTAATGGCCGACAAATTTGTTGCCTTCGTGAAAAAGAAAAAAAAAACTGTCACTTCTATATCTGTCATTGTCATGTCAAATCAAAGTAAACAAACCATTTAATTCAACCGCTCTTTTCTATTTGCTTGCGTTTCATGTGATCGATCAGTGTTTTTAGAAATATTTTTAACGACCTCAGAACTAACCCCGGACTTTCAATTTTGTCTTTTCTTTTTCATTAAGTACAAAGGCAACAAGCTTGTCGGCCATTAAGTTTACAAACGTCAACTCCATAACTAAACAAAAATAATTCTAAAATATTAGAGGAAATAAAAATAAAAGAGCAGCAATTCCTTGATCTTTAGGATGACGACTATTGAAAAAAAATACAATTTACATCTATTCCAAAAACTTTACTTAGCCTATTAACTTATTTATCTGGTAGTATTTTAAAACAACTTGTTGTATGTGTAATGACGTCACTTTTACGTCAGCGGCACCAAATGTGCGGGATCTAGCTAATGACCTAATAACTCGGCCGCCAGCACTGTCAAGTACATAAAGAGTTATCAAAACGGAAACACGTCAAAGACTATATCGTTTTTACCGTGTAGAATATCAGCCCTTATGTCATGTAATAGCACCAGAGAGCAAAGTTGGTTTTTGCTGCTAGTGTTGATTTTGAATCCCGAGCAAGCGACGGATTCTAGAACGGAATCACGAGCGTAGCGAGTGATTTTAGGTTAGAATCCTGAGTGCAGCGAGGGATTCAAAGACACGAGATGCAGATAACTGGTCTCATGTTGCACATAATTTTTTTCAGCTCAGCAGTGAGAAAATATAACCTTAAAGCTGGGTACGAATCTGAGCGGCTCAGCCTGAGGCATACTCGCCCCGCGCGGCGGCTGCTCGCGAGCCAAATTTCTGCACATAAACATGCGCGGGTGAGGCAGCGTGCTCGCCGCGAGCCGACATTTCAAAATGGCATCGGATACGATGACAGCCGTAGCTCACCGAATTATTAACAAAAAGAGGAAGAAATTACTTTAGTGGTGGAACGGCTCAGAAACTTTATCAAATATGTACGCGCCTCGCCCACAGACAAGTTAGAACTGGTCGTTCTGCCCGCGGCACGCTCGGATACACGTCCAAATTACGCGAGGCACGCATACTGGGGCGCCTTTGAGCGCGGTCAAGAAACCAACGCTCGGCGGCTCGCCGCGCGCCGCTTGCTGCTCGTGCACAGCGCGTGAGCGCGTACGAGTTTGAGCAAAATAGGTGAGCCGTGCGTGCCTCAACCCGAGGCTGGTCTAATTCGTACCCACCGTAACTTAAAATAAACAACATGTAAAAATAAAACGACATCCATAGCCGCGCGCGCGCCGCACCCCGACCACCTTTGTATTGTGAAAAAATAATAATTAGAAATTTAAAAAAACCCCGACTAAAGAGTCTGTAGAAAAACCTAACCGAAAATTGAGCGCTTTATTAAACGCACTCACTTAATCAGTACAAACAATTATTGCTCAATAAGCTTCGACTTCGCAGACGATCGCTCGGTTCGCACTGTCGCTGTCCGTCCAAGTGAAGAATGATCGCGAGCCGGTCGCTCCTCCGCTTTTACACCCCACCCGAAGATTGTTCCAAAATGCCTTCTCCAATGACCGAGGACGACCTAGAGTATTCGTTGCTGGAAAGTTCTATGCATTTGTCTCTTTTTTTTAATTAATTTATTTTTAACAATTAAATAATACGTTAAATAGCACCGTTAAACCACAGAGCGGTTTGTCTCGAAGTAGGAGTTCAGTGGGATTATGATCACTATAAAGTATAAAATAAAAT
Organism: Acleris holmiana; assembly: GCA_949316455.1. Classification (NCBI taxonomy): domain Eukaryota; kingdom Metazoa; phylum Arthropoda; class Insecta; order Lepidoptera; family Tortricidae; genus Acleris; species Acleris holmiana. Next base: position 44,147,359 of record OX438762.1, on the reverse strand, counting down.
AAACTATTTAAAACAACAATAACCCGCCTTCAAAAACCTAAAATAACTTTTTCATTTGGTGGTCAGGCAAACTGAAGGCGGCTTCCCAAAATATTTTTAACCAAATTTCAGTTTGACTAACCTACTACCATTAAAAATAGGTTTATAATTAAAAATATATATATATATATATGAACTGGCATTGCTGATGTGGGTGACAAGACCGCTAGGCTTAAGTGGGACTGGGCTGGACACGTCTGCCGAATGCATCCGGAACGGTGGGCCAGGGTTGCCACCGAATGGACTCCGCAAGATGGCTACCGGAGCAGAGGCAGACCAAAAAGGAGATGGCGGGACGACTTGGACGCGTTTCAAAGCGAATGGCGGGAGCATGCACTTAACCGGGAGGAATGGCGAAAAAGAGGGGAGGCCTTTGCCCAGCAGTGGGACACCAAAATAGGCTAATAAAAAAAAAAAATATATATATATATGAACAGTTTTACCATGACAGGTTTTCAAATTACGTGTTTCACTGTATTGCGAAAAAAAAGGTGTTGGAAAGCTGTGTTTACATTGCTCTGCTTTAATATAAAACCAACAGTAAAATTCTGGGAATTTCACAAGTTATTTAAATTGAAAATGCATTAAAATAATAAATTATTTTCTTAATAAAAAACTGCAAGTTTTGCTTGAGATTCTTGGATTGGTTAGTTGTGTAGAGTACATATTTAACTGCGGACGTTTTGCTCCCGTGGCCATTTAAATTGCGGGCGTTTAATCAATATGACATTTTGATTTGTTGACATAGGACCTTTTGAATTGCGGACGTTTTGCTCCCATGACGTATTTTACGTTACGGACTTTTTTTCAAAGAGGACGTTTTGCTATGAGGACCTAACACTAACTCTTTTAAATTTCTAATTTTATTTTTTATTTTACGCATTTTAAACTTCTCCATCTGAGTGTCTGTTTGTGGCATCGTAACTCCCAAACGGATGAACGGATTTGGACGCAGTTTTTTTTTTTAATAATGCTTCATTAATCAGGATGGTTCTTAGCAAGATTTCGTGAGAATTGGTTGGCCCGTTTAAGAGATATTAGCTCTAAAAGTAGGTGTCGCCGTTATTTTGGGGGCTTTTTACCAAAATAAATATTTATTTACACATTGAATTCTTGTGATTTAATGAGACCATTTCTACTTTAAGCTCCGCGTGATAAATCTTAATAATTTGTGGTGAGGTTTTCAGAGAGGTTCAATTCGATGGCAGCAACATTTATTGTAGAAACTCATGATCGGAATTATTAAAACCCTTATTATAAATTATGTGATTCTGTTCAGCAGATCTACCCTAGAAACGAAGTGCTGTATAAATTGAAATCCAGGAAATAAGCAATGGTGAAATAAAATAAATTAATAATATATTAGGGGACAATCTCTCTCACACAAATTGTCCTAGTCCCAAACTAAGCTAGGATTGTTCTATGCAGGGATCGTTACCGGTTTTCTGACTACCGATTTTAAATGAGGTATAACCGGTTATCATTGCATTCCGCTATTTATATTGTTAAAGCTCTGATTAGCGGTATAATCAATACCGGTATTCAAGTATATTATCGGTTTAGCCAATTGACAAAAATACTTCTAAGGACCGTATCGTTAATTATGGAAACAAATAAAATGGTGTAATCTGTATAAATACTTTTTATTACAAAAAAAAACTTAAACTACGCGATTCTTAGATCTTCAAAGTGAACCATAAAAACTACTTTTAGTTATTTATTGATCCCCTTTGCCAATTTTCTCACTTTGCTTTTGATGCTCTTCATTAGCCCTTGGACATCGACTGTTTTGAAAGTTTTGTGGGTACGGATCCAGTCTTTTTTTAATTGGTCCATGTTATCTGTTGGTTTAGCTTGTTTTCGTAGCTTTGCCTTCATCAGAGCCCAAAATTTCTCGATGGGCCTGATCTCAGGGCAATTCGGGGGATTTAATGATTTCGCGACAAATTCGACATTATTCTCTCGATACCAGTTCAACACATGGCGAGCATAGTGACACGCAGCTAAATCAGGCCAGAATAATGTACGACTCCTGCGCTTTCGAATGAGTGGTAGTACCCGTTTTTGAAGGCATTCCTTCTTGTACACATCCGAATTTAAGTTTCCCGTTACGAAAAACGGAGACATTTTCATGCCGCATTAACAAATAGCTTGCCAAACCATCACTTTTTTCCCAAATTTCTTGCAAAAAATGGATTTGTCGTCTTTAGAGACCTTCGTACCTTTTATTACGGTGTTAAACTGCGGTCCGGGTAGGGTTTTATAGTCAAGTTTGTCATAGGTTTCATCGTCCATTATAATACATTGTTCATTTTTAGTTAAAATTTGGTCGTACAATTTCCGAGCCCGAGTTTTGACAGAAGCCTCCTGGGTTTTGCTGCGTTTAGGCTGTTTTTGCTTTTTATACGTTACAAGCAAGTTACGTTCCTTGGCACGCTGAACCATTGCAATAGAAGTACGACATTTTTTCGCAAAATCCCGAATCGATATCTCTTTTTTTGAGAAAAATATTCGCATATCTTTTTGTCCAAATTAGGACATGAAGGGCCTCGTTTTCTACCTCGACCAGGTAAATCTTTTAAATTATTATTCATACTAAACCTTTTTATCGTATTGTAAACAGCTTTCAGGCTAACCCTTTCTTCTGAAGCAATCTTTCTCATAGTTATACCTGATTCTTTATAGTATTTGGTCACAATTGAATGTCGTTTTTTCTCTGAGAGACCCTTCATCTTGCAATGTATACGAATTATACAATTTTTTATAGTAAGTTTTAACACTTGACTGTATGCTTAACAGATTGACATATGATAGAAAAGACAAAATATAGTAACTTTTTTTTTAGAGCAATTCAAACTTGTTTCCATAATTAACGATACGGTCCTTATTTGATACTTTACCCCTCAAATTCAGTACCCCTAATTACCAGTACTTAATTACTGTCAGTGTCCATATACTCGTTTATTTGTCTCCGTAAATGTTTTCTGTGTTATTGAAAAATACTTTGATACGTCTTAGACAAGTGTAAAATTACAGTTAATTACAGTCTAATTGACGTCTTACTTATCAGGTACAATGAATAGTGGTATTTTATATCGTAAATAGAGAATACATAGCTATAAAAACAAAAGCGGAATGACAATACCTCTAATTCGAATATAGGTATTATTTATTTAGCGGTAATAATTTGACAATTTAAATACAGGTATTTAATAAAACCACAGACAACTATATAAATACTTGTATAGAGAAATACATATTTAAATACGTACAAACATCTAAGACTCAAAAACAAATACTCGCGCTCGTCACACAAATATTTGCCCATACCGGGAATTGAACCCGTGACCGCTAGCTTCATAGGCACCAAATAGGCCAATGCTTAAAATACTCAGAAATATTATAGTACATTGTGTATCAAGGGGAGTAAGAAGGGGAATACTAACGAGAGTATTAGAAGGCTTTTAATGACTCGAGTTTGTTATCCCCTTACTGCACGTGATAAACACAATGTTTTTCGTCACATTTGTAAGGAAACAAAAAAAAAAGACTATTAAGGGGGCACCGAGCTTTTTGCGCTCATTAACTTTAGGTATTTTATGCACTCTGTGTATTTGTGCGTATAGCACACCAGCAAGGAGCGAGCTGGAGCCATGCGCCGGCCGCGCGCCGCGCGCCGCGCCTGACGAGCCGTGCGCCGGTCCACTATACTATCCTCAAACTGAACGGTTGACTGGGGTCGTAAAACCATTAGCATCGTATTGTCTCTTTCGCACCCGCACGCCCTTATGCAGCGTGCCTGTTATTAGCCGGGCCGCATAGGGCAGGTAGAAAGCACACGGTACAAGGCATGTCGATAAGATAATATGCAAAAATGAAAACAAAGTAAGTAATGCGTACAATATTTTATATTACGAAAAAAAAATTATTTTAAGACTACAATTAGGTACTTTAGAACTAAAACATAGTAAGATTTAATAAATAAAAAAATATATAACACATACAGTTTTATCGACAAGTATTAAAATTAAAAATATTCTTCATCGTCTTCTTCACACATCAAGGCCGCCAGCTTTCTTGGTTGTTGAAAGTCAATAGTCTTCATAATATCAGGATTTTCTTTCAGTTCATTAAAAAACACGTAGACATTATAAATGAGCTGTCGAGATTGTGAATCAATATCACCTTTTAACTTGGTAATAGAAGTACTGCAAAAATCTTCCATTATGGTGTATGTTTACAGACGGTATTCGTGTGACGATTGAGGTATGAACTCTATTTGTAATCCTTTTATAGTAATTGTCATCTTTGATATAGTATAATAAAATCGGCGTATTCTAATGACTGTGTCATTGTGTGATTAAATATACAATATTTGTGCGATAATCTAATGACCTGCGGTATTGCGTGTAGAAGGTAATAATCACCAAGTGATTAAGAAATCATATACTCCATTTGTAATCCTTTTATAGTAATTGTCATCTTTAATATAGTATAATAAAATCGGCGTACCCTAATGACTGTGTCATTGTGTTATTATATGTAAAATAATTAGTGTGATAGTCTAATGACTACGCTTATACTATATAATGGCTATAATGGCGACTCCCTGGATTCTTGAACCACGGCGAGCATCCAAAAGTCCTAAGCCTACTAATGAGCTACGGTATCAGCACGATACTAAGAATAACTTAATCTAATAAAAACATATAAATAAATTACATTATTAAGCAATGAAAATATAATCAATCTTATCGACATTTAATAATCCAGTATCGACATGCCGCCATCCCTACGGCCGCCGGCGTTTATTGCCTCAGTCGTCCGTTTGGTTTGAGGATAGTATAGCAATTTGACGACCCCTGGCACCTGTTTTTCCTCAACACTCACATAAATATAAGCATTTTCTAACTCCTTTTTAATTTTTTGCATTTGTTGGTCGTATATTTGGTTTACGTAATTCTGTCTCAACAAACATTCCGAAGGGACCTCTACAGTTTTTTCGAACTTTCCAGAGACGCAGTTATTGATAAAATTTTTGAATATAGGATTTTCTAAATGAGACCATGGTTTATTACAGCTTACCAAAAATTTGGTCAATTCTATCCTAAAATCTTTTTTGACGGATGTATGCTTTTCCGAGTTGAAATGTTATAATAATATTGATAATATTAGATATATTAGAAATATTGTAATATTGTGATTGTTTATATTGTTTCCATCACGTTCGTCTAATATGACTAGAAATAGATCACATATAATAAAAAAGTTTCCAAATAGATCCTAACTATTCGTTTTAATTAGTCGAGGTTTATTTTATTTATTGTATATAACTATAAACTTTTAATCTTGAAATATTTTATATGAGATCCTCATAAAAGGCTATTCTTTCAGATAAAGTTGAAAAAGCGACCAGTTGTTTTTAGGTGTTTAGCAATTGTGCGGCGTCTATCGCCTAGTAGTACTGTGAATGAACGTGTTCCCCGGCTCCCACCTCCGGTCGCACTGGGAACGCCCCGGGCCCCCGGGTCCGGCGACGTGCGGGGGTAAACTGCTTTTGGAATTCGAAAAACTCAAGTGGGCGATGTCGATTTACGTCCGTAAATAAGTAGAGCCGTAGAATGAAAGCGCCTGACGCAAATGTCGTTTCCAGGTACAAGCTGGAAAGAGATAACAAATAATCAACTTCAACTTGTATTATTAGTGCAAGGATACATACGTGTTACGCTATGCCTTGTTAAAATAACATAATAATGAGACTGGTATTTGGTTAACATGACAAAGACAACTGGTCGAGGAATGCAGTTTATCTCGCCGTCGGTTGCTTCGCGGCCGGATCGTTGATTGAAAATCCTGGTTTCCATTCGATCTGGTGCCAGGTCACGTACGTTGAACTTTGACTTTCTACTTTACTTGAGGAATTCGGAGTACACCTGTTGTTCTATGGTCACGTCACTGCTGCATAACACCTATTCCAATCTTATTAAAAAGGTATTTAATTGTCAAGAGAAAATGCGGACAGTGTAGTCGCGGCATAAAAAGATTTGTCACGTGCTTTTTTACCTTAATAGCTTTGAAATAGAGTTGAAAGGTATGAGACCAGTAAGCGAGTCTTCCTAGTAAGAGGTCTACGAGTCCAGGATGTCTCATAATTGGTCGAAATTCTACAAAAACCAACAAACGCTGTCCTTAAAATGTAGCAAATAAAGAAGATACATTATAACATTACTAATTTAATTTCACGTAACTTCACTAAGATTTCAACGTAATGCTAATGAAATGACATAAGAACAAGTACTATAGGAGGGCATCTTCGGCGTCGTTGTATGGATTTGACAGCAAAGCCGTCGTAATTACCTACAGCGCCCCGCGCCCCGCGCCCCGCGCCCCGCGCCCCGCCTTACCTCTCTCTCTCGTTCGCGTTATTAGTTTATTTACCTGTTAATAAACCATAAACTTTTTTTACACAAGCGGAGTCGAATAAAAAGTACCCTAAGTATTTTGCGTCTCAGTGGAGTCCTTGACAAATCTCTTATCATTTAAAAGGTGCAGTTTTAAATAAAACGTTTATCCGGCACTCGTATAAGTGACGTAATAATATAGACCAAGAGCAAGATGTTGAAGGCGAATCGCAATTATTTACTGTAGTGTTATAAAACAATTAGGGGAGGGGGCCCGAAGTTAGAGGAATCGAGATAAAATATAAAGAAAATCATTAACACTTAACTTTGAATGCTATTTATTTAAAGCAGAATTTATCGTAGTTTGATTATACATACTTCAGTAATCTGAAAAGTTTCGGAAAACTATTCTTTTTTTACTACTTTTGCTCGCTTTGCCCGAGGCGGAGCCTAAAGTGGACACAGCCTTATCTCCAGCTATATCTTCAGTCGCTTTGGGCCAGAGATGGGCAAAATTTATTCGAATGACGAATAACGAATAAGAACAATCAAATTAATCGCGAATAACGAATGAAATTCTCGAATGATTATTCTTATTCGAATAAATTATTCATCGAATAATTTATTTGCGAATAATTTATTCGCGAATAATTTATTCGTTGAATGAATTGCCACGAATAATTATTATGTGCTGGAATACCTGCTCCATTGTTCTAGAAAATTAATAACTAAACATAACTGAAAGATGTTGTTTGTACATAATACATAACTAACGGAATGGACTAAGTTAATTTTCACCTTACATAAGACATTCTTCTATTATTTGTTTGGTCTACAAATATTTTACGTTAAATTAAAAAGTTTATGCGGTTTATAGTATTGGGTTTGCTTTAATCGTGTCAATTATAAGTAAATACAAAAACACTTTCAAAATCAACATAAAAAAAACATTTTAAGATAAAAAATAATCAACTTAATTAAGAACATTGTAACATATAATGCTTTTACACTAGTTTTTAACACAAATATTTAAACAATAAAAATCATATCTCACGTGACTAAAATATAAGAGCAAAAAAAAACAGCATAATAAATCCCGATTGTTTTATGGGAGCCCCCCTTAAATATTCATTTTATTCTGTTCTGTGAAAATTTTAACTGTCTTGCTATCACGGTTCATGAGATTACCTACAGCCTGGTGACAGACAGACAGACAATGGAGTCTAAGTAATAGGGTCCCGTTATTACCCTTTGGGTACGGAACCCTAAAAATGAATCCCTATTTCCCTTGGTCATGGCATGACGCGTGAACGGCTGGATCGATTTCGCTAATTATTGTTTGATGTGTTTGTTATTGCCAGGAGAAGGTTCATATGAACGAACTAAATAATAATGTTACGCGAAAAATTAGAAAAGAAAACTTAACGACCATATTAACTTTCTAATGTAACCTTAGCGTTTTTGACAATATTAACTTTTCTAATGTACTATTTATATACGCGCCAGAAAATAAAACCAAGAATTTTGTATATCAAAAAGCATTAGAATAATAATCATTGCTTTTTAAATTTAGTTATACTGATTCGAATTCAATATTATTATTATTTATTATTTAATTTATTTTCATAAAAGACACATTTATGTTAACATATGATAGTATATTGCCAAACTGCATAACAGTCATTCTACTTTTAAGCGACGAGGTCGATTTTTTGACAAGTGCTCTTCAAATAATATTTTTATAAAAACGTTAAAGTGCTCGGTTTTGTAATTTAATATTGAAATAGTTACACAACTTGGCTTACATTTAAAATTATCACTACATTTAAAAAGTCACTATAATTAACTTTAAAGTAGGTAACATAGTGGTCACGCATGTCCCCGCCATTTGTATGGAAAAAGTGTATTTACCGCTGTGTTACCAACTTTTCCTGATAAAATATCAATAAATTTAATGTTTTTTGTTTTCAACTATTAAATTTAGTTGTTCCAGTTTCAATATAAGTCAAATTTACGTGAAAAAAATGTCTAAAAATGCCTTTAATTTCACCAATGATTATTAAGTATGCGCTAAAAAGTAGAATGACCCAGAATCTGAGTAAGTCGGACTATCAACTTTATAACGTTGGCGTGCATGGAAGATTGCTAGACTGGTTTTCCTCTTATCTTACATCCAGATCACAGAAAGTTTTGATATGCGGGCATGAATCTGAAAGTTTTGAAGCTACTTCAGGAGTTCCCCAGGGATCCCACCTAGGGCCTACATTATTCTTAATTTTTATAAATGACATTGCTAGGGAAATTCATCACTCAAACTTTTCATTTTTTGCTGATGACTTAAAAATAACTAAAGTAGTAAACAGCCCTATTGAATCACAGCAGCTTCAAGATGACTTGACCCGCATATCAAATTGGTCTGGTAGGAATGAACTTCCTTTGAACATTGGGAAATGCAAACATATAAAGTTCACTAAAAAACGATTACTCTTAAATACCACGTATGTGATAAATGATGTACCCCTGGAAGAGGTTTCACTAATTAAAGACCTAGGTGTGACATTAGATAAGGAACTATCTTTTATCCCACACCTTGATAATATTATAAAACAGTCAAATAGACTCTTGGGTTTTATCTGGCGTAATTGCAAAAAATTCAAAGATATCTCGGCTTTAAAAACTACTTATTTTGTTTTGGTTCGTAGTTTGTTAGAGTACTGTTCAAACATCTGGAATCCATTGTATAAGTGCCACGTAGAGAGAATAGAACGAATACAAAAGCGATTTCTCTTTTTTCTTTCCGTTCACCAAAAAAAACTAAATTCGCTTATTTCATATAAGGATCGTTTAAGCTATTTTAAGATGATTTCTCTCGAGGACCGCCGTTGGATTTCCGATCAGGTGTTATTGCATAAGATTATCTCAGGAGCTTTAGACTGTCCACAGCTTCTGCAAAAAATCAATTTGACCGTCCCGCGACATTGTGCTCGTCTTGTCAACTTTCGGCCATTCTCAACTGAAACGTACAGAACTAATGTCGGGTCTCACAGCGTTTTGCCTAGAATTTGCAAAGAACATAATACATTGTTTAAAGATAAAAGGGTTGATATATTAAACATGTCACTAAATAAGTTTAAAACATATTTATACAAACTCAAGGTTAATTTCTAATTTGGGTGCCGATTGCAAAATAGTTTCTTCACTTGGACTTATTAAGAATTTGTATTGTATTTGTTTAGTGAATAACATAGTAGCTACTAGAATGTTTAACTTCTAGATAATAAGCGTTAAATTGTAATGCATGCTGCGTTTGCCTGTAATTGGGTGGATACTCAATCAATATAAACGAAATGTCATAATTAGTTTGTAAGTTTTATAGTATTTTACCTGTTGGCAAACCTTAATAAATAAATAAAATAAATAAATAAATATCAATTTGACCAGTTTCTATTTAATCCGGATTCTTGGTACGTATGGTTTCGGATAGGTTAGTTTTTGAGTTAGTCGCAATCCTAAAACGTTAGTTTCTCATTAAGTCAAATTCTGAGCACGTTTGATTCTTATAATAGCGGATTCTGAGTAGGTCAGACACGCAATGAGACCAGAATTTCAGTACGTCTAATTCTGAGTAAGACCGATTCTAGACTGATTAGATTTTATTTAGGATATATTCGTAGTAGGACAGATTATAAGTCTGTCAAGTTATGGGTAGATTGGGCGAGTGTACAGTCAAAGGGAATTAAAACAAATCACGTTCTCAAATTAAAATATTTAATCAAAAATAATAAAATATATTATAAGTAGTTAGTTTCGTTTACTTCTTTTTTTTTTTTTTTCGTCAATGAGGAATTCATTGTCAAAGATGCACTGCACATACTTCTATTACAACATCTGAAATTGATTGTTCCTGATTTGTTTTCGAGTTGGTAACAATATTTGTAACCGTTTAGAAGAACGCAGGACGGGTCTTTACCGGTTTTTATTATTTTAAAATTGTCCACTTCCATTGTAGCTTCCTGAACTCAATGTCAATTTGAAATTGTCAATAAGAATATAATAGTTATTTACTTCTAATATTATCATAAAGTGGCCAGTACTTCTGATATACATTTAAACGTATTTTAGTTCGTAATACCGAGTTTTTACTTGCCGATTATACCTGATTTTTTTAGAAAATAATGTACAAAGAAAATTACCTACTAAGAAAGCATATTTTTCAGAATACATCATATTAAGAATCTGATATATTTCGAAAGCGACATGATAAAATTCGGTAATAATGAGAAACTGCCTTCCTCCGTATCTGGCTTATTACGAATCCGACGTAATACTGCCATGTATGGGATTTGTTACGAATCTGACCTACTCAGAAATTAACTAAATGAGAAATTGACTTTTACTTCATTAGTCGCATCCCGAAATAGACTGATTCCGAAAAAGACCTTCTGCAAAGCTGACCTTCACCAGAATCGCACTTACTCAGATTTTGACCTAAATCTCAACTGGCTTACTTCGAATCTGTCCTGACTCGCCTAAAGGAAAAGAAATTAATAAAGAAAATTGTAGTATATGTAGGTATACACCGCGGCCATATAATACATTGACAAAATTTAAAAGTAAACATTTTGAAAATAAAACACGCTACGAGTTCATATATTTTCTATTATATTTTTACACAGTTTGTTGACTTTTTGGAAGAGATAGCTTGTTTAAATTATTTAGTTAAATATACATTTTTGTCATGTCTTCGCAACGAAACGCAATAATTTCTTTACACGAATCTGGAAAACGACAGTGTGAGATAGTAAGATCGCTAAATGTCAGTCATCAACTAGTGTCCAAGACTATTAAGCGATATAATGAGCTAGGGCGATATCGCTGACCGCCCAGGAAGAGGAAGAAAGAGGACTGTTAGGACTCAGGCTCCGGAACATTATTGTTACGAGTAGGTATGGTTAGGTAGGTAAATTAGAATCGACGCGCCGGCTCAAGGACATGCCTATTGTTAACGGGTACAATAGAGTTCAAGGCCAAGGCCGTCGCTATTGTAATACAAGGACGCAATGAGTAGAACCTTCCATTATCGAACGTTCCCGGCGGGTCAAGGCCCATCGGTCATTCGAGAAGGCATTCTGGAACAATCGGCGATTGGGAGTATAAAACGTGAGGCGCGCGCGAGCGGCGAGACATTCCTTACTTGGAGAGCGAACAGTGCGTACCTACGAGTGAACCGAGCGATCATCTAAGTTTATTGTGCGATAATTGTTTGTAACGATTGAGTGAGTGTGGTGTGTGTTCGTGCATTTCTATCAGTTACCCACCCCCACGTACGTAACATTATCAAGAAACGGCTTGATCGCAATCCACGGACCAAAGTGCGAAAAATGGCTAGGGAGCTGGGTGTAAGTCGTTCGACGGTGCAACGTATTGTCGCTACTGACCTCAAATTGAAAGCATGATTGGTCCGACCGATCCGACCGATCTCGGTCACGGCGACCGTTTTAGGGAGGACCCTGTTATCGTTGGTGGGCTCGCATGTGGCTTATGTAGCCAATTTTCTTTCCAAAAGTTCTTGCGCAGTGCGGGCATGTGAGCTCACCATCGATAATATTGTAATATATTGCCGCAGGTGGACGGGCTTTCAGTTCATCGCGCTTGGCGTCAAGCTCAGAGCGCCGTTGTTTTTCAAAATCGCGGACTTTAGTTTGCACCAGAGTCCGCCACTCGGGTCGTTTGGCAGCCTGCTTCTCCCAGCGAGACGGCTCAATGCCGCATCTTTTCATATGCCGCTTAAGCACATCTTTGTACCTAAGGAGTTGCCCGCCATGCTTTCGCTTGCTTTCCCTGAGTTCTGAATAGAAGATACGCTTCGCCACTCTCTGCTCTGGCATCCTGGACAGATGACCGCACCACCGAAGTTGACGCCGCATAATGTACGCCTCAATGCCACCAACATTGGTTCAGCGCAGCACTTCAGTGTTCCGCACACGATCAGACCATCGGATCCTAAGTATTTTGCGTAGACATTTGAGGTGGAAGCGGTCTAGCATGCGGATGTGTCGGCGATACAAGGTCCAGGTTTCGGCTGAGTATAAGATGTTGGGCAGCACGACTGCCATATATACTGAGATCTTAGTAGCTAGTTTCAAATCGTGTGAACAGAAGACCTTGGTATCTAGCTTACCGAACGCTGCAGCAGCAGCACCGATCCTGCTGTTGATATCTGCATCAAGGTCGCACTTAGATGTCAGCGTGCTCCCCAGATATCGGAACTTGTCGACCTGCTTCAGTTCGTCCTCGCCGAGTCTAATGGTCAGTGCCTCGTGACCATCGATGTCCAGAGACATGACCTCCGTCTTTTTGACACTGATTTTAAGGCCGAATTTGCGGCAAGACTCGTTGAAATCAGACATGAGCTGTTGCAGACCGTCTGGGGATTCTATTACAAAACATAGGTCATCTGCATACAAGATCTCAGTAATTTCATCGCAAGAGACTTTTGTGTGGGCTTTGAGCCTCGCGAGGTTGAAAATATTGCCATCTGTACGGAAACGAATGCGGACGCCTTGAGAGGTAGTTTGTAAAACCTCTTGGACTACGACTGCAAAATACAACGCGAACAATGTGGGCGCCAAGACGCACCCTTGCTTTACCCCACAGGTAACGGGGAAAAAGTCCGATTGTTCGCCGTCGACAGCGACGCAGCACTCCATGTCGTCATGCAGGAGTCTAAGAAGTCTCACAAACTTCTCCGTACACCCTATCTTCCCCAACACTACCCAGAGGGTTTCTCGAGGCACGCTGTCAAAGGCTTTTTCAAGGTCGACAAAACAGAGATACATGTTACGACCTTGCTCTCTGCTCTTCTCTTGAAGTTGACGTAATGAGAAGATAGCCTCACAGGTGCCTCGACCAGGTCGGAAACCAAACTGAGTCTCAGGCAACAACTTTTCTGACATTTTAATTAGGCGGTTTAGCAATACTCGGGCGAATACTTTCCCGGGAACAGACATCAGCGAAATGCCGCGGTAAGAATTGCAATCAGAGCGATCGCCTTTATTCTTATATAGGGCCCTTATGCGCGACACTTTAAAAGTGGATGGCACTTGTTCTTTCTTCCACATAAGATCAAAGAGCTCCCATATAGCTGAATGCATTTCCTCGCCGCCGCATTTAAGCAGCTCTCCGGGTATAGAGTCGACGCCCACCGCACGTTTGTTCTGCTGTTGCTTGATGGCCACAACGACCTCGTCACGTAACAAAGGCTCATCTAGCTCGACATTAATAGGGAGTTGAGGAATCGAACGCACGTGTTCCAGGTCAGCTGACCGGTCCACATTCAGCAGAGTGTTGAAGTGTTCCGCCCATCGTCTTAGGATTTCTTCTTTGCTTTTAAGAAGGCCCTCTTCATTAGCATGCTTAAGTGGCACTTTAGCATGGAAAGTCAGTCCTACCAACTTTCAAACCTCACTATAGAACTCCCCGAGCTGATTTGTGTCTGCGAGCCACTGCATGTGACGAGCTCTATCTTGCCACGACTTGTCCTTCATTTCCCGAGTTAGTCTACGCAGCTGCAGGTCACTCTGCTTGATCTCCGCAACATCTCGTTCTAATTTCAAAATTGAAATAATTTAATTGTTTCGTGTAGTTATTTAGTTTGAGTTCTAAACGAATTAGTTTACACCCCCTGCCATGAATATGTGTCCTCAGTTACTTCTCTTACAAGGTTGTCTGGAAGAGATCGCTATTTAGCGGTAAGACCGCCTGTTGTATACCTATGATTTAAATGTACTGTTCCATGTTCTGTTTTTATTTTTTATTTTTGGTGTTCAATAAAGAGTATTTGTATTGTATTGTATTGTATCTCGTTGATTTGGCTGTCTATGTTGCCGAAGAAGTCGCCGGTGTTTATCGATTGCCTCTTTAAGAGCTCCATTATGCTCATCAAACCAGTCTTCATTCTTACGGACTTTCAGACCCAGAGTAACTTTGGCGGTGTCTAAAATATGAGAGGATAGAGCCCCCCAATCAACATCAACATCCCCAACGTTCCTGATCGGCAACACAGCAGTCAAAGCTTCGGTGTATTTTTCCCTGGTCCCGTTATCATTAAGCCGGTCCAAGTTTAGACACGTCGGCTTTTCCTTACTGGATCTGCAAGGACGTCGGAGGCGGAGACGCAGCTTGGTGACAACAAGCCTATGGTCAGTCCAACAGTGCGCGCCACGCATAACGCGGGTGATTAGGACTTGGGAAATGTCTTGTTGTCGAACGATCGCGAAGTCAATCAGATGCCAGTGCTTGGAACGAGGGTGCATCCACGTATTTTTGTATTTGGCTGGAAGCCTAAACATGGTGCTTGTGATTGCGAGATGGTACTGTGCACACAAGCTGAGCAGCAACTGTCCGTTGCTGTTCATGCTTCCGACTCCGTGCCTACCCAGGACTCCGGGCCAAGCATCGCAGTCACGTCCAACCCTGGCATTGAAGTCGCCCAACAGAAGAATCCGTTCTCTAGGCCTTACGCTTTCGATTTTTTTTGAGAGGTCCTCATAAAATTGATCTTTAATGTCATCAGGCTTGTCTAGCGTTGGAGCATAGACACTGATAACATTAAGATAATTGCTGTCATCTAAGTGTAGGCGCAATGTGGTAATGCGATCCGAGATGTGAACTGAACACTCTTGGAGCTGTTTGACAAGCTTGTTCTTGATCGCAAATCCAACACCTGATCGTCGCGGTTCAGAGGCAGCGAGTCCTTTCCAAAAGAAAGTATACCCACCACCGTATTCTACCAGCTCCCCTTCATCTGCTAAATGTGTTTCGCTGAGAGCAGCCACATCTATATCGTAGCGATGAAGTTCCCGGGCAACAATGGCAGTTTTCCGCTCTGGACAGGCATTGTTAGCGCGATCAAGGAGTGTACGCACGTTCCACGCGCCAAACGTTAAATCAGAGGTTTTATGTGGGTTATATTTTTTCTTGTAACGTCGACCGCGAATTTATCGATGCGGAGGCAGCCGCGGTTGCTACCATCCTTAGAGGTGGGGTGAGCAATGTTTAGGGCACCTTTTCTAGCCCCCTCCCCGGCTGAGCGAGGAGAGCAGTGCTTCCCTAAATAGGGCTGCTCTGTCACTTCAGGTGCTGCCGAATCCTCCCCGTCCCCCCAGATCAGAGAGAAAGCGACCACGGCGTTCTAGGAACACCCCCGAAGTCGCCCGCATGCAGGCCTCAGACAAAGCCCAGTCTGCACCAAACTGGACCTCTCTACCTTAACCCATCGCCACGGGACTTTTCGTCTTTTCAGAGTCCATATTCGAAAACAGTCATCTGCGCAGGAATATTTTTAAGTGTATAAGCGGATGCGCTACCGCAGATACCCTCTCTCTGCCTAGTCCCCCGTAATCCAATGGAACGGAAACCGCTACGATCGGCGGGGGCTTTGGCTGCAGTATCTGACCGACAGTCACTTCCGACCTCGACTGCCGCCCTTGGCCATCAACATTGCCTTGCTAGCTCGCCAGATCCGCCAGGGTCCGTTGCTTATCAGCGTGGTCTGCCATCACTGCCGAGCTAGACTTTATGCACAATTCGGGAGGTATCCGAAACATGTCAGCCGAAACCTTCACGTGCCCTCACCGAACGATGCCGTGCCTGAACTGAACTGAACCGAACGTGCCCTCAACGATTGAAAGCATACAAACTGCGTAAAGCACAACTTCTTGAAGATAAAGATAAAAAAGTTCGCCTCGACAGATGCCGTTTGATTAAGCAGCGTGCCGCTACTGAAAAGTGGGAAAATATCCTTTTTTCAGATTAAAAACTTTTTTGCGTTGAACAGGCCCATAATCATTAAAATAACAGAATTTATTCTTATAGTCGTCCTGGACCGGCCGCAGTTATTCCTCACCGTCGAAAGCCGGAATCAGTGATGGTTTGGGGCGGTATTTGCTCCCTTGTATTCATAGAAAAAGGTGTCAAAATTAATCAAGAAATATACAGAAGAGATAGCAACATTTTGGCACCCAACCGTGGAAATTCCAGCAGGACTCTTTCCTCATCTCACAGGTCCCATAGTGTGTAGCAGTGGTATAAAGACCATTTTCCCGGATTCATTAGCTCAAAAGAATGGCCACCCTATTCGCCTGACCTTAATTCATTGGATTATAGTTTGTGGTCAATCTTAGAGACAAATGCCTGTACCAAAAAACACAAAAGTGAAGACGCTCTGAAAGCAACACTTACCCCAAAGAGTGGTCAAAAATAACCTTATTAACGGCATATCGTTGGTAATTTTAACAAACGTTTGAATCTGTGTATCAAAGCCAAAGGTGAATATTTTGAAGACAATTGATTATTTTTTATCGTAGATTGTAGTTTTTAAGTTTTAATATAATATTGTAAAAGTCTAGCAATTAATAAAAACATTTTCTTACAAATTCGTTATTTTCCTATACTTATATAAAGGGTAATTTTTTAATAGGTGCACAAATTTCAATATTTGCTTCGCTATTGCTAATAAATAACATTATTGCGTTATTTTTTACTCTAGCTTAAAAAATATTACAGATATTGCCGATTCAATGATTCCACTAACTTAACGATATTCATGGACCCTCTAATGCAGGGGTGCGAGGAGAGGGGAGTGTTGTTAAGTAAGATAATAAATAAAATTTTAAATTTAGAATATCAGTAGGAGAGGGGTTGTCTGATAAGCTATACATGAAATATCAAATTTCGAGTATCAATACAGTGTATCACATACCTACAGCTTGACAACCCATGCCATCATTAAGTAAACTATCACTTTAAAAGACTTCGTATACACGTGTTCAATTGATGTGTCCACACGAGAAGGTAAAAGAGAGATAATATGCAACAAAAAAAATATTTATTTTGAACTCGTTTTAGTGTCGTAATACATTGTATTAACGATACAAAATCATGTTAAAATTTGAGCACTGATAAAAAAAATACCCTGTATATACCGGGTGTGGCCTGTAATAGGAGTAATAAATTGAGGGATCGTTTCTACTCTATAAACGCAGCAACATTTATTCTACAACTTTTGAAAATAACTTATTGTTTACCCAATATTCATAAATTTAGATTTTCCAAGCAAGCAATGTATTGCGAAAACGACTAGACAATTGGATGGAGTACATTGAAAATGCTATTAAGTTTGTTCGAAAAAATCCCAAATATTTTTGATTTTTTTTAAGTTGTAGAACAAATGTCGCTACGTTTATAAAGTAGAAACAATCCCTCAATTTATTGCTCCTATTACAGGCCACACCCGGTACACAATGTGTTACTAAATAATCCGTAAAAAAGAAATTACGAAAGTAGTGTCAACCCTAGTATACTGTATACCTAAGATACTGAACTGACGTTATTTAATAAGGGTTGACACTACTTTTACGGATTATTTTGTAACACGTTGTATAAATATAGGAAGTTTTATTCTATGTTAGTAGGTATAGTTAAAATTATTTATTAATAATACTATATTGTGCAATACTACACTTTAAACGGAAATTGTTTTTAACAAGATATGTTTTTTTGTTATTTTAACTTTTTGTCGAAACAGCGCCCTACGCAAAAAAAAGGTCGTCGACTGCCGAAGGTTACAGTATCAAGACGCTCGGCTCTTTGGTAGTCGGTTTACTCTCGGTCTTTTAACTACGAAACCCTACACTGCACGTCGCCCGACCCTTACCGGTTTTTTTACCCGACTGCGCGAGAGGGTTACGTGTTTATCAGCCTATGTATGTTTGTCTGAACCTTTATTTGAACACTCTAGAGACCAAACGTGTGGACCGATTTCAATAATTGACGTCAATAGATTCGTTTGATCCATGCTCCGAAGGGAAGTCATAATATATACGAATTATCACTCAGCATCCTTAAATTTGTTAGCCCGATAGCTAGTACCCCGGTAGCATGTCTTTTCAACATGTGTATGAAGTATGGCGCCTTCCCGGAACTACTTCAAAATGTGAAAATATCGGCTTTGTATAAAGGTAAAGGAAAGAAAAGCGCCAGTAAGTCTTACCGCTCTATGTCCCTAGTAGAGATGGACCCAATATTATAATTTCATTGGATGGCACCGATTTCAAAAGTAACAATACTTACATTATTGTTCAATAAGACGCTAAGGTCACATAATTTGAGTCTTAACTGTGAATATTACATTACATTAACATAATATAAGGTAAAGCTCGCAGGGTGGTGGTTATTTGTAGGTCTCTAAATATAATAGCATGAACATAAATTGGCCATAATAATGTTTTTGACAAAAGTGTATCAAGAGCAAGTAGTGCAATGCCAACAAACTTCTGACAAATTGCTCAACTGCCTTACTTCGAATCTGTCCTGGCTCGCCTAAAGGTTTCTTTTCTTAAGTTAGGTTTTTCAATTCCCTTCTCGCCGAACTGCTCAATAGCCTTTACTGGCTTTGCTTAGATTCGATACAAGCGATGTCACGTCGCATCAGTATCGAGTGATTTATTCTTGAAGAATCAATAAATTGCAACTCTTATGTGAAATGTAGGTACACGCTTTTAGTTGAAGAAAATGTTCTTTAATTCTAAGACAATATAGGCAACTGAAATTATGATCTTTAAAAAATGAAAAATCTTTACTCAAGAAAATATTTTCTTAAATTAAGAATTCAATAATTTTGTTTTAAGAATGAAGATCGCTTTGTGTTAATAATTTAAAATCCTATTTTAATACAGTTATTTCATCTATCTAAAGATAAACCTTCCGTTTAAAGAAGAATTGCTTTAAGTGAATATTAAAATCGTGTTTAAGTGAAGCTATCTATTTTGAACTAAAAAAAAGAAATAATCTTGTTTCAATTAATATTTATATTGCGCCAAAATAATGTAGATTACTCGAATAAAAATCTCCATATTGTCTTTTTTTAAGAATATGCTTCTGATGAAGGAAATAAAATCTTGTGAAGAGAAAATATTTACAAGATAATATAATGTCTCGGGTTGATAATATCTTCAAGTCTTTTTTTCCATGTAAGTAGTTAAATTTGGAGCTTGTGGGTCTGCTAGAAGTATGTAATTCCGGTGGAGCCCTCGAGTAGTTGGTGGATGCAGCTGAGGAGTTTGTATCTGGAATCTGAAATTAAGAAATAAAACAAAGCAGAGTATTTTGTTGGGCTATGTAACGTTACCAAAGACTACACAAATAGCTATAGCTATATCAGCGTCTCAACTAAAAAAAAAAAGATCACACAGCTTAGGATTTAATGTGTAATAATTACACAGTTACATTTACAGTAATATCACACAGCAATTTGTTTTGTGTTAACTATATTTTAATATCACCTAGTATCACACAGCAGTATCAAACATCGTCGCCTTACACCGGTGTCACACAGCGGCGTCACAGAGTGGCGTCACACAGCGGTACCACATAGCTGTTATCACACAGTTGTTGTCACACAGCAATGATCACACAGCAATTATCACACAGTTGTTGGACCTCAATTATCACACAGCAGTCACCACACAGCAATGCCACACAGAATTTCAGCGTCGAATATCATAATACTTGTAGATACCATACTTATTTTATGTTCATGACACTTCTAACTTTTATTATGTGGGTACTTACGTATATGCGTTACGAATAATAAAAGGGTACTTTGTTGAAACAACTTGAAACAAGTAACGAGGCGGATACAATAAAATAAGATATAAAATAATCATTGTCGTTCATTCTCATATTTTATCAATTGTTTGCTACATTACGTGTACATTGCTAGTTTTGACAGAGAAATCATATGATAGAAAAGCTTTTGTTTACATAATTGTCTAAACTTAACACAACACAATTAAATTATATTGAGCTAGTTAGCATTTCATTTTTTTCATATACCTAAACATACATATGTACTTACATACAAAACTAAATTTGATACCATGGGCGAAAACATACACTTTTTTTTTATCAGGGCACTAAGGGGGTTAAATTAACTTTCTAAGAGGTCAATAAGGTCGTCCCTATCTACTTCATGATCACTGCCCGAGCTATCATCGTCAGACAAAGTTGTTTTGTAAGGTCGAAGAACCTCAGCCCTGACTACAGCACAGAATCTTTTGTACCCCTTCATGCCTTTTATACTAGATAATGTATAGCGATCTAAACTACGGTCGCATTTAATTACTCTGTATGGTCCAGTGTATAAACCATCAAGTTTCCTCGTAACTCTTGCCTGAGTGTCTCTCGCGGATCCGCCCTTCCATAGAACTAATTGACCCACCGAGTACTTCTTACACGGTTTACGCTTTTTATCAAACCTACTTTTCGTGATAGTCATATTTCGATCGATACGTAGTTTAGCAGTTTTTCTACGAGATTCAAGTTGTTGTTGTTGATTAGTCACGTCTATGGGAGTATCAGTTGGATATCCCGGGTAGCGTGAATTGGTATGACCGAACATAAGACTAAATGGAGAGAACCCAGTAGTCGAATTTGGCGTGTTATTAATGCCCCAGAGAACATCAAGTTCTTTACTATCCCAGGTACACTCACTATCGGCCATGGTATTTAAGCCATTAAGGAGAGTGCGGTTGACTCTCTCTACCTGGCCGTTAGAACGTGGGCTAGCAATAGCGTTCAAAATGTGTATAAACTGGCATTCCTCTGCAAACTGTTTGAAATACCGGCTCGTGAAGGCTTTTCCTCGATCACTTATCACTTTACGGGGATTTCCAAATTGGTAAATAACGTCTTTAAAGAGTTTAATTGTCTCTAACGAGCTTGCATTTTTAGCAGGCTTTGCAAATACGTATTTCGTGAATGAATCTATTATCACAAGTAAATACGTATTTCCGAGACGGGTCTTTACGAATGGACCTAAATGGTCTATGTGCAAGGTATGCATTGGGATAGATGGTTTGTCATTTGGATATGTGTTCTCCTTTGAGCCTACCAAAGTTACCTTTACCGTAAGCATAACTTAAACACGATTTTATGTATTTTCGTATAAAACGAGTCATTCCTTGAAACCAAAACTGAGCTTTAATAGTTTTTTTGCATTTTTCAATGCCTGGGTGACCTATTTGGTCATGATACTTTTGCAACAAACCGTATTTAGCTAGTTTTGGAATAAAAAAACGGTCTCCTAACATTGCTTTTCTATATAAAAGTCCTTCTTTAAGCACGTAATTAGATACTATGTCCGGGTTACTAGTACCTTCACGAAGTTGAGTTATAATGCTTTGTAGCGAATCGTCTTGCATCTGGAGGGTTAGTAACCAGTCAGACTCCTCTACGATATGAACCTCACTAATGACAGGCCGGTGACACTCCGCGCTATTGCCTACTCAATGTGCGGCCTTTTATACAAGGCTAATCAGTTGAGTGTCACGCGAGCGCTCGTCTTGAAGCGCGCCGCCCGTACGCCGCTGCGAAAATAATTCGAGTTTTTGTTTAAATAAATGTACCTATGGCTCCTCGAAAAGCCAAAAGGTACTTACTGTATAGCATACGGGTGCTTAAATAATGAAAGGAATGGCGATCTATCATTATTTACACTGCCAAAAGATATCGAAAGGTAAGATTATTATTAATATTATTTTATAAATTATAACTTCGATCGAGGTAGGTAGTTACGAGTAGCTGTACTTAATTACTGACACAATGATTAGTTTTGAATCCTCGACACAAAAAGAGCGGAATAATATTATTTATTTTATTAACTACCTACGTCAGTTTCGCAGTTTTCGACTTATTCGCATCAAAAATCTATTACCTACCTTACTTAAAGAGCGTTCCGCGTAAGTAGATCTCCCAGTAATAGTGACTACCTACTAAAGCAAGGTCAGCATATACTGGTTATTTACCTTCTTACTTGAGTAACGGAATAGGTAATGCTCGAGTTTATAATTTTGTCGTGTTATACGAGTTGCATAGTCCAAGAGCCTGATGTAAGATTAGCTTTTAATTTGATATATAAGTACTAACGTTTAAATTAGGTTTTTCTTTCTTTCTTTCTTTTCTTTTAGTTTCTGATTTTGAACATTTTTTTGATTTGTTAGCCCTGTTAGGGTATACCTACTCCCGAGGTTGACGGAAATTGAAGTCGGTTTATTTTTTGTTTAAGACTTGTAATTATTATAACAATATTTAGATGGATATTTTCGCTAAAACATGACCCTAGTAATGAGTTACCTATATAATATATAAGAAAAAGTTAAGAAGGTCCGCTTTGTGACTACTTTCAATAAAATTAAAATTATAATTAACTTTTGTTAAAAAACTGTAATTTTTATTTTACCTTTTACTTAACTATAAATAAATAAATAATAATTATTAAATATATGAAAAAGGAGTTAAAAAAAATATGTAAAAATTAAACATTTGTAATTGTAATCAATCAGTCACAGTTACAAATAATTATAATGTAAATTTTATTATTAAGTATTGCAAGGACAAATGTATCTGCCATTAAAAATTGACTCTCTCCTTGTATATTTTTAAGTGTAAGAAAGAGTAAATTTATGTCTCACATAAGCTTTACTTGTCGATTGTGAAACAGGCAATAAGACTAATATGCTTTCCATCGCGGGTTGCAAATGTTGATTAAATGATATTGATGAAACATAAATATTGTTATAAGATATTAATAATTATGGTTTTTAAATCAAAAATATATTAAACGTTTTTTTGAAATTTCACCAATCCGACTTTTTTTAAACGTTTTTTCATGTACTAACGATGTAATGTTAACATCTGTGGTGCATCAACACAATACAGGGGGCTTAATATGGCTGCGTTTGTCGCGAGACAACATGCGGATAAAACATCCTTCACTTTTTGACACGTGTATAAGTACGAGAGTGACGGAAGCTTTATCTATATGTTGTGCAATAAACGCCACCATACTAAGCATGCAGGTATTTTGCGATTTTTGTGCTATCCCCTTTCTTATCTATCTGTATTCTATATACCTATTTCATCTTGTTATAGATAAACAAAATGTTTTAAGGTCTATATCGAAGCTATTATAGTATGTTAACAACAAATATTTAGTAATACAACTATTACAAAATGAACCTTCAAAGTCCTTAAAATAAATGATTGTTTATCGAAAACGTGCGTCAGCTCCTAGACTAACATTAACCTACCTATTCCAGTACGGGTAGCACAAGTTGTATTTTCTCGCTTGTCTCGCTTAGTGCGTCTCTAGTTACAAACTAGATTTATTTATTTCATTTATTTATTCAATTAGACACACTAACAGTTGCACAAACAAATACAAATATAAAAGATAGGTAAAAAGAAAATAGTCCTGTTTGTGTAAGTTTAATGCAATTTGTTTTCTTACAACTGCCACGGAATAAGTATTAACGTATTAATTAGTACAAGTAACTGCCAGCCCTGCGGAGTGGGCGGAGTCAGTAAAGCTCATGGCGGGCGAAATAATACATACTCTCGCGGCGCAGATTTAAGCCGCATTTTGCCTCGTTAGGGGCGCCCCACTATCGATCGCGGAAATGTAACCAAAATCACTTTCGGCCGTGCACTTGTCTTATTATCGTTAACGCGTTCTGTTTAGGTTTAAATTCGCATGCTTGCTGTCACGGAGTGTCGCTTCTGTACTTGTACTATTACTTATTCTGTGCTAATGACGGGATTCCTGCTAAGAGCATCGGCATGTCGCATTCGGTTACCAGGACGGTATTCTATTTTGATATCGAAATCTTGTATAGCAAGCCACCACCGGGCGATGCGTGGAATCAAATCTCTTTTGACAAGTGTTGTACGTAAAGCTGCGCAATCTGTGATCACTTTTACAGGAATTCCTGTCAAGTAAACTCTAAATCTTTTTAAAGACTCTACCACCGCTAAGGTCTCAAGTTCAAAACTGTGATAAAACCGTTCTTCTTTGCTAGTGACCCTACTAAAATATGCAATTGGCTTTAGACTATGATCTGACTGATACTGAAGTAAAATACCACTAAGGCCTAGGCTGCTGGCATCTGTATGCTATTCAGTTTCAGCATTTCTGTCGTATATGCCCAACACGGGTCTTTCGATTACTTTCTGTTTCAAAGTCTGAAATGCATGTTCTTGTTCTACGTTCCAGTGCCAGTCAACACCTTTTGGAGTTTTTTCTGTGAGCGGCCTGGCTATTTCAGCAAAACCACGAACAAACTTTCTAAAGTAAGAGGTCAGTCCGATGAACTGACGAATCTCATGAACGTTTTTTGGTCGTTTGTATTGGCTGACACATTCAATTTTAACTTTCCCGGGTTGTATTGTCCCTTCAGTAATTTCATGTCCTAAGTAACTGGCACTAGACTTCAAAAAAGAACACTTTTCTAAGTTAAGTTTTAAATTTGCGTCCTTCAAAGATTGTAACACGCGTTTTAAAAGGTCTAAACCTTCCTCAATAGTGACTGTAGGTAACATGACGTCATCAAGATATAGAGCTATTTCATTATGAACTTTTCCTAATCAATTTTAATTAATCGAGAGAACACAGCTGGAGCGTTACACAGTCCAAATGGCATTTTTAAAAATTCATATTGGCCAGTAGGCGTAACAAACGCCGTCTTATGAATGGAGTCTACATCTATCGGGACCTGCATGAAACCTTGTGCTATGTCTAGCGTCGTGAAAAATGATTTCCCGGACAATCGAGTTAACTGATCATCTATATTTGGCAAAGGATACCTATCCTCGACAGTTCGCGCGTTTAAGGCTCTATAGTCTACACACAGCCTATAATCTCCGTTTTTCTTTTTTACTAGTACAATAGGACTCGCGTAGTCTGACATAGATTCCCTAACTATGCCTGCTTCCAATAAATCCTGTACTTTTTGATCAACAATTGCATTCTCACTTTGGGATAGTCTGTATGGTTTATAGAACACGGCTTGGTCAGTTGTAGTTTTAATTTGCATACTGATCAGATCTGTGCAACCCAAGTCTCTGGTGCCTTTTGAAAAAGAAGAGCTAAATTCATTTAATAGATTCAAAAGTCTTGAAAAGTCTGTCTCGTTTAGATCGCCTACATCTAAGTGGCTAGAGGCAATTTTGACATCGTTAACGTCACATTGATCAGAGGTTTCAATTGGAAAAAGTACAGGATTATTAATGACACTTTCATGTATGATTTCGGCACGTGCTAGCAATTTTCCCTTCGGCCATTCAATAGAGTCATTACCTACATTCATTATATTTACGAACGAATCCCGGCCCTTCAATACAGCTTGAGGTATAAAATAAGATGTGCTTCCTAGCACACAAAATAAATAAATTGTTCACATATTTAATAGTAGTTCAAACAAGCGAAATGATCAGGCTCTTTCTATGTTTGCTAGACCTGTTGACGACAGTGAAGTTTTCAAAATAATAATGTCCTTGAGGAACAGCAGATCCTGTGGCCATGATGTTATATCAACCATTACACTTAAACGTAACGCTAAAGACTTGTGCCGTCCGATGGCACATTTGATCAATCTTTCTTTTAGTCAAGGCATCTTTCCCAAACAGTTAAAGCTTTCGTTTATAAAACCATTATTTAAAAAAGGAGATCGAAGTGACCCTAATAACTACAGGCTCATTGCCATTGTTCCTTCTTTGTCTAAGGTTATTGAGAAAGCTATGTTTGTGAGAGTGATTGACTATTTGTCGATACACAATATCTTACTGCCAGAACAATTTGGTTTTCGGAAGGATTACTCAACAGAATTGGCATGTTTTGCTTTTATTAAGTGTGTGTCAGAAGCTATAAATAACAAATTGCCAGTTATGGCAATTTTCCTTGACATGAGTAAAGCCTTCGACTTTGTTAACCATTCGAAACTTCTGTTGAAACTTGAGACGTATGGCATAAGGGGTACCGTTCTCGATTGGATGACAAGCTATTTGGCCAACCGACAACAATGCACAGAAATGTCTAGACTGGTTACAGAGGGGACTAACATTGTAAAAGTGAAGTACAGGTCACCTTATCGTGTCAATGCGTCCGGGGTACCTCAGGGAAGTAATTTGGGACCTCTATTGTTTTTATTATATATAAATGACCTTCCCCAAGCTACTGTGCAAAAGTGTATACTTTTTGCTGACGACACTACCTTAATAGTAAGGGGAACTGACAAAAATGTATATGAAACAAATATAAATAAAGCATTAGCAGATATCAATACTTGGACATGTAATAATGGTCTTAATATTAATCTTGATAAAAGTTCATTTGTACAATTTCATTCTTATAAATCAAGCCCGATAAATTTGGTTGTTAATCATAATTGCATTCCCGTCACTGAAGCTCACAGTGTAAAATTCTTAGGTTTATTTATTGATAACCATCTGAACTGGAAGCTCCATATTGATTCAGTCTGTTCTAAATTAGTGAGGTTTGTTTTTGCTTTAAGAGAACTTAGAAAATCAGTTTCTACTGGGGCATCGCTAACTGCCTAGCACGGTTATGTGGCATCTACCCTTAATTATGGACTTTTGCTGTGGGGCAACTCTGTTGATGTAGAGAAGGCATTTATAATGCAGAAAAAATGTCTGCGTGCAGTAGGTTGTGCTCGGTTTGATGAAAGCTGTAGACCACTTTTCCATAAGTTTAAAGTTCTCCCTTTGGCGTCTATGTATATACTGAAAGCACGTCTCTTCACTGATAGCCATCCAGAATATTTTAAAAAACGTGAAATACTTTTAGCTGGAAAATCAAGAAGTCAGTATCAATATCTGCTACATCAACCATGTTGTAGGTCTGACATCTTTAAAAGAAACGCCTGTAACATGTGCATAGTATTATTTAATAACCTTCCCAATGAGTTGAGGGTGTTACATGGTAGGGTGCTCAGGGCTAAGTTGACTGCATGGCTACGGGAACACTGTTTTTATAGCGTTAAAGATTTTATTAACTTTAATAGAGCATAACAACGCATCAGCATGCTATATAGCTAATTTATTTTTGCGAGTTATTTTAAGATTATTGTGACCAACTTGTCAATTATTGTGTTTAATCTAATATTTTGCTTGTCGATTTTAAAGTCGGCTGAATACTGGTTCTATTATTTATTTTATGATCTCATTGTAACGTACTCTAGCAAATAAACATTTCTATTTCTATTTCTATTTCAAAACACACTCGATGTAACAAGAATGTATGTTTACCTCCATTTGTATTACAATCGACATAAACTTCTACAAAAGCATGATTATTTTTTGTTAAGACATCAGTATTTAAAACAGGGTACTTCGACAAAAAATCTGATGACTGTAATTGTATATCCTGCAGGGTACTTTGCGTATCACATGTGCGAAAAAATGTCACAGAGTTATTTGTTGTGATTAAACGGACACTTTTCTGGTTTATCAGTGACTGTCCTATGATGAAATTGATTCCTGTTAATTTGTAATCTGTTACTTCCGCGGTACGCAATAAAGTAACATTATCTACGACAACCTCAACATTTACAGTGCCGAGTGAGTGTGAATGTGCGCCACCAAAGCCTCGCATAACAACTGAAGATGGTATGATTGCAAGTTCCATTTTAGCAGCTTGTTCGGTAGTAAGTATATTTAGTTTGCTACCCGTGTCTATGTAGGCAATAGGTTCGTACCCATTCACAAACACTTTATTTTTATAAAGGTCGATAAAAACATTGTAAGTGATATGCAAAACGTTACCGACCTTTGTCATTTGTTGTTTTGAGCTCCCGGCAGCAAACCAGCACGTCGCCGCGCTGTGCCCGCTGCGCTGGCACACGTCGCAGTGTGGTTTTGCCCTGCAGTCGCGCACCTCGTGACCAGGCCGCCGACACGCGTAGCACACCTTTGGCAAAGTATGCGTTGCTGCAGTTGGTGCAGTTCCTCGCCTCCACGTCGATCTTCTCGCGGTAACGACGGCTTCAACTCTCTTGAAATTCTCCATTGAAGATAAATATCCGTAATAAAATTGCTCAGGCGTCTCGCATTGATATGCTTTGGCATTGGCACGCAGTTCAATTGGCAAACCCTTGATGTTGCATGAAATGGCGTCTTCCTTGTAAATTTTGAATTTTTAAAGTAGTGATAGTTTATCGTGGAAATATTTTGTCATGGTCTCGGGGTCGACCTTTGATCTCGTCAACATTTCTTCCAAACGATCTACAAAATCCGACGAGCGTGGAAATGCGGTTTCCAAAGTTTGTTTCCACTCTTCCCATGTGAGGTTATAATCTTCCAGGTCGTCGTACCAATCACGTGCTGAGCCACGAAGTCTTATTTGCATTATAAATTGGCGTTCTTTGTTGTTCCAACCGTACACTTCTCCCAACTGGTCTATCTTGTGCAGCCAACCTTTCACATTTGTATTTCTGTCTTCAGGTTTGAATTTTGGAATAACTTCAGCTTCTGTCGGCGTAATTCTACGTCGTTTGAACGTGTCTGGCTCGTGTTCACGACAGTTGTGCGGTGTTGAAGAAAAAAAAATCGTGCATACCTCGTCGTCGGAAGCTGAGCACGAGGTCTTTCTTTTCCTTTTTCGTCCCAATCCATTAAAATATGGGCCAGACATGACGTGTTTATCCCACTTCTAAGGTGTAATAGACCCCGGGATGGGTATAACGCACAATAATTAAAACAATTATTAGTAAATTAAACAGTGATATAGTTTTATTCATTCACCAAGCCAAGGTATTGCAATCGCTCTCGTAAAAAAAGTAAACCCGATCCGTATGCTACTAGAATAGCCCTTTTATACAGTTACATATCAACCCCCTCCTCGAGTTCGTTTGTTCATAACTCTTATTTTACACTTCACATAAATCAAAGTAATTCCCTAATTGCAGTAAACAAGAAAATTAAATAAGTAATAATTACTTATGTATATTTACGTTACATCAATGAATTATAATAAACAATTTAACAATCAAGATTTGACTATAATAGTTTGAGCAATCTGTGGTTTGAGTCTAACGCCGGCAGAGGGCGCTCCCACCTACTGACTAAAGGTGTGTATTACGATGGCTTCCCAGGCACGCAGGAAGAGGACGCTAACAAGTACCTTAGAATTATGATGATCAGTCAGTCAGTCAGTGTATCTGTGACAAAACTAAAGAACTTTGACGGGCAATGGTCTTTTAACTAAAAGTTCAAATTGAATGTTATTGAAAATTTATCTTAGCCATATTTTGCCCTAGTTTAACAGTTCCGAAACGAACACTGAGGCGGTGGAGGTTGTACCTACACTCGGCCTGTCATCCACCGCGCCCTCCGACGACAAGCCGAGTGACTGACAGCCTTTTGAAAATTTTTAGCAAAAAAAGTTTCAATCATTTTAAACCCACTATCTTTGTATCTGAATATCAAAAGAGAAATATTTGTACCTACAAGGTTTGTATTTATATCAAAAAGCATGTGGCAAAGTTATGGTTGAAACTGGACGCAAACATAGCTAGTGCCCAACTACGTAATATGTTTTTCAATTGTAAGAGCAACGTACGGTACTTTTTTTTTATAACAGACTGTCAAAAATTACTCTGCGCATCAGGGAGGGTATAGGTGAAAAACTTAAGTAAAGGACCAGTAAAAAAGTACCCTTATCATGAGTTGCCATTACCGTATTCGCTAGCGAGTCGACTTCTCTGTCCCTCCCACTCTATAACAATAGTGAGGGACAGAGCGTTCGACTCGCTAGCGAGTATGGTAATTCCACCTCATGGTAAGGGTCACTGGGCCCTGTTTCATAAAGCTTAAAATTACAAATTACAAGCGGAAGTCTCTTTTTAACTCCTTTTGCTAGAAAGCGAGTTGCGCTTGTAAGGACCCCGAAAAAGTTGTTAGGAAAATGTGGTTTCAGTCAATTTTCATGAAATTTAGATATGTTATAGACTTAAGTGCCCTGATGAAAAGTCCCTTCGGGTGCTACCACGGTTTCCGAATCCGTTCCCGAGATACGATCGAATTAATACCTACAGGCAGATCTATGTATTTTCCCGGCGTTGTGTTGTTTTAAACCTTAACCTCTGTTGTGATGATATGGACACATATACCACACAAACACCACACCGACTAAATGCGGCACCTAATTGTGATGGGTTACCTAAATGTAATGCCATTTCTCTTTATTTCTTGCCACATTTAGTCGGTGTGGTGTTTGTGTGGAATATGTGCATTTTGCACTGACATTGACATTAGACATGCAATAGATAACTTCTCCATATCATCACAACAGAGGTTAAGGTTTAAAACAACACAACGCCGGGAAAATACATAGATCTGCCTGTAGGTATAAATTCGATCGTATCTCGGGAACGGATTCGGAAACCGTGGTAGCACCCGAGGGGACTTTTGATCAGGACACTTAAGTCTATAACATATCTAAATTTCATGAAAATTGACTGAAACCACATTTTCCTAACAACTTTTTCGGGGTTCTTTGTAACTTGTAGCTTTATAAAACAAGCCCCAGGGCTGTGATTCTACACGGTAATAACGATATCGTCTTTAACGTGTTTGCGTATTGTCAACGTTTTGATAACTCTTATGTATTTTACAATAATGGCGACTGTGACATAAACTATTCTAAAACTCGTCAAACGCGATATTGTTATAACGCAATGGAATAGAGGCCCTGTTGTAGGTATGTAGTTGTAACACATCTGTATAAATATAAACCGTTCGACATTCTATATTATTTGAAATGTGACGTAAGATCCATATTACTTTTGTATACAATTACATTCAACTGGGCATCTATTCTACTGCTGCGTTATAACACTTATAACGATATCGCGATTGACGTGTTTTAGACTCGTTTATGACTCTGTCGCCATTATTGTAAATTACGTAAGAGTATCAAAACGTTCACAATACGGAAACAGGTCAAAGACGATATCGTTATTACCGTGTAGAATCCCAGCCCAGGTCATTTACTCAAGTGTTTCACCTTTTATCCGGCTTTAATCCTACATAGACAAAAATGACCTCTACAATGATGAATAAATTAATGATTATTAGGATTCAATGAGCCTCCGACGGGACGGCGGGACGAGGCTGCGCCGGTTAGCCGGCAATAACAGCCTACCTGCTCGATGTAGATGTTATCTCGTTCGGTCAAAGACGCCGGCCGCCTCCGAACTACGATTGCGTGATTGCCTATTATGAACTTTTTATCTACAAGCAAAAGGATGATTTACATTCGAATAGGCTCAAGCGCTTCGTGTGCTAACAAACACGTAACAGAGTGGAATTACGACACCTTTGTTAGATTGTAAGCTTTTGTGATTGTTTTAAGTATACATTAGTCATAAGCACCGTAGGTAAGAATACTAAGAAAACAGACACAGAGTTCTCAAGATATCACTTGGTACAATTCTACTTAATATTATAAAGCTTGTGTGTGTGTGTGTGTTACTCTTTCACGCAGCAACGGCTGGATGGATTTGGATTGAATTTGGAATTGAGATAGCTTATACCCTGGATTAACACATAGGCTACTTTTAATCCCAGAATTTTTCCGGGGAATAACGATAATCAAAATCTACGTGCACGAAGTCGCGAGGAGAAGCTAGTATTTATTAATATTTTTAGGAATAAATGAATATCGGGGGGATATATTAATCTTACCTTTTTTTTTACAAGCGCCAAGTTTTCAATATAATCTTTGATTACCAGCGTTTTTGCCAGGTCAATGTTGAACGAATAGCTACTAATTCTGATATTAGTAGAGTGTTTCATAAGTTAATATGCAGATGATCCGGGCTTTCGCTTGGTTCTCCACAACTTTTACAACTAGGAATAAGTCGCGTGGAAACTTAATTAAATACCATGCGGCCCGGTGGCGGTGGTCATAGGTAAAGTGTAGACAAACCAGTTCTCTTCTCTCATCTATATTCGAACACAAGCAAATTCCGGAGTATGGGGGGGCAATTTTTGAAGCTCACCAATGAAAAATAACTAACTTTATAAAAAAGTTGTGCTGCGATTTAATGGCGGCGGGGCCCACCTTTTGAATTTGATATGATAAAAGCGTTATGATATCAAATCCAAAAGGTGGGCCCGCTCGTAGATTAAATCGCTGCACAAATTGATTTTAAAGTTAGTCATTTTACGTCGATGAGCTTCAAAAATCGACACCCTGATAGGAGGGGGTCCAGTCGTGGCTGCGCCGTTATTGCCACGGTCATGCTTATTCACGGACAAAAGGAAAAAATGTCGTCATCGTGGATTAAAAGCACGGGCCGCCTCAGTAAAGGCGTCATTGAATGCCGTCGGGGCTTATCATACGGCTTTAACAATAAACATAGGAAATACAGGGTGCTTTTTTGTTCGACAACTTCCAAAACAGGAGAGATAGTGAGATATATGTATGCGAGTAATGAAACACACGTGATGCTTATACGGTAGTTTATTCCAGACTGGCGTTTGCCACCCTACCCACGTTACTTATACTACAATCCTCCACCCTTAAATTGTAATTACCTAATTACATTCACAACCCCATACAGAATATTATCAAAAAAAAAAAAATAATAAGGTTGTACACAACAAAAAATAATAATATATCTAAATTATATAATTAATCACGTCTTGTACCTCGGAGGGTTCTCCGCGCGACAAGCACGTATCGGTCGCTTTGGGGGCTGGGGCGGCGCCGCTGGAGGCGAGGGCGCGGCTGGCCCGGCTGGGGACCCGGCGGCCGGAGCGGCCACCGGAGATATTGGTGGTGATCCATAAATTAATGATGAATCACTGTCATCACTGTCATTGCTTTGAGCTCTTTGCGTTCGGTCTTTTAGGTGTGGGGATTCTATCACTGCCGCCACTGACCGATCCGTTCCCGACGCAGGATCTGAGGAGCTCCGCACTGCCCCCGTAGGCGGACACACTAATGAACTACGCGAACGCTGTCTTAACTGATCGATATCGATAGCATTGAGCATTAACACTTTTTTTAGATTTCACTACTTTTGGTGACTTTGAGAACTTGACTTTTTTAATTTATGTTTTTGGTGTGATAATATTTATTTAAAAAAAACGCGCGAAAACATAGTCCTTACAAGCTTGAAATGCTGCAAAATGTAGTGCAACATACGGTTTTTTATTAGTGTAGGCCATAAGACTTTTGAAAATCACTATTATCGTTTAATTTAAAACCTTAAGGTTATCTTCTTGCGTGTTGTTATTGATCATACCAACTCGAAGTAAGCACAGCAAAGCACGCGTTAGTTAAACACCCGTATCGGCCGTATCGCCGTGAACTCGTAGTAATAACACCACGCTATCTTTAGCTGCCGCCGCCGCAGTAAAAGCCGTGATCTAACAGTAAAACGTAAATAAGGTTGTACGCGGCTCGATCAATATCCTGCATATAGACTACTAGCTGTTGGGCGTGACTCCGTCCACGTAGTAGTCCCCATCTTCGTGGTTTAAGCTATCCGCATACCGAATTTCGTCTAAATCGGTTTTGCGGTTCAGCCTTGAAAGCGCTACAGAGAGAGAGAGAGTTAATACTTTCGCATTGATAATATAACTAAGTACGAGTGTGGATTCCTACGAGTATCTTGTCAAAAATGGCTGATATAGAGAACCAAGTATTTTGTAATATGTTTAGGTAAACATATAGAGGAGGTCCGCCGACAGTTCGCCTATAAACCTTCTGATGGGTATAGACTAAGGCCATCGCCAAACTGTGCTTGTTTGCGTTGTAGAATAACATAGCTGAAGCACCGTTGCTTATGAAGAGCGTCGTCGTGTAGAAACAAATGTACACTGACGATGGATACGTTCCAAGCGCTTGTGTTGAGCATTACCAATAGTTATTTGTGCAACAAGAGAGCAAAGTTGATTTTGGCTGCGAGTGTTGATTTTGAATCCCGAGTAAGCGAAGGGTTCTAGGGTAGAATCCTGAGTGCAACGAGGAATTTAAAGACACGAGATGCAAATAACTTTGGTCTTGTGTTGCATATTAAAATTTTCACCTTAGCAGCGAGAAAATATAACCTTTAGCTACACACATGTCATAAACCCTCTATGATGCGTTCAAAAACCGCAAATAACTTACGACTAGCATTACGATACACTGTTTTGTCAGAACCAATTTCTTATTTGTGAAAATTTAATTATTGCTTGATAATATTTCCCAGTTACAGTAAATGCACGGTCTATTCTGTTTTTGGTATTCATAATATGAACTACAAGTGTATCATGGGCATCAATTACGTCTTTGAGTTCAAATTATGCAGCTCCTGTCTGCGGCAAGCACCCATAATCCCAAATATTACTGCAACCTGTAACAAGAAATATTAAAACTTTGAATATAATGTAATAATCAATTTAAGCTACTTTTATTTATTATTATTATTAATACAGAAATATATTAGTGGCTACACTATACCTACTTCATAGCTTTTTTAAAGTACATAATTACTTACCTTGCTTAAAAGATATCCCTGATCCGGTGCTTCATCAATGAATTTTTTCAAGTCCTCCGGTGAAAAAGTTTTGGCTTTCTATGCTTTAAAACCTTCCGACTTTCGTTTCAAGAAAGCTAGTAACTTTGCATACTTTGAGATGTCGGTTTGGTGGTAAATATTAAGCGTCGACTTTAATTTGGAATATTCCACCCACAGTGACGACGGCTTGAAATTATCAATTAGGCTTTTAAAATACGCTAATAAAACGTTCTCCGAAAAGGATGAAGTTTGGTGTTCCAATCTCCACGCCATGAACTTAGCGTAAGATTTGTCGTATACATAGGTGCCGAGAATTGGTAGGCAACAAACTTTCGGTCGCTGCTTGGGCTGCTTTATATCTCTTCTGGTGTGGAATCAATATTTTCGTCTTTATCCATTTTATCACTTTTCAAGACAACGAAATACGCGATTTTTACACTTTAATATACCTAGGTTAGAATACGAACGAACGAAGCACAGAACAACAAACGAGCGGGAAACATTCGAAAACGACAAAATATGTGTCTATGGTTAACTTTGTTTTTAAATTGACGTGCACTTGCCAGGTTTTATATTTAAAAAAAAAGTTGTATAATCGATTTAACTTGTGAAATAGGGACTAAAAAACACCTAATGATTTGAGAAATGAATTCTTTTACCTGATTGGTCGATTTTAATATAGCTGCATTCTGGTTGGTTGATACCATGTTTTTTTTTAAAGAGTTAAATTAGTAAAATAGTTTACATACTAAAAAGAACCTAACGTTCCGATTGACAGTCAATGTGTATTGTGATTGGTGGATTAATTTGGTGAAGTATTTTGATTGGTCAAATTAACCTAGGTGTAAGCTTTGGCAGCTAGGCATGTCGTTTTGGCTCATAAAAGCACAAGTGCTGTTAAGGGGAATAGACTAGATAGACTTTTCTACGGAATGTTCTGCGGACATATTATCTATATTCTTATATTAGGGTTCGTGACTATATAAATGACAGATAAAAGTACAGGAGTAGGACAAAGATTTTACGAAATTCAATCGTTAAGGGGGTGAAAAAGGCCTTGAAAGTTTGTATGGAAGGCCGTCATAGTACAGAAGTTGCACTTCCGTGCAAAAAAGCTTTTTAGGCATAAGAAACGTGCCTATTTTATGCCTCTCTTACTATCGTATAACTTGTATTCATTCGCATGCGGCACGTGTAGTGCTAGGGTTGTCACACGCCTAGAATACATCAAAGAGGGCAAAAAATCTTTTAACTCATCAGATGTCGCTCGCTCGCTTGCGGCGCGTGTTTTTAACCGACTTGAAAAAAAAGGAGGTTCTCTATTCGTCGTATTATTACTTTATGTCTGTTCCCCGATTACTCAAAGACGGCTGGACCGATTTGAAAAAAACTTTTTGCGTTTGAGAGAGTTCACTTTCCAGTTGGTCTCATTGTCAACACGTACGGATCTTATATTGGGATCTTAGAGAAATCGAGAGAACTGTTCAAATATTATGTGCATAGACAAATTGATTTTAGTATTTATAAGAACTCCAGCATTTGCATTCAGAAAGTAAAATTTAACTCCTCTATGATACCTATTTATAGGGTGGCGATAAGATATCTCGACTGCTCGAGAATTAAACGACTATGACGAAGGACATTTCAAACACTAACCCCCTTACTTATGAACGTGGAATAAGCTTGGAATAGTTTATGCCATGCTTTGTCCTTATCTGTAATTGTGACATTTGCATCTGACAGAAAGTGACAAAGCATGGCATAAACTATTCCAAGCTTATTTCACGTTCATAAGTAAGGGGGTAAGACTATGACTTTCGCGCGGCGTTGCTTGTGATGACTTTGAAATATACTATTTTTTTTTCATTCAGAAATGGGACTTTGCATATTACGAAAGATTTTACGTCCTTTTGTTTACTAAAACTACCGTTTACACAACAGTACATGTAACCGCTTTTCGGAGTGCGTTACGTCGTGTATTTTACTATCAATCAACACAACATAACAAGTAAATACCTAATAAAAAGTTAAAGGTTATTCACATAAATAATTTCACTACGTATTTACGGCACGCTCCGAGATCGATCGTTCAAGACGGCGGCATCCCGACCTCCTCCAGATAATCTCGAACAATTAATGCAGTGTGGGAGCGAGCGTTGTCGTGCATTAATGTGTACCCAGAGCCGACGTAACCCGCATATAGCATCACATGCTCTTCCA
Organism: Acleris holmiana; assembly: GCA_949316455.1. NCBI lineage: Eukaryota > Metazoa > Arthropoda > Insecta > Lepidoptera > Tortricidae > Acleris > Acleris holmiana. The sequence goes on along the minus strand of OX438762.1, from coordinate 44,110,272 downwards.
GGATCTCGGCAATGTATCGATGAGCATGCAGGGACCCTTGGCTGCGAGTGCCTCCAGTCCTAGAGAAGCAGACAAGGTCGGTTTTGCTGTCTATAGACATGCCCCCCCAGATCATGCTAGAGCCACCTCCGTAGCCCACTGTCTCTTCAATACAAGCTTGAGCAAATCGTTTGCCCGACCTTCTGTAGACTCTGGCCCGCCCGTCGTTGCAATAAAGGCAGTTCGGTAAAGAGAACCTGCTTCCATTGCTTCAAAACGTCCAATCGACGTGATCACGGGCGAATTGCAAGCGATCTCGAATTGTATGCGATGCTGTGCGGTTAACATTGAGCCAGTAGCAGCCCTGTGAGCCACGAATTCCTTCTCCCACAGTCTTCTCCTAAACGTAGAGACGCTAACTTATGTTGTCCGAGCTTCTCTGAGGCGTTATTGAACCATAACAGCACTGGCGAAGCGATTGCGTAGAGATGACGTCACAATGAAGCGATCACCTCTTTCGGACGTGCAGCGTCGCCGACTAGCCCCATGTCTTCTGATGTAGCCCCCAGTCTCCTGGAACTGCTGGAATACTCGGCGGACGGCATTACGGCTTAAATTGAGTTGCCGAGCAACATCACACTGCCGAACTCCTGCTTGCAGTGGTGCAACCACTTGAGCTGATTCAGCACCCTTGTCAATTAGAAGGCTCTGAAGCATAATTCCTATTATATTGACATAACTTAAGACTTAATGTTAAATAACTCTCGTAGATTATTTGAGCTCCTTTTAGAGATGGGCGGCGAGTAAATACCCAATCTACCCACCCAGGTATTTACCCGGTAAATACCCATCTCCCGGTATTTACCCGTATATACCCAAATTGTAGGGTAGATATTTTTATTTCGGGTGTATTTTTTCGGGATTGAAATAAAAGTTTAAAGTAAGTTTTATTATATAATTCAGAGCTAAAGTAATAAACAACACTGATCAAAAATAAATCAACAATCCTAACCATTCAACGTTTACAAAAGATTTAACGTTTACATGTTACAAAACAATTGACAAAATGAACATAATTATTGTAATCTCAATTCAACATGGTAATAAAAATATTATTTTAAAATAATGCTTTAGGAAGTTAGTTACTTATTTACTATCACTATTGACTAAATTATTGACGTCTATAAATTCGACTTTTGTAGTTTGAGTTCTCACAAAACTCACAAATGACTGATTTGTTTTCACGTGTGCGATAATGCTTCCAAATATTTTCACGCTTTGGCTTGCCCATGTTGAATTTTCTGCAATAATAAATTAATATCCTATTAGTTTCACTTTGTGTCTGATCTCTTTTATAGAATCAAGATGTGTTTACTTTGATTTAGTTTTAATAATAAATGAAGCCTTTTTACAAAAGAATAATAGATATTTAATACATACCTGAGTAGTTACGAGTTAAGACACATTAAAATATAACACTTAGTCAAATAATCAATGTCAATTTCAAAAATGTCACTGTAAGGAAACTTCCACTTCAAAAATGACCACGAACAATTAATATTGTCGGAACATAATTACAAAACCACTGAATGCAATGCAATACAGTCAATACAGATGATGTGATGCGAGGCAGTGCGATGGAATTTAGTGTGCATTGTCTCAACAGGTAAGGGTAAGGGGTGACAGTCCTAACATAGAGGGAGATAAAGATATTTCTGTTTCACTTTGACTGTTTACTGCATACTTCTCTTTGAAGAAGCAAATAGTGTTAAAAACTTAATGCGTGTGTTGAATGTTTCATAAAATTGAAATATTCTATAAGTAAAGTACTTATCTAAATAAAAACCTTATATTTTTCAAATTAGTTAAAATAATTAGCATTTAGACCGGTAAACATCTAAAAGTATATTTAATACAGAGGTAAGAATAAATACCCGCGTAACATTAAATGACCCTACCCTGTAGCGAAACATTTTTATCTCAAAATGTCTTAATTACTAAATAGACATGAACGCTAAATAGCCCGTTCGCAAAACGTCTGGATCTTAAAATGGGAAGTGTGGATATGACACTTGATAATTTCAAACTCCTTTCCACACAATCAATTATTATCTATTATTTAAATCCTGGGACTCTTTCTGTGGTCATGACAGTAAACTAATTTTGCTTACGACGAATTAAATATTCTAATTTTACGGACTATTTTGATTTCCAGACGTTTTGCTAATAACTCCTTCTATGTTCATGTCAATCATATAATCGATTTTACTTTCGGTTAATTAGGTTTTCTAATCACACGGACTATTTATTTTTCCAAACGTTTGGCTACTTGCTCATTTCAATTCTGTGACGTCCTGCTAAATTGACACTTTGCTGACTGAGTTTTCTACTTTCATGTCATTCAGCTGAATTGACTCTTTGCTGACTGTGTATTTTACTCTAATGTCATCTAGGTGAAATGGTCCTTTGGCGAAAAGAGAATTTTGAGAGTAACCCTTTTCAGTCACAATATTTTTTAATAATGCATCAGGCCTTCCTCCACTCCGCTCCAAATAATTACAAAACTCACTATTTTGCCGATTTGTAAAATTGTTCATACATAAATTCAGTGATCGGAATAGGTAGTGCAATTTCACGGGATTTCGGTGCGTAGGCTTAGTATGGATATAACTTATAATCCCGGACTTTCACTTTGAAAAGTTTTAAAGTTTGTGTTTGGTTTAAAATAAATATCAGGGGACATTACACAGTTTGACCTAGCCTCACAGTAAGCTCAGAAAAGTTATTTATTTATATTTTTTGTACTATTGTTTAATTTTTTGTTATATTTTATGATTGTACAGTCAAGGAATTTGATTCGCGTACCGTTTCGCTGATTTATTGCTTGAAAGATAGACATATCTTAATGTTTATTTTCGCTTCAGCAAGCAAAAGTGGTTTGCATAATTAAAATGACGCATGTTCAGGTGAAAGATCTGCAAACTTTAACCTTAGATATGCACCACTAGATTTATTTCACGTTCTCGATCTGTCTACTCTGAATAAGAACCTATTTGTAGTTTCGTATTTTAAATAGAAAAAAAAATCTTCGGAGACATCAAATTGGTGACATAGTCAAATTTAAATGTCAAACTTTGAAAATGCATCGAGTAAACTATGCAGAACGAAGAAGCCAAATAATTACATTGCATGAGCAGGGACGCAGCATTCACGATATAGCTCGGTCATTAAATATATCCCGAACAACTGTAAGACTATGGATCACTCGATACGGAGAAGAAGGTCATACAGAAGACCGCCGCCGTTTTAACCACGGTTCACAGCGACTGACGGCTGAACAAATTATGGAGATTCGGCAACGTTATGAAGAACATCCTTTCACGCCAACTAGATATTTTGCTGATCGGTTTGACATTGGCTTACGCACAGTTCGAAATTATCTTCACGGTATCGGTATTCACCATAGGCGATACGCGAAAAAAGTCGCATTGCCTGAAGCAAACAAAACTGCAAGAGCTAATTTTGCACGCAGATACCAAAATTTTGACTGGAGCACTGTGATATTCACAGATGAAAAAACCTTTCGTTCTTCCCAAGACGGACGTTTGAGTTTATGGAGATATGACAGGACGCGGTATGCAGATGAACATGTAGTCCCAAACCGAGCGTCAGGCCACAATACAATCATGTTTCCTACTGTGCGATGCGTTTATCCACAGGAAGAAGTTCCGAATATACACTTCGTTCACGATAATTGTCCAACTCATAAGGCAAGGGTCACCAAAATTGGTTTCGCCAACATCCCGACATAATTGAAATTCCTTGGCCCAGTAAATCTCCCGATTTAAATCCCATAGAAAATATATGGGGCATCATGGTGCAAAGGTGGGAAAATGGGCAAGAAAGAACGAAACAAGCCTTGGAAGAACATTGTCACGAAGTATGGGAATCGTTGCGTCATTCAGACATTTGTAATAAGATAGTAGAATCAATGCCGGCCCGCCTCCTAGCTGTGTCTGAAAGTGGAGGTGCTTATACTAGATATTAAACGTTATGAATAAAAATTCTGATTTTTACTATATAGCCTATATAGCTTTTTAGTATTATTGGTCATTAAATATTTATTAAGTTGTCAAGTCATAAGAGCTACCGTAACGTTGACAATACGACAACATGTCAGAAGCGTTAGCTAATATTGTGAAATCACCCATAGCAACCACAGAACTATATCGAGATAGAAGGAAAGAGTTCGTCGTTTTATATGAGAACCGAGCGTGTAACATTTTGCGTAGGCACTTTGACGTCACGCGAGTCTTTTAGTGATGTGTACAACATACACAAAATCGTTTCTAATCTGGTGTCATCGATCGCAAGTCGCAACGGAAGAGCGTCAGCAATGCCACTAGGGAAAGTATTTTATTGACTTTTCGACGGTTTTTTTCCTTCAAGCGTTAAATTTGTTTGTATTTTTCTTTTATCATTTGCCTTGCGTTATTCGATTGGTTCATAATTTTTTTCTTCTTTGGTGTATGAATTAAAGTTTCGTCTGATGTGGATGGTTCATTAATATTCTGTAAGTGTAATATATGATGAAATATAATAATGCAAAACTACTAATTAAACAAATTTTAAAACAAATTAGTATGTCATCATTTTATAGTAAAATCACTTTTTCCAGCTTTCTTTTCCTTGGCGTGGTCTTGATAGAGTCCTTCTCTAAAGAAGGTGATCCTTTTATCTGCAGCATAAAAAATACTATGTCTGTAGCATAAAGCGCGCGTGAGCGCACGCACACACACACACACGCACACACATACATGCACACACGCACACACACACACACACGCACGCACGCACGCACACAAACACACACACACACACACACACACACTCATTGTGACGTATAAATGTAGGTACCTTTTCATTATTTGACATTATCACTACATCTATAGTCGGATAAGCTGTACTGATTATTCGCCGGTACTTTGATTGGCCAGTAGGTAAAGGTATCTTTGTGAAAATGTACAGAACAAATCCGGCTGTGTTTTTTAGGAAACCAGTTTTATCGACCCGCTGCTTCTATCCATCTATTTTTAATAATAGGATCTTTTGGAAAACTGAAACAAAATTGCAAAAATTTTTGCTTTTGGCAAAAATATTTCATTTTGACTACTACTTCATCTCACGGATACATAATAGTAAAAAAAAACATTTTTGAGACAAGTTTTTGCTGCCGACTGTACTTTTTTTTGCAAAATCTTTATCTGCTTATCGAGACAAAACTATTGAGTCCTAACACGGTGGGTCTACGTTAAGAATAGCGGAGATCCTGTCGCCACCTTCCGACTCCATCATCAGATCATCTCTTAGATACCATAATATTGCATTGTCATTGAGTTTACATATATGGTCCAAATTTCAGCCCATTCCGTTAACGGGAAGTGGGTCAAATTTAATTTGCAAGATTTGACCCATACATACATACATACTTACAAGCGCATATACATACATTGCAAGTGAAATAAACGCTTGTAAAAATAATTAACATTTTTTTCTGTTTTCAAAATTTATTTTAATCGACTAAGAAATCGGCATTGAAAATCGCCGGGTACAACACTATATCTTACTTTTGACATAAAAATGAGAAATCAACCTTGAACGTGTCTCGACAAGCGCTCGACAGTTTGGATTGGTTTATTTTCTTTGCTGGTTTTCAATGCATGCCAAGTCTGGCGCGTCAAATTAAAGCCGCAATGGAAAAGTAGCAGTAGACACGGACTCGCCCGTTACTGTTTATATGAAATTAATACTATGCAACAAAATAAATTGTTTTATAAATAATAACGGATATTTTAGGGAAAAGAGTACTTACCTATGAAAAGAAATATCTTGATACACAGCTCCTACTTTTTTGGTGGTGTTTAAACAGTTTATTATCGAGCAACAGGGCATTTTGTTTTTAAATTCGAACGTCACACACGGACAGCGGTCGAGAGCGGACTGAGCATCGCGGCGAGCAATGCAGTCCTCAGAACCTCTTTTCGGCACGCGAGGTACATACACTCTTTCCTTCTATCTCGATATAGTTCTGTGATAGCAACAGCCAATAACGTTCATCATGGACGTCATGGTTAACCTATTTATCCGTTGCTGGTAGTAACAGCTAATCGGACAAAGTCGGCTATATTTGATTGTGGTAAGAAAGAAATGCTAATACTGTCTTTGTCATATGCCATGCCAAATTTTCGAAAGATGTCACACTGTGTCGTGAGCTCTGAAAAGCTCGGTAAATAAACATGTCATACTGCGGCACAAACGTCATGTTAGCGTTGCAAAGAAAGATAACCCTTAGTATCATCGATTGTCATCAGCAATTTAGACTTAAGATGGTACGCGAATCAATTTCCTTGACTGTACCTACTACCCACATTTCTAATTACTATGTCTTATTAAGTGGTAACTACTTTTACCTAATTAACGAAATATGTAATGTTTTCATTTTAAATAAATGATGTAATAACAATGACATTTATGTCAAATATTTATGAATATATATTTATAAATATTAATGGTATAAAATAAGACTTTAGTCTTATTTTATACCATATACTTCAATTAATTTCATGTCAGGCAAATATTGTGTGAAAAAATACGAATCCCGGAATCCCGGGTCTTATCCATATTCTTTATAATGTTTGAGGTCATTCACCCGAAATTGCACTACCTATTCCGATCACTGTACATAATATATGTTGTTTGTTTAGCTATCACAGAAAAACAAGTGAAAAATGTATATATATCTTTTCTCTAATTTAAGGTTGATTAGTGCCATGGTATAGTTCTCATTAAAAGAATATCATTATGGGGATTATTCATACCGATTATCAAAACTTATGGATTACCTCTCGGACAGACGGCGGGAAGCGACTTTGTTTTATACTATTTAGCGATTATTTTAAATATCAATAACACTTTTTTTAGGGGTATGGTGGGCAGGGCTATTAAAACGAATGGGGTAAATGCATCTTTTAAAGATTTTAAAGGAATAAAACAAGTTAAAACTAATTTGCTTCCTTTTTCTTAAAATGTTCTAAAATGTTCCATTATCTTTAAAGAATTAAAAGATACATTTACCCCCTTAGTTGCAATAGCCCCGCCCCACCTTATTCTTATTATTGACAAAGTAGTTTTTTTCTAAAAAAGTGACACTCTTATGTTGATGCTTACTTCAGTAGAATTTTATTCTGGCAAAAATGTTTGGCAGATGAAGTGCTGCCAGATATGTATGTTTAATAGTGATTTTGACATGATCTACGTAGTCTGCTGGGTTCGAGATGGCTTATTACGTATCATTAAATCATGAGTATGAATTACGAAGGTTCATTAGCCAAATAATTAAATAAGCTTTGCACTTGAGCTCTCATTTACATTACATCCGGATGGCAGAGGGACAACTTAAATACAGTAATAAATGTATTAGGTCGCCACAAGGTAAATCAATAACCATCATCCGATCGAATTACACATAATACAAGTTCAAAGCCGGAGGTAAAACGAAAGAAGGAAGAATATTGTCGCATAGTTGGTTAAAATAAAAGAATGCGATAAAATAGTAAAAGTAGTCAGTGCGTGAAAAATGTGCGCTTCCGTCATGGTTTGGATAGTTTTAACACGGACTATCACGTTCTGGACATCGCTTGTGTGACAGCTGTTAATGACATGAAGAATACCCGATTCCCTGATTTATTCTACTACTACTACTCTATTAATAGGTTTGAGAGAAATGTATATTTTCGGTTACTTACGTAATATAATTCGCTTCCTAAATTGTATAATTACTTAACTTTTTTTTTTTTTTTTTTTTAACGGAGAGGAAATGTCATTACGCGTCGTCCCCCCCGGCCAGGGGCAGCCAAATGGGGGGGGTATGACGGACTCTCGACCACCTCAGTCTCCTGTGAGAGCTGAGGTGGAAGCATACCGTCTAAAACCTCTCCGGTGTTAACCTCCAAGGGGCTGGTAGCGGGAGCACCGTGGGCTGATTGCTATGCTACCACTGGGTGTCCCCCAGCCGCGCGCACACGCGCACTCGCGCCAAAGGAGGGAGGGTTAAGTTAACACATTGAACCCTTTCCCTAGACGTGTAGGACCATAGTGTGGGACCCTATCCCCACGGTCCTACTAGGGGTCCAGGTGGGCAGCGAACTGCCTCCGCCTTCGCCCCATACGTCTACGCCGGAGCGGATGCGCATCCACTGCTTCCTCGCGCTCCCGCTCCGCCGCCTCCTTCTGCGATATGATGCTCTCGCAGAAGGAGACGACCGCCAACCACGATCTCTCACTGCTCAGCATGGCCGACACCACGCTATGCAGCGAAAGATCGGAGAGCCCCGTGTCCGCAACCAGAGTGCGGCGCTCCAGATCCCACTTCGAGCACACCTCAAGGGTGTGCTGGGCCGTGTCGTCTGGATCGCCGCACCCATGGCAAACCGGACTTGGCTCTCCTAATCTTGTGCAGGTAATGACCGAAGCATCCATGCCCGGTCATCACCTGCACAAGACGGTACGTGACGGTACCGTACCTCCGACTCAACCAGCGGTCCAGCGACGGGAGGAGTGCCCCTATGGTGCGGAGTCCATAGGGGGAGTCCCCCAGGTCCCTTTTCCACCGGTCCCTGAGGCGCCGCTCCGTCATTCGACGGGCCCCCTCTACCTCCTCCGAGTCCAGGCGTTCTCCTCTCGCCCGGAACCCCGCCCTTCTCCGGTACGTCTCGGCCTGCACCTGAGCGTCTAGCTCCCACGGCGGGGTGCAGGCCAAAACACACGCGGCCGCATGTGCCACCGTGACATAGGCCCTCACTATTCGGAGGGCCACCACCCTTTGGGGCCTCCTTAGTAGCGCCTTATTCTTAGCCGACAACGTGTCGGCCCACATTGGCGCTCCATACAGCGCCATGCTCCGCACAACTCCCGCAAACAGGCGTCGGCACGGCGCTTGAGGTCCTCCCACGTTCGGTAACAAGCGGCCTAGGGCCAACGCGGCGCCTACCACCCGGGGAGCAAGTTGGCGGAAATGCTCCCCAAAATCCCACCTCCATAATTACTTAAACCTGGGCCAACAGCCTTAACGCGCGATTTTCTGACATTTTCCTTGATATCCTTCAAACGGAACGCAATATGAAAAAAATACCCGGTAGTTTTTTATAGAGGACTAGCGGCCCGCCCCGGCTTCTATCGGGTGTGGTTTAGTATGTTCATTCTAGTAGGTAAAAGTTAATCCTAGTTATCATCATATCAACATTTGATATTGTCATCATAATTATAAATTTGAAATAGATTAGGAACATAATGTATCCAGTGGGGCTAGTCAAGTTGCATCCGACAATCGTTAGCGATTATAATTCGATTGAATAATGTATGGAATTGACGTACCACGTGACTATCTCGGTGGCTTATGTCAATTCCATACATTTTTCAATAGAAACATTAGCGCTAACGATTGTCGAATGCAACTTGACTAGCCCCACAGGACTTTTCTGTCGATTTCGTTAAATGAAAGCTAAACGTTGGTCATCTTGGCTACCACCCCCTATCGTTTATTTACCTAGATTGTTTAGGTAAGCAAAGATGAATTTTCCTGCAATAATAAAACAACACGTTAATGACCCAACATTCACTGTTTATTAATAATCATAGCACTGCCTTTCATATTATTTAAACAAAAAGTCCTAACACCATTTATGGCTATTACGAGGGGCAAACCGAAATGATCGGGAATTTAAAAAACTATGTACACTGTATATATAAATTATGTTTTATTGTTTTTCGAAGTATTCTCCGTTGCAATTGATGCACTTTTGCATTCTTTTAAACCAGTCATTGAAACAGTTATTCCAGTTTGAACTAGACATTGCCAGAATGGCCGAATTATAGGCTTCTACGGCGGCTTCTGGGTTTTCAAACCGCTGACCACGCAATAAATCTTTAATTCTAGGGAACGTAAAAAAATCATTTGGACTTAGGTCAGGGCTGTATGGAGGATGAGACATCAACTCAACGTTTTCCTCGTTCAAAAACTGTTTAGTTGTATGGGCGGTGTGGGAGCTCGCATTATCGTGGTGTAAGATGACGCGGCGTGTCGGGTTCCCTCGGCGAAGATCGGCCAGCATCTGTGGCAAACAAACTGTGATATACTAATCAGCGGTAACCGTTCTTTGTTCTTGTAAAGGAATTGTGGCAATATGTCCTTTTTTTGAGACGAACGAAGCAACCATCTTCTTCGACACGCTGCGGGAACGCACAACTTTCGTTGGTTTGACCTCGCCATCGAAGACCCAAACTGCCGACTGGTGCTTTCTTTCAGGCTCATAGGAATAAAGCCAGGTTTCGTCACCTGAGACAATATTATAAACAGCTTTTGACTTTCCTCCATTGTAGCGTTTCAGAGTAGATCGGCACCAATCAACACGAACCGCCTTTTGCTCTTCTGACAAGTTATGGGGTACCCATCGGGAAAACAATTTTCTGACACCCAACTCACTATGTAAAATAGTATGGATTGCAGTCATTCCAATGCTTATGGTTGCCCGAATCTGCTCGTATGTCACATGTCTGTCTTCTTTGAGTATTTTTTCCACAGCCGCGATGTTTTCAGGCGACACCGCTGTTTTCGGCCGACCTGTTGAAGGTACGGTGCTGAGAGAGGCACGACCCCGCCGAAACTCTGCATACCAACGATATATTGTCGTTTGACTAGGTGCTTCAATTTTATATATAGAAACAAGCTCATTGAGACACTTATCTGGAGATAAGCCTCGACGAAAGTTGTGATAAATAATTGCACGAAAATTTTACGCGTGAGCTCCATTTTGTTCACCGACTTGCCAATTTGAAAGTGGAATAAAAAAAATATTACGTTATTTTTTTAAATTGTTAAAACGGCATCGTGATTGTCAGTGGCCAGTACGCATATGATAAAAAAGGTTTTAATGTAACTTAGTTTAAAGTACTCTATTCCCGATCATTTCGGTGTGCCCCTCGTAAATAAATAAATGAATGAATGAATGAATGAATGAAACCTTATTACTTAATATTTCAGAATAACAATATTTTTCGTACTACTCCTTAATGGGTTCAAAATGGTTGTCTGCGTTACCCGATCTTGATAGGCCAACATACTCATGTGAAAATCATTCTTGCCTCAGGTCAATGCCAACATATTTCTATGTTTGACCCTGTGATTTATTAATGGTTACGGCAAATGATTTTTTTACAGGAAATTGGAGTCTTTTAAGTTGAAAAGGTACGTCTATTGGAATCATAGTAACGCGAGGAATGTGCGCTATTTGCTAAGCTGGTCCTGGTCCATTAAGAGTGACAGTCTCAATTATGTTGTTTCTATCTGTTCTGACTTGCAATTTCATAACGTTGCATAAATTTGGAGGATTAAGATTACGAATCAACATTATGGGCAATATTTATTTTTCTACAGTGAAATGGTGGGCCTAGAGAATGCAAAATCCGGATTCCCGGATTTTGTGGGGCAAAATCCGAAAAATCCGGATTTTATCAGGATTTTTCGAAATTACGCCAACTAAAAAAAAACACGATTCATCTTCGGAATGAACGTTTATTGTTTAATATTAGGAAGTATTAGTCTTAAAAGAATCAAATGAAAACTTACAATAATTAAATATTTATCCTTTTGTTTTAATTAAAATAAACAATAATAACAATAACAAACAAACAAAACCTAACAGAATCAGAGTTTGGTAATCTGTGGAAAAAAAACAACAGCCTTCTTTATTGAGATCTTAAAACGTACCTATTTAAAATAAATCAACATCGTTAAATATAATTAAGTAATTATAAGGATAACGAAACATAACGTTATTTATTAATATTTAGCTTTATTAAAAAAATGAGATCTGAGAAACATTATAGCATCTACTGATTTATCGTTTAGCCGTGTTCTCAAGCGATTACACTCCAGCAGCTGAAAATACCCTTTCCGATTCGACGCTTGTAAGTGGTATAGCTACAACTGGAATTATTTACGAAAATTTCCTCTTTTTCTGAAATCCGAAATATCCGGAATTCCATAAGAATAATCGGATTTCAAATGCATGTGAAAAAATCCGGAATATCCGGATTTTTCGGATTTCGGATTATCCGGATTGCACTCCCTAGGTGGGCCGGATGGATTGAGGTAATTGAGAAATTCTTGTTGGTTGTGAATTACATCATCTTCATTAATTACCGTGTCTATTGATTTATATATAGACTTTTTCTTTACCGAAAATTAATGGAAATATTTTCAAAATATTTCCATTAATTTCGTCAACCGATGCATTTCTTGCTGATGTAATAGCTCTCTAACACATCCACACGTAATCTGTTTGAATTTTTTTATCCACATTTTGATATATTTTACAGATTGATTTATTAAGAGTGGCTACGGTTTTTCCTAATAATTCATCACCTATTTCAATCAGACCATTTCTTTAAGGTATTTTACCTTGCCAAGTTGTAATAACTACTTGAAAAACCTCCTTACCTCCACCTAAACGAGCTCTCATCTTTGTCCTTAAAGTTTAGGATTCAATAGATTTCCAAAGAAAAGACGATTTTAAGGAGGCTTTAATAACGTCTCCCCGAGTTCCTTTGGGAGTAATGGGTAGCGTTTGGCAAAATTCACCGGCAAAGACAAAAAATATGCCGGCCATTACTCTTTTTGAATTTCTAATGTCGCTTACAGATCTATCTACAGCTTCAATGTGTGGTCGGTGGCTCATGGTAAATTCATCCCACATAATTAATTAAATTTCTTTTAAGAAAGTTCCTACCGTCCCATTTATTCGAATTGCGCTGACGGATTCCTGTTACAGTAACATGCTTGGTGAATCAGAAAGTACTGCATCGCTTAATGTGTGGTTCCAATGTTAATCGTTTTCAAGCTGACTGATATTTTGGCATAATTATTCTGCCATCAGTTCGTAATTGTTCAAAAGACGTAGGGTGGCCCTACATGGACATGATTCAAAAGTACTTTTAAATGAAAACATTCGCATTGACTCGGGTGAATACTGTAGGTACATCCTGCCAAGAGCCGAGTCTTTTTCATGTTAGGAAATCCTTCGACGTTTTCTGCGAGAAAACTTGCTATTTGCCCAAGAGTATTGAGATACTTAAATGAACAATAAAGATTTAGCGAAGTTATCTTTTCTACATAAATTTAAAAAGCCGTGAGTGTTGTTGCAGATGGAATTTCCACTATTTGATGCAGGTTATTGTCAGAGAAAATGCTGGAAGTAAAAAAATGTAAGCAAAGGAAACTGTTGCACTGACGAAACATTATCCGTTTATCGTTTTTTGGCTCAGTAAAAGATTTGGAAAATAATAGATATCCCAAGAGCTTTAAGTCATTATAATAATCTGCTTTAAAATAATTCGACCAATTAAAATGTTGTCATACAAAAAGTTGCCAATAGTTAGTTGTCAAAGTGAATCATCGGCGAAAAGAAGAAATAACATATCTAACAAACCAGTAAATCACACCTTAATAAGCCAACGGTCGGGACAAATATTCAACCGCGTGGCCGTGGTCTGCTTGCCACGTGTTGCGACCTAGAGAGGCTTGGTGCATTGGCGCGCCTCTTCGCTTAGCAACCACGACTGAGTCTTCGCTTGCCACTTAACTTCACCTTCATACACACTTGACCTCATGCATACTTCACCCTAGATAAGTGCCTTTTCTGTCTTAATAGTAAGTAGTGCTACCATTATTGATGTAATCTCATCGGCAAGCTACTCTATCTACAGTACACTTATGTGATGTGTGTGTGATTCAACATTATACCAGAGAGAATACCACTGTTTGTTTTACTTTTAACAAGAAACCATTCCTGTTCGCAGTAAGTTTACCCAGGGCGCCTTATTTCATATTAAATTCGAGGTGACTTGCTCCCAGGCCTATGAACCGCTGGCCCTCATACAGTCTCATGCCTGTTTGCCGATTGAGGTTGTTTCAGTGGCGCCCAACGTGGGGCAAACGGAGCGTGTCAACCGCGACATAGTACGAGCCATTGCATCTTACGTGCGTTTGGATCATCGGAAATGGGATCAGAACATTCCTGAGATACAATGTGCTCTCAATACCGCGGTTCATGAAGGTGTTCTCGCCGTTTTTTTTGACTCATGGTAGAGAAATGATAATGGACGGTTCTCTTTACAATATTGAGGAGCCGGTAGATCCCTCGACGGTAACGATGCAGGTAGAACCGTTTTCTTCTAAACTTCCCAGACTGAACGATATATATAAATCGGTTCAAGGCCATTTAAAAAAGGCTTATAATCACAATGTAAAATATTATAATTTACGAAAACGAGCAATTCAATTTGAGGAGGGCCAAATTATTTATAAGCGTTGTTTTCCTCTGTCAAACGCTTCTAAATACTTTAATGCTAAACTTTCTCCCAAATATGAAAAATGTTTTATAGATAAAAACATTCACCGTTAGTTTATTCGTTGAAATCTCTTAACGGTAAACCCTTAGGACGGTTTCACATTAAAGATTTGCTAGAACGCGGAGGTTCAGATCCTCCAGGGGTAGAACCCTTAAATTGATAAGGATGTGGTAGATTAGAAATGAGCCCATGGCAGATTTTATGAGCCAGTGGACTCATTTTGAATCTTAATGCTTAAGTTTGTAAGCATGGTTGTTAGTTATAGGAAATCTGTGTTTATTTATTAAGTGCTTATTTGTTTTCACTATGTTCAAAACGCATAGCATGTCTGGACTTGCTGAGTTTTTTTGGCGTTGGTAGAATATTCGTCCCGACCGTTGGCTTATTAAGGTGTGATTTACTGGTTTGTTTGGTTATTGATAGGAGAAGATTTGTCCTGACTGCTGGCTCTTTTAAAGGAATGGATACTGAAATGAAAGCATGTTGAAGTAGAGTGAGTTGGCTAAGTTTTAGTTTAAATAAATAAATAAATAATAAATAAATAAATAATAAATGCTTTATTCAGTAACTAAAAACTAGGTTACAATAATGGTAGATGCCTCTTTTTAAGTAAAAAATATACTTGTGTTAAGAGAACATCGCTCTTCCAAGTGCAGTTGGCTCAAAACATGACAAACAGTAGGTACTATTTTATACTATATTGTACAATAATTTAGTTTTTTTTTTAGATAAAATTACTTTAAAAACAAACTTTTTATGACTGTTGTGTGTGTGTGTGTGTGTGTGTGTGTGTGTGTGTGTGTGTGTATGTGTGTGTGTATGTGTGTGTGTGTGTACGTGCTTGTGTGTGTGTGTGTGTGTGTGTGTGTGTGTGTGTGTGTCCGTATATTAACAATACTTCTATATACTTAACAGAGCTAGCGGTCCCGGGTTCGATTCCCGTTGTGGGCAAGCAATTTTGTGATCAGCGCAAGCATTATTTCTCATCATGTTTAGCATGAACTAAGTTATTTTAATAAAAGTTCAGTGTCACTGTAGTTTAGGGAATTTAGCCATTTCGTAACTACATATTTACACTCACGAAAACTAAAAGAGTAGATATTTAGGTTTTTATCAATGCGATTGAAAAGCATGGCTGATTGTACTACATATTGAATCTTCGCAAAGGCTGACCTCGCCCTCGGAATTTTGATTACACTGGGTTTTCTTCTAGCAACAGCAGTGGTCTGCTCGCCACGTGTTGCGACCTAGAGAGGCTTGGTGCATTGGCGCGCCTCTTCGCTTAGCAACCACGACTGAGTCTTCGCTTGCCACTTAACTTCACCTTCATACACACTTGACCTCATGCATACTTCACCCTAGATAAGTGCCTGTTCTGTCTTAATAGTAAATAGTGCTACCATTATTAATATAACCTCATCGGGGAGCTACTGTAACTACAGTACACTTATGTGATGTGTGTGTGATTCAACATTATACCAGTGAGAATACCACTGTTTGTTTTACTTTTAACAAGAAACCATTCCTGTTCGCAGTAAGTTTACCCAGGGCGACTTATTTCATATTCAATTCGAGGTGACTTACTCCCAGGCATATGAACCCGCTGGCCCTCATATAGTCTCATGCCTGTTTGCCGATTGAGGTTGTTTCAGGCTTAGCCAGAAAATTAGGCCTTAAAAACGTTAACTTTCGGTGTGTCCACAGGAAAGACGGTAACCTAAATCTGTGTATGACCCGTTTACTTTTGCAAAAATATACAACAAATCCAGTAAGTTATCCTCTATAACACAACCGGTATTTTTTTTCACATTGTGTTCCGTTTGAAAGATATTAAGGTTGAGCTTTGAGATTATATTCTTGAGAATTCAAATGTCTATGGACCTCGGATTCCACTTACCATCAGGTGGTCTAAGTGCTCGTGTGCCATTTCCTTGTCAAAAAAAAATCGCGCTTCAAGGCCGTTGCCTCAGGGTAGCCCCTTAATTAAAAATTCTAATCATGAGGCCATATGCCGATCACTAAATACTCGTAGCAGGAACCTATTTCAAACTTTAACCTGATTGCCGATTCAGCCATTTGAGACCGACGGAGAGACGGACAAATTCATCTTATAAGGATTATTTTTTAAAATTTTTGGTAATGAAAACTAAAAGCATTTTTTTTTTATTAATTCAGATTCTTTTTCGATCATCCCCAGTCTATGTTTAATTTGTCAGGCTGGTTATCACGTCATTCAAACCATAAACAATTAGTAAACTAGACACTGCTTTTAATAACCCTCAAGAGGAAAGCCAAGCGCACATAAAGTTGATTGTGCTATGTGAGAAGTGGACACAAAGCTAAGATGTAGTGCCTACTTCACCCATATCCCTGGCCGCAAGTGCGCCGACTTTTCTCTACAATCTACTCGTAACAAGAGGTATAGTGTCATTGTACACAGTAACAATACAAAAAACTTCTAATATTAATTAGTGCGAGTTGAAATCATTTATAATAATATAAAAACTAGTATTTAAATAAAATGCAGGTCGGACTCACACGCGAATAGTTCCATAACACCGAGCCCATTTTTTAATTATTATTATTTATTGTTAAAGCAGCAATAGAACCACATTCAAAATTTCACCTGTCCATATAAATTATACATAATGCAGGAAAGCCTAAGAAAAATTGCCCCCAGCGTTTTTGGGTCGAAACTATAATCAAACGATGCCTTTTGAGGAGGTTATATCCTGCACAAAGTTTCATCCCTCTGTTACGCCCTGGGGGTGAACAATAATAAAAAAAAACATCCTGTATAACAAGTTCGGCTCATGGTACACACACCATTTTTTTTATTCAAATATGAACCAATTTTTATATACTACATCATACAAAAGTTTCATGGAGCTAGTCCAGAAGGAACATTGCGAAATTAATATGAATTGGCTCTTTGGTGCCTACTATTCATTTAACTCCTACCAAGAGCCTTGCATCATCAGATTCATCAGTATCATCTGTCCCTATGTCCCTTTGTATGCTTAAATCTTTAAAACTACGCAATGGATGTTGATGCGGTTTTATTTTAATAGATAGAGCGAATACACGCGCGCGCGAAGCAGCAGCGTCGCGCGCGCGTGTATTCGAAGTTGTATTAAATATGGCCGGCATGCTTAGCGTCACAGTGGGGCGTAGCGTGCGCGTCGCCGTAGCGACGCGTCAGTACGGCGTCAAGGCGAGCGCTAGTGGTTGTATTTTTTTACAAATGCGTGATGGATTTAAACGAGAAAATAAATGATTTTGTTTGAAAAAATAAGTGTTTATTCGATGTTCAAAATAAGTATTACAGAAATACAACTTATACTTTGCGATTGTGGGAGATTATTGCCCGCTAATATAATTAAAAATAAATTATTACTTAAATACAACAACAACAAAAAATCTTCAACTTCTAAAGCTACGAGTACATTTGGCGATCTTTCATTAGTACTTGTAAAGACACGAGCGCTGTGCTGTATTAAAAGTAGGTAAATGAAGGTTTGATTACTTTATTCCATCTAGTCCTATAAGTAGTTCGATAATCTGTTTGGAGAATTTCTTTCCAAATGTTAGACTGGCGAATCGAACATTTAGGAAACGCAGATTATGTTCAAAATAGAACTACTGTAAACATTGCGGTACAGTCAAGGCCATTAATATATACACGTTCCCAAGACCTAAGTGACTAAACAGAGATTTTATAACATGACTTATTTATTTTTGTTTTATTAAACCCCGAAACTAACTAAAATATCTATCCGGAACTACAATTTCTTAAAATTTATTTACACTTACAAACAAATCGCTAGCCTCTCTCCCTTGACGTTATCGAGGATCTGAAGTTTGTGTCATTTTTCGTTATTGGCAAGGCGCAATAATGAAAAATGACACAAAACTATTTCCCGATATTCTAAAATACTGAAAGAGATCTACATGGCTTTGAAGCGCCCTACATAGACGATGATATAACCCGAATTGCTCCCGTCTGGTACTAATATAATGCACCCATTTTTTTTTATTTCAACAGAACTAAAAGCAATAAAAAAACTTGGGATTCTTCCGAATTGTTCGATATCTTGATGGCAACGGGCGGCCGCCCGCGCGCGCGCGACGCGCTACCCGTCACACCAAACGCAGCCGCGAAGCATGAGCAACGCGTGCACGCGTTGAAGCTGCCGCTGGCCTGCAGTGTGCCGGGTGCCGCGTCGCTGACGCCACGCGTCGCAACGCGACGTTCACGACACGCGTTTGATGTGCGTGAGCCTTAAAAATGTGGGGATAAAAAAGTATAAATTAAACTCATTTGAACTTAACAAAACATTTTTTTTATTTACTAGTATTAACATAACATAACTTTTACTCTGTATTCATACATTACGAGTAAGTAAGTAAAAAACAATCGTCATCACTGTCTTCGTTAATAATTGTCAAATTGTCTAAGTAATTATCAAATATGTTAGTCAGAATTTCGGCTGGTTATATAATTTTTGATTTATATCTTGCATTGGATAAATAATATATTATTGAAGCAATATGCGAGCAGCAACCTGCTGTTCGGTTTCCATTGGGGCAAGTACAGAAGTGATCGCTGATACCTCCGTAGTCGTTTTTATTGGGCACATAACGTATGAAAATATGGTATGTCTTTTTATTTATATGAAATGAAATGCAAGTTCATATAATGTGTTTACCCTTTTTTTAAATATATTTGCAATTGCTTTAGATTTGTTTGCATTTAAAATATTTTTTGCAGACATTCTGGCTTCACATTAGAAAAGAGTAACCAGCACACGTTGAAAAAACATTTGAAATTTGTAAAAACAATTGAACGCGAGCGGCAACGCGGCTGCGGGCATTATTTTTTTTAAATTATATTTTTGGTTGCAGGACCGAGGCGTTGCGTATTGAGCATTAATATAATGAGTAGTCCCTACTAACTAGTACATTCATATTAATTTCGCAATGTTCCTTCTGGACTAGGTCGATGAAACTTTTGTATGATGTACAATATAAATTGGTACGTATTTGAAAAAAAAATGAGCCGAACTTGTTATACAGAGTGTTTTTTTTACACGAATTTAAAGGGTTAGGAGAGTCATATTTTTTTTAACATATAGCTTTTAGTGTCATTATTATTTGTACAAAATTTGAAATTCGTCAGTTTCATAGTTTAGGAAAAAAAAACAGTTTTGGGGTTAATCGGGTGTTTTTCACCCCCAGGGGGGGTAACAGAGGGATGAAATTTTGTGCAGGATATTACCTCCTCAAAAGGCATCGTTTGATTATAGTTACGCGCCAAAAACGCTGGGGGCAATTTTTCTTAGGCTATCCTGCTATACCCTTTCTGTCTTTGTTTTGTACTACCGTGTTGATAGCGACAAATGTAGAACTTTTGAAATATATATATATCAGGATCTGAAATCTAACTTAAATATAATTGCATTAAAATACACTATTCCTTTCGAAAAGTATCAATGAATATTTGAATGTGGTCCATGGTTGCTGTTCGACGGAGATTAGTGGTCGCACAAGAACGCTGGATGGTAATATTTTACGAACGCAATTTTGCTCTTTATCACCTGAGTACTATTTGTACACCAATGAACTCAAATATCCGTAAAAGTATTCAATTGCCATATTGAGGAAGATATTGAAGATATTTGTTGCGGTGTTTTGGTACAAATGTGATTTTATTAAGAGTCCAGAAAACTGGGCATTCTTTTGGAAAAATTTGACGACGCCTTGTCCGGTCAAAACACATACTACTTGCCAATGTTTGAAAACATGGAATAAATGTTTTTGTACTCGTCGATTAAAATCTGTGTATTAAGATTTCATAGAGAATACTGTAACGTCACTCTTTTCATCGTTGAAAAGTCTATGTTACTTCCGAAACAACCAAAATAACTATTTCGATACGCTCTAAAATTTAAAATAGAGCTTCGTATTTAAATAATATGTGCCCTTGTTTAAGGAGACTCGATGCGGTACAAAATTGCCAATGTTTGGCGTTTTGGAACGTAGCAGCATCGCGTCATCTGTCAAAAATCTACTTAAACTTGCTGCTGTATCCAGGGCTTAAAAAAAACTACGCTTTGTGATTGGCTAGTATTTTTAGCTTGGCACAGTACTGCAACATTACGGACGCCGGTGGTGTGATAACTTTTCTTTTCAAAGCTAAGAAGTTTACGTTTTTTTCTGTGGAAATAAAAATCAGACCTTAAGCTTAAAAAGTTAAAATATAAACTAAGAAAATGAGTAATGAGAGTGACGAAACATCTTCAACTCCTCAAGAAATAACTAATATGGCAACTAGAACTAGGTAATCGTATTAATGATTTAAATTATTAATTTTAATGAATTCGTACAAAAAGTATTGTTCACTATAGTGTCACAATCAAACTTTTTAATCTAGTACCTACCTTCTTAGGCCACTCAGCAAGCTTCGTGGCCTAAACACGGTGCTCGACTAAAAAGCTCTCTATTTTATATAACACGGTTGTGAGAAATACTATTTCGCCAAGTATTCGTTTTGGTATATTTTTAATAACTGATAAACCACTATTAATCCAGAGTTTTGAAACTCCTCTTTCGGAAATGACGACATACGATTTAACTTTTTGCTTAAACTTGTGTTTGAATTTGTATTTTTTATTCGAAGTCGTGGTTGTTCTATAATTTCCCGGGATGTGAAATTTGTTCCCAGGAAATTAACTTTCATCTAAACGTGCGCGCCGAGCAAAAATTTACCGGCGGCGGCGCGCCGACCCTTTTAGGCGCTACGACGGCGTGGCCATATATTGCCAACTTTTTAAGTAAGACAAGCATTAATATGCGAATGCGATATTCTAAACCTCTTACAGCAAAATTCAAAAAACAGTCGGTGGTGCAGGTCGATTAATCAAAATACAATTTTAAAAATAAACAAGAAGCTCATAAATTCATTTAAAATCGAAATTATCTTTCGTGTTGCGCATTAAAATTTGTAGAAAGAAGTAAAGTATTTCAACTGTAAAATCAAGTAAATCAGCGAAATCGGTAAAATTTCGTGTTCGGCCTCTTAAAAGATCTCCCCCACACCACCTGGGATACACCACTTACTTTACAACATACGTATTTCCATTTCGGGGTACATCTTTAGAGTTTTCTTACCGCGTAACGCTAAATCAGTATAAATATTTATATGGCGATTTTTTACGAAAAGGCTTAAAGCGCCGTGCTACAAAGGTTGCGCTCCAGCAACAATAGCATCCTGCGAGTCATAGCGGACAGGCTAGACAGTCGCTATTTACAGCACTGGGTAATTCTGCACCGCACCCTGTGTACTTACTAACATAGTTTTAAGCGTAATTGTTACTAAGAAAATATGGATAACTTTGTCCGAAATAAATTATTTTTATTTTATTACTTAAAACTGGCGTAACTGTTGACCGGTTGGTGGTAGCCCAAAATTTTTTCTCAGATAAATAGGTAAAATGTTAAGGAATGTTTGGTGAAATACGCGAGATAATCAATAATATATTCACTTTCCCGGAACGTGTAGCTCAAAAAGAGTTTTGAATTTGAAAAAGTGTAGTGAATAAAAGTTGTAGACAATTTTATAGGGTTCCATCTGTTCTTTGATTTATTTTGCTACGTCGCAACATTCTTGAGATATTAGTAAAATACCAAATGCCACCTGTTTTGCCTTTTCTAAATTTCTTAGGTTCCTGCTCACGCACCCTGGGTCCTTTTTAGGCATTTGTCGACTGGACTATGTTACCATATTTTTTATCATATGCAGTTAAGAAATATAAACGATAAAGAAATATAATATTGCGAAATAATTTTAAAATTCGTGCTAATGTTCTTTGCATCCTAATACGACGAAAATTGAATTAGGACCCTATCTAAAAACTCAAGCTTCGTTTTCGATATATCTTCTTATAATGAGAATTTAATTCCGGTACATCAGATTCTTTTGTATTAAAAAACGTGGAAACTGGGCAATTTTCCTTTTTATCATATTATAGCCACTCAAGACCTTCTAACCACTGAGTTCGTAAGTTAAGTACACTTGGGACCAAAGGAATCGAAAACTCTTAGAACTGAATTTCCATAGAAAGTGGCTCGATTTCTTTGCTCCCGAGTATGGTTGAGCTGGGGACGCTCCACGGGAACTGAAGTCCGTTATATTGTTCTCGCTATTAAAATGTCGTCGCCACGACTCGGGTGGTATTTATTTATTTATTTATTTAAGTAGGTACAATAACATAATGTAGGCAAAAACATGGTATAAGGACAATACAATCAACTTTTAAACTGCTTACACCACAATAATAATTGTACACAACATTTGAGTAGGGAAATTAAAACTAAATTAATACAATTATTGTTAAATTATTGACATTATTTTACAAAATAAAATAACGAAATCGATAAATAAAGAAAAGTAAATAAAACAGTTAAGAAAATCTGTTTTTCAAAATGTTCCTTAACTTAGGCATTGAAACATTTAATATGACCAAATCTATGTCTAGGTTATCATATAGACGACACATTCGAGCAATAGGTGCATTTTTGGTAACATTATTGTTTGGGACCATAGGCAAGGCAAACAGGTTTTGGTTTCTGGTTTTTCTGTTGATAGCTCTAAGACATACATGATCCATGAGGTTACCGTCAAGACCGCCGTGCAATATTTTGTGGAGCGTGACTAAATCAGTGACTTTACGTCTGGACGACAGAGATTGAAGGTTAAATGCAGCCAACCTGTCAGCATACTCCGGCAGAGTTCGACGAGTCCCATTTTTATTCGAGAGATATCTTACGAATTTTGCTTGTATTGACTCTACTCTATCACTGTGGTTTGTGTAAATAGGCTGCCAAACCGAAGAACAGTATTCAAGCAATGTTCTCACAAATGCTGAGTATCGGATAATGAGGCTATTAGCATCTTTAAACGGTTTAGCAGTGCGCATAACAAAACCAAGCATACGGTTTGACTTGCACACCATGTACTCATAGTGTCCGCGGAACGACAGCTCACTATCAAACAATACCCCAAGATCTCTAATGGAAGAAACTCTATTTAATTTTATGCCATTAATGTTATAGTCATGGTTGATAAAATTTACTTTTTTAGTGAACGTAATAATCTGTCATTTATTGATACTTAGGGACATGCGATTTGTTTTGCACCAGTGATAGATTACATCTATGTCGTCTTGAAGGGCTAGGAAATCATTTTCCGTCTTAATAGATTTGAAGAGTTTAATATCGTCAGCATACGCGAGACACTGTGAGTCAAAACGAGTTAGGAGATCGTTTATGAAGAAAATGAACAAAAACGGACCCAAGTTAGAGCCTTGTGGCACCCCGGAATCCGCCATAAATGGAACCGAGTCGTAGCCGTAGACACTAACAAACTGAGACCGCCGATGCAGATAAGACTCAAACCATCGCAACAAATTGCCATGGATTCCAAGATGATGTAGTTTTTTTTAGTAAGATGGCATGATTTACTCGGTCAAACGCTTTAGCAAAGTCTGTATATATAGAGTCTGTTTGAGTTTTAGTTTGAAAGGACGGACATAGCGCTTGTACATAGGAAAGAAGGTTAGTTGAGGTCGAACGCTTCTTTACAAATCCATGCTGACTGGGAATTAGTAAATGAACAAAATGGTTGTAGACCTGGCTAAATACAAGTCCCTCAAATAATTTAGCAAAACAATTTAGTATGCTAATAGGCCTATAGTTGGACATCTTGCTTTTGTCACCACTTTTGAAAATTGGAGTAATTCTCGTCAACTTCCAGAGATCAGGAAATACACCCTCCTTCAGTGATTTATGAAACACAATACATAAAGGCCCTTTGAGGGCTTCAGCACAAGATCTAACAAATATGGTAGGTATTCCATCTGGTCCAGCACCTTTATCAACATTCAAAGATTTGAGCTTTTGTAAGATATCTCCCTCAGTAAATGCAATGGAGTTGATACTGTAATTGCTCTCAGGGAAATCGGGTAGGTAGCTGGGGTTATCATCTGATGCAGCATAAACGGACGAGAAGTATTTAGCAAACAAGTCAGCAATGTTTTGACCGCTCTTCGCAACTACCTCGCCACATGTAAGACGATGAGGAATCTGATTAGTGACTCGTTTAGATTTCGCATAACGCCAAAATGCCTTTAAATTCGTGTTTAAATCACTTTCGACACGGGATATGTAGGAATCGAAGCAAGCAGTGACTAATCCTTTAGCTCTCTGTCTCAGTATGGAAAACTAATCGTAATCCCTAGGATTATTGAACTTCTTATATCTATCGCGTAACTTATTTTTCTCCTTCAGCAATCTAATGAGATCTCTAGAGAACCAATCAGGGTAACGTGCAGTTCGAATTTTGGCTTTAGGAACATTCTGTTCAATAGTCATCCAAATAGTGTTATAAAGCAGTTGCAAAAAGCTTTCACAGCCCAAGCTAGAATGGCTATCCCAATCAACATTTGCCAGATCAACAGAGCATTGATCAAAGTCTGCTTTTCGAAACAGGTAGCGAGGAGTTGACGTGTTAGCACTAAGTGTCCGATATCTTGTAATCTCAATAACGATCTCAAAAGGGGGGTGGTGTAAATCGATACGACTAATAGGATTTGTCTTGTCAATAGTGATTTTAAGATCCGGATTGATCAAAGCTAAATCTAAAACGCGGTCATTGATGTTTGCATTGTAATTGATTTGCGTGAGCTCTGTGACGGACATGAAATCCCTTAAAGCTAAATACTTCGGGTCGCTTGCTGAGATAACGTTACGGCGATCAATTGAACCATGATTCCATGTGATGTTTGGCAAATTAAAATCACCTAGAATCAGCGTTTTATAGCTAAGACATGATAAGATATTGTTTTCACATGTGTTTAGGAAGCACTCGAACATATTTAAGGGGATGTAAGATGGAATGTACGCAACACAAATGTTCAACTTGAGACCCCCACAATTAACTGTCACCCAAAGGTCTTCAAGGGACGACTGCCATTGTTGCCTAAGCTCAGAAGCGAGTTTAGAAGACACGGCAATGAGAACACCACCTCCATGTCCCTTACCAAAATAAGTCTTAAAACTTGCAGGACGGTCTCGACGGTATACCACATATCTATTGTCAAAAAGTTCGTTTGAGTTAATAGATTCATCAAGCAAGCCAGGTTTCAGCTAGACATATTATGTCATAGCCATGTATAAGAACAGAATTAAACAGATCCAGACATTTTGTTCTGAGTCCTCGCATGTTTTGGTAGTACACTGACAATGCCACTTCGTATACTACACCTACCGAGTATGAATATAGATTACAAATGGCAGAAACAAATTTATATTTAAAAAAACACACAAATTTAAAGAAGTTTTAGACTGGAAAGGTTCCTGATTGCTATTGGGGGCGATGACTCGTTCTTGCGAATGTAAATTCGACCGTTGCGGACCCACACAAATTTATATTGTGCCTCTTTACATTTGATGCGAGTAGCCGCATGCAGACGTTTATTAGCTGGAGAGAGATGTTCGGATACGAATACCGGTGACCTATCGCCAGCAAGTCCAAGTTGTGAGGTATTTAACTTGCTTGTTGGGTTAGCCTTGTTAAACTTGGTCACAGCCGAGTAGAACTCATCGCGGCTGCGCCTACTCTTAAGTTTCAAAACCACTGTCCGCGGCTTTTTGTTGTCCCGGTTTTGCTTAGCCACACGCGTGCAATGTACAATGTCCGATTCCGAAAGCTGGTGGTAGACAGTCGATGCTACCTGGAGGATCACGTTGCTCAGGTTTTCACTTTTGTACTCAGGTATTCCGTGAAACTCCAAGTCAGACTCACGTAGCTGTTGCTCAAGGTCGTTAACACGGTCTTCGAAAATCTGGATCACCGGTTGAAGTTGATTGACCGTGGACTCAACCTCAATAAATTTCAAATTTAGTGTGCTCAGTGATTTTTCAAGCTCGTCGTGTCTACTACTGACAAATTCGAACGACTGCTTTAGATCAACCAGGTCTTGTTTGATAGGGGACAATTCAGATTTCAGAATAGCTCTAATCATGCGAGCAACCTCGGTCTTAAGAGAATTTCTTATTTCCAGACGGACTGCACCAATTATATTCTCGTCCAAGGTGAGGTCACTGCGCGTCACCAGGGTGGTCGTGGATTCCTCCGGGTCTGTCTCAGAATCCGTGTTGAGTTGCGTGTTCGGTTCGCTCCTCGGGTTGTTGTCCGACGCGGGCGCACGCACCGGTGTACTTGAGTTATCACCTCCACGGCGGGCCTTAGCGCTGCACTCGGGGCAGAACCAATCCACAGCAATTTTAGAAGCTGGCAGAGTAAACGGACCCTTATAATTTACACACGATTGATGAAAGCTATTCTTACATTTAGGACATGCAGCACGTTGACGTTTTATTTCCTCGTTACACCCGCCACAATTATAAGGCATGTAATGCCGCTTTAATTTTTAGAATGCAGCGCTAACTGCGCTGAAAGATAACGCGCAGATTATTTCGATGCGCCCGAAGAGGGTATGCAGCGGCGCCTCTAGCGCTCCGCGAGTTGTCGTAGGTCAGTTACAGGACCGGTAGCACAATTATTTTTTAACAGTTTATGTGTTTACTCGCAGATTCTTGGTCCTTACTATGTGATGCAAAAACTTTTACACAGATCACGACACAGACTATAAAACTATATAAAATTTATTACGAATGATTCAGTCTTTACACTAGTTTTTGAATAAAATTTGAGGAGCAACGAAATAAAGTGATATCTTAGCTTTGCGGTATTGGTTGTTCTATCGAATCAACAATTTATGTACACAAAGGTTTTGAGTTTATACGCTGCCGTTTGAATCTACGAGTGTGCTAGTAAGTTAAATCAATCAAAGCAGTGATACACGTTATCTTTACTCGAGTCATAATTTTAATTAGAAATTTCATCTGCTTACTCAATAGAACCGCTCCCATTAGTTCAAGTCTGGGAATGGACATTGGCTAGCCGGAACTACTTTTGACTTTACGACAAGCAAACGAGCTTCGACCTGATCTACCTCACGTGAAATAACGTGGACACACGAGGCGTACCCGCGAGACGACGCGTCGCAGAAGCTGACGAGCTCGCATTTGGTTTGCTCTTGCAATAGTTCGTGACGTTCGACCTGGATTCCCGCCAAGAGTGGTAGTTCAGAAATGAACTCCAGCCACTGCTTACAAACATCATCAGGCAACCAATCGTTCCATCCTAGCTTCCAAAGATCTTGTAAGATGCACTTTGTGACGAAAGTATAGGGTGAAATACAACCCACTGGGTCATCATATATCGATGTTAATATCTTCAGAACTGATCTTTTAGTAATTACGACTTCTGTCTTACTGACGGAAAAGCTAAATACGTCAAAAAACGGCCACCATTTTAAAAGTAGCAATTTCACAAAATAGTATTTTTCACAATCGTGCTATAATAGAGAGCTTTTTAGTCGAGTACCGTGTTTACGCCACGAAGCAAGTAAGGTACGAGATTAAAAAGTTTGATTATGACACTATAGTGAACCATACTTTTTGTACGAGTTCATTAAAATTAATAATTTAAATCATTAATACCAGTACCTATATAAGAAAACTAAATATCGTAAGTACTATATTGTTAGTTCTACTATCCGACTTCTTTTACACAAGATAATTGCAAATAGTTATTTCTTGAGGAGTTAAAGATGTTTCGTCACTGTCACTACTAATTTTCTTAGTTTATATTTTAACTTTTTAAGCTTAAGGTCTGATTTTTATTTCCACAGAAAAAACGTAAACTTCTTAACTTTGAAAAGAAAAGTTATCACACCACCGGCGTCCGTAATGTTGCAGTACTGTGCCAAGCTAAAAATACTAGCCAATCACAAAGCGTAGTTTTTTTTAAGCCCTGGATACAGCAGCAAGTTTAAGTAGATTTTTAACAGATGATGCGATGCAGCTACGTTCCAAAACGCCATACATTGGCAATTTTGTACCGCATCGAGTCTCCTTAAACAAGGGCACATATTATTTAAATACGAAGTTCTATTTTCAATTTTTTTTTGGTTGTCTAGAGGTTTTGGAAGTAACGTAGACTATTCAACGATGAAAAGAGTGACGTTACAGTATTCTCTATGAAATCTTAATACACAGATTTTAATCGACGAGTACAAAAACGTCATTTCGATCCTTATCAAAAGAGACTTTACTTTCGCGATGCCGTACTGGTAGTCTGGTACACGTGAAAGTAAGAAATAAAATAAATTGACATAAAATATACTCAGGAGTAATGAAATCGGGTCAATTTTCATGGAATTTCTGTAATAAGTGACCTGTTTTCATTGCTCTTGAAGTTGAAAAGATTTTTAAAATGTTGCCAAGTGGAGACCATATGGCTCGCACTGTCAAAAAGTTATCAGATACCATGTAGGTAGAGCCAAGCCGATCTGATAACTATTTGACAGTGCGAGCCATGCCTTGGCAACATTTCACATGAAAAATATTTTGTGGGATAGTAGTTACCGAGATTAGAACACTTTAAAATTTCGAATTATTATTTTCCGGATATTATTTTATAATTTTTATAACGTATTTAATTTTTCCAAAAAGCTATGTTTTGCTGAAGCTGTTTTAGATTCAATGCATTATTCAATTGCTATGCGTAGGTTAGGGTAACTATGATTTATTTGTTTATTAAAAAGGGTGGGCACAAATAGGAATAGTCCGATAAAACTGATGTAATTAAACTTTCATATACGGTCACAGATTAATAATTCCTATAATTCAGAATGTAATGCCAACGTGGCCCACCAAAAGTTAGCCCCAATACGAAGGAACTGTACGAGCGTAACTGTGCGATTAATTCAACCGATTAGAGCCACAGGCCGCACGCAGAGAGTTTGTTGATGACTTCATTGTGTTGATTATTATGTTCCCCACAAAAAGTATTGTTTAATGCTTGATGCGAGTGGAATCTCACGGGTGGTCTATGTAATTACGTCCTGCCATTATGACATCTTAGCTTTTTCTCTTTCGCGCCAGGGTATCGTCAAACAAGCTGTCTTTATCGGTTAGGAGGAGGCCACCTCACACTACATTTTTAATTGGGTGTTTCATAAAAAACCAGTGACGGTGTTGAAGTTTAATTTTATATGCACAAGTCGTTTCTTACAAAAAGGTGTGAATCTATGGCATACAATTTTGTTATGGTTACTAAATTTCCTTTAATTGTCCAACTTTTTTAAGTAAGACCCTTAATTTTATCTTTAAGAGTCACTTAAAGGTTCTTACGTCTGTCTGTCTGTCTCTGAGTAAACTGGACGAAAAATTAAAATTTTGTACAACGCTATATTAAAAAAATTACACATTACAGACATCAAAAAAACGAATTAACGAATTAATTATTTTGAAGGACTAATTTATTAAGTTTATTTAGAAGGACTAATTTATTAAGGTATTTATTTTATTAGCCATAATAGTCTTCGTTTTATACAATAATTGCATTAATATAAAAGTTAAATTAAAAAATTCTGTAGGCTTAGTTTTTTACAATAATTTTACAGAAAAAATACTAGTTGGGTACTTATAGTACGGCACTTCGGGTTCAACAAGACCGTATCGATATCCGTAGTTGCTGATGCATGATCCCGGCGACGAGGTTATGTCTGTGCCAGTACTCGCCTTTAGCCAAATGGCATTTGGGTTGTTTGCATTTGCCAACAACCGGAAATCATATGTATGAGTGACTCGCCGGAGCCACGGCCCGCTTGGCAAATGACGACCGTGTCGTCTCTCAGATATATTTCGGGTACTGTTTTTATCTTCCGAAAGCGAGTGGGTCATACTTGTAGTTGTAATTCGTTATATGGGCGTGTGTGTACCCAGACACGTAGATGTCGTTGTTTAGGGTCGCCGTAGTATGAGTGTCTATACGCTTTAGGTAATTTAACTACAAGCATGGCCCACTTTCGTTTGAAAATGCGAGGTGGCACAAGTTATATTCAAGATAATAACTCATTTCCAAAATGTAAAAGAAGAAATGGAGTCCGTCCGTAAGCAAAATGAGCAAGTCCCCAATAAATTCTTGATATTTTTTTACTACTTTCTGTGTTATTTTATATTCATCTTTTATGACACAGGAATAATGTAGAATTCTAATAATGAAATAATTTTTGAATCGGTTCGGTAGTTTTTGAGTTTATTCTATACAGACATTAAAAAACACAAATCTTTTCTCTTTATAACTTTAGTGTAGAAGTAAGCATCCATAGATAGAGTTAGTAGTAGGGGAGCCCAGGGTGCTAAATCGGGATTTACTCGAGCGTCAAAGAGACCTATTGGATTGCGGAGCTTAGGAGATAAGAAGAAAAAAAAATCATATAATGTATACACTTTCGACGGTGGGGCGAGCGGCTATAAATTTTCAAAAATGTAAAAAGAAAACAGTTGCATGGACATACTCGAGCGCGTCAGATATTAATAGCATCCATGTCCTACGTATTTTTGAAAACATACGTATGCTAATCTGATTGTTTCCACGATGGGGGTGGTCGTACGTAAGGGTTAAAAACAGGAAAAAAAAAATTCTTCGGGCGCGTCAGATTTTCAAAGGGCATGTTAAGTGAACCTAAAAGAAGGCTCTTATGTAATAATCTGACGATTTGGATGTGACCCAAACTCGCGGCCATTATTATATAGTGCAAAAAAAAATCGCGATTTTGAAATACTCGAGCGCGTCAGATTGATATATATGGTTCATTGATATACCCTAAACGTGCTGTCTCATAATCTGACGATTATCTGGAGGGATTCGCCTAATCTGACAATGGAAAGATTTTTTTTTGTATATTTCAAATCTTTTAACTTAACAAATCAAAGAGCTGAAAAAATTGCATGCAAATAAAACAGTATATATTGTTTGAAGTACAAAACTTTTATTTATAAGAAAATAAGTATAAACAATTTTTTTTTCACTTCTAATGCTCTTAAAATGCTACTTAAATCTCTGCGAATCGGGACTAAAGCTCCTTATTAATCTCTAGGGATTAAAGTAAATTTTTAATTTACTCTGGAAACCCCTAACAACCAATTACGGTGTTTGTGAATGGAGGATTATCGCCATTTTCAGTGATTGTGTATGGACCATATTTTTGGGTGTTGAAATAACATCAAAATGACAACCGTGCAAATATATAAATAAAAAGGATTTAATTTCGTGAAACACGATTAATTATTACGAATATGAATCTATTTAATCATATTAAGGCCGAACTCTTTTATTATGCGTGATCCAATTACTTTTAAAATGGTTTCCAAGTTTGAATCTGGTGGCTAAATATGCAAGCATTTAAAACATCACTTTACAAAAAAACCGCGGAACTTTTTTTCCTATTTGTATTTTGAATAGATGTTCATAACTTGTATTGAGCGTACGTTGTTAAAAAACAATATTGTTTAGAACGTCGTTTTTTTCCTCGCCTTCAAATTGAAAAATAGAGTGTTTAACGCGAGACTAAACAACCATAATGACACTCGAACTACAGCCACCCTCGCTCGCAAGCTCGTTCGCGTGGCTAAACATCTCGTGTCATTATGGCTTATTTTAGTCCCTTGTTGAACAATCTACTATTTTTTGAGATATTTTTTTTAATCATCATCTTTGTCGGTAGTATCATCTTCCTTTTCTGACTCGATTTCATTTCATTTCATAGGAATAGAAACGCGGGAAGGGGAATACCGGCATCACGTAGCTGCACGCATTAAACTTTATCGTTTTTTTTTCCTTACTTCGGCTTACGGAAATCGTCAGATTATGTATTATTCGTGATCGTTGAATTATTGCCTTCAAAATAAATAAAAATTTAGCCACGCTTGAGAAAGCCGGGATGACGTTTTTTTTTACAAGTTTGTAACCCACTTCTTATCGTCAATCGAAAATTGTCAGATTAGTGGAATATACACTTTTTAGCATATAACTAACTTACCCTACCTTAATCTGACGCGCTCGAGAATTTCAGATTTTTTTTTACTAATCTGATCCTTTATCCTTGATGCGCGGCCACATATACGGGGCTAATACTTGGTGAAGGTATTTAATGGCGTACTAGGTACCTCCCTGTATGTTAATCTGCTGCGCTTTAGTAAATCCCAAAATCCCCTCTTGGGCTCCCCTACTATGGGACGGTCGGGAAATATACAACGTGTTACAAAATAATCCGTAAAAAAGAAATTACAACAGTAGTTTCAACCCTTATTAAATAACGTCAGTTTAGTATCTTACGTATACAGTATACTAGGGTTGACACTACTTTCGTAATTTCTTTTTACGGATTATTTTGTAACACGTTGTATATCGCCGCGCGTAGTAGATAATTATTAGAGCTATACCTGTAAGTATCAAAACGTTTTGTGTGACAAAAACCAGTATTGCCAAACGAACGAACGAACGAACGAACTTGAGATTTCTACTGTTGTCACCGCATTGCAGAACTATTGTGGGATGACGCTAAGTTCACTTATGCAGTAATTTTGCACCTATGCAATAGAAAATAATAATAGAACACTAATAAAATTCTTAAAATAAATTATTGAGTTAACTTAAGTTATCAACAAATTAATTGTCACTTTTCGGTAAGATTGGTCAATCGCTGCTATTCCTATGGCAAGAGAAGCGTGGCAGAGCGAGAAGGAGGGATGACACAGATTATAAAATAATACTACACGTAGTATGCAGAAAGGCCGCTCCGCGCCCCTCACCTGTTTCAGCTTCCAGCTCCCCCACAGGCGATAATTGATTACTATGATCACCATAGAAGCAGAACTAAAAGCACGTAATAATCCTTATCTATATAAAATATAGTAACGAAAGTTAAATAATTTATATATTAAAATGAAGTACACACAATCAGGATTTACATTTGTCAATTTCATTCAAAATGGCCTCCTTGGGCCTGAACACAGGCCTTCAGACGACGAGGCCAGTCATCAATAGCGGCACGCACGGTTGTCATATCTAATTCCGTCACTGTCTTGACTATGGCCCGCTTGAGGGAGTCAAGATTTGTGTGGGGTTTAGCACAGGCTTTCTCCTCAATAACCTGCCATATAGCATAATCCAGGGGGTTGAGGTCCGGGCTGGAGGAGGGCCAGTCTTCGTGGGCAATGAAGTCAATTTTGTTGCTTCGAAACCAGGCTTGAGTTGTTTTTGCCTTATGTGCAGGGGCTGAGTCTTGTTGAAAGACCCAGGGCTGGTTTTGAAATAGAGAGTGGCTTAAAGGCTTCACTATTGGTTCCAGAACGGTTTCCTGGTAAACATTAGCCCCAGTTTTGACACCTTTTTCACAGAAATGGACCTGTGTTAACCCTGAGTATGACACACCTAACCAAATCATGACATAAGAGGGATGATGGCCTCGTTGCACTCTCGGAACAGCTACACTCGCTTCTTGACTGTTTTTTGCATATACTCTGTGATTCTGGCGGTTACAACATTCTTCAATGGTAAAAATTTTTTCGTCTGTAAATAATATATTCCGGTGGCCATTTTGTGCGTACCGCTTCAGTAGCGCGCGACTTCTATTCAGCCTCATAGACTTCAATCGTCCATTAAGCAAATGACCTTTCCGTGTACGATAAGCGTGTAGTCCAAGGTCTTGATTGATAACTTTTTTAACCTCGTAAGACCCAACGGCCTAAATTTAGGACATTTGTCAAAGTGACTTTAGACTTTAGTTGACTTACACAAGGTTCATTTTTGAACTAGTAAAATTTGACGTGGGCCTCAGGAGGTTAAGGGAGCTTCTCTTCACAGACATCTGAATTGCCAACAACTTTTGCTTCCGGACGGGGTTTCTTGCGATTCTCGCCTTCACTGACTATTAGAGCTGGGGTCCGAACGGTGCGTGGTCTTCCAGACCTCTTGCGGTCATCAAAGCTCTAGAGTACTATTGTACCTATTAATGGTACGATAAACGAATTGTTTGTTGATTTTCAGATTTTGAAGCAACTTCAAAATCACGTTTGGCGGATGCCCGCATTTGTGCAACGCAATTACAGCGACACGATTTTCTTTTAGACCCCGATCCATTATAATATACGACGAGGTAAGTGTTGTGTGTGCTATAAAATTATAACTGACAACCCGCCATATTATGTAATTTTTTATTTCTTCGGTAGCATTTGTTTTAACGCAAGAAAAGAGTTTGCAAATCGAGTAACAAAACTTAGTAACCAACTAGGTACATATATAAACTACGTTCACGGACTGTAGAATGCAGATCACAGAATAAGCAAACTTATACCAGGGGCGACCAAACCATTATATCGATATCGACATATTTTTAAGTTTTATAAAAATATATTAAGAAATCATTAGGTCAACCTTTAAGTCGACCGACCTTTTCACATTTCACGATGTTCACACATAATTAACGTTTTTATGACGGGACTTAAGAGGCCTGTGAAGCAAAAAAAAAAAACATACAAATGGCGGTAACGTTTTTCTCCTCTTAAACGTGGTCCGATTTTTACGATTTTTGAATATGTTATAGATATTATGAAAATCTATGTCCGTACACGTACAATTCGTAACGCAACTCGGGGATTTTAGCTATAGAAACTGTACAAGTGTGGACCCGTGCGTTGTCTTGGAATGGGGTCGTTTTTCCATTAAAACTTTATGAAATCGCTGTAACAAGTTGGCATAATATTCGCTGGTAATCGTTTTACCTTTCTAAAGGTAATCAACATATATTACACCAAGAGCATCCCAGAAGATAGTAGCCATAACTTTATTCGCCGATAAAACTGCTTTAGAGAGCCTTCTTTAGTGCAGGTTCACCATTCCATTGTTTTGACTATTCCTTGGTTTCTGGTGTATGATGATGAATCCAGGTTTCGTCAACAGTTATGCAACGACGCAAGAAGTCCTTTTCATTACACCTAAACATCGCCAAACATGCCTCTGACTGGGTCACCCTAGTGCGTTGATCCACTGTGAGCAATCGCGGCACCCAACGGGCGGAGAGCTTCTTCATATCACCCGTTCGTCTGAAATGCTTACAATATCAGCTATCTCACGGACCTTTACTCTTCGGTCGTTCAATAAGATGTCATGAATTTTGGTGATCATCTCTGGTCTAGTGACCTCAACTGGGTGTTCGGGTCGGTCGGCATCAGCGGTAACGAAGCACAACGAAAATCCGTAAACCACTTATGGATCATTTTAATCGATGGAGCAGAGTTCTGTCAAAAAAAAGTAGCCGTGCGAACTGGCTGAAAATATACGATCTACCTCCAAAAAAGATGCATTACAAATTGTCATTAATAAATTTGTGAAAAACATACCTGTAATATGATTTTACCAGACTTCTCACTCTGCTCTCGTATCACGTTTGCTAATGTCGAAGAAGTAAGGCCCGTATCGTTTTGTAAATGAAAGCGATGTCAATGTTGTTGTATATTGCAGACGCGGACGGGCTGTGCACAAACCGCGGCTGCTGCGGCGCCGGCGCGCGGGCTCCACTTACACAACGCGCGCGCGACGAGCTGGAGGGAGCGCTGCGAGCCGAGCTGGGCAAGCTCGCCGACGTGCTCAACAACAGAGCTAAGCGGTTCGATGGTAAAACTTGATATGGTGACCCACACTTTATGTACTCTTGTCCCCGAAAAGATAAACCAACTTCTTTTTTGAACAAAGTTATTTACACCTTCATTAAACCTGACTGGAAAAGTTTATGGGTGAGGACCAAAAAGTTGGACCATAGGTAAGCGTAGTTAACCATACAAACAACGAACTTCCGAAGTTCCTTTGTGCGACGAAAGGTATCCTTACAATTGTATGGCAAACATTTCATTGCGTGAGTTAGCATGCCCAACTTTTTCATCTATACCCTTATTCCGAAATGAAAAAAGCTGTTGCTGCTAATGAAACTATCATCAGGATCAGGCCCAAACCCTCAAGCACCGCAAATATTCGGCTTTAATAAATACCTAATACGAATTTGTGGCTCTTGCTGTAGAGACCGTGGGACCCTGGTCAGCTAGCTGATATGAAATGTTTCATTAGGGGCCTGTCATTCCTGCTCATAGACGCCTCCGGAGATAATAGAGCAGGTGCTTACCTCTCTCGAAGGATTGAGCTAGCTATCCATAGAGGTAATACAGCCAGTGTCATAGGGACCATGCCGTGGGCGGACCTGCTAGAGGAGGTATCCATTTTCTAGTTGTCCTAATCTGTTATTATTGTATTAGTTTCGTTTTATTTGTATTATTTTATAATATGGTTTGCTTTAATATTAGGTACTTTCGTTTTTTTAACCATACAATTGTATGAGTAATTTTCGTTACACAAAGGAAAATTATTTTGTTTCAATTAAACTTTGACATCAATTAGGTCCTTAACTATGTACCTACAATATTTTTGCTATTCACCCTATGATATGCGATCGCAGCGAAATGCTATTACAAACTATGCGATTGAGGTATACAGTGATTTAAAATATTTTGCTAATAATTAAATTGACAATCGAGACCAAATAAAAAAGGAAAATAAGCGATCGAGGTAAAATACGACTAAAGCTTTTAGCGAACAAAAAATGACGACTTTGACACAGCGAAAGTAATATACACGATCGAGGTGAAATGCGAATCGGTGAATGGCTACAAGAAATTTATGCTTCTGAGGTAAAGGACTAACAAATGCGACAACACCAAATGAGGTGTCAAAATGTGATGAATAAACTAGGAGCTTCGAAGGAACAGATGAATATACAAACATGCATACATACATAGACTGCTAAATCATAACCCTCCTTTTTGCTTCGCCGTATTAGGGTAAAAATGAAGAAAGTTATTAAGTTTGGCTCATCGTATTCTGTTTTACGTTTCCATTCCTCAAAAGCGAAAAACGGAACCCTTATAGGATGACTTGGCCGTCCCTACGTCTGTCTGTTAAGACCCTTGATCTCGGGATCGCGTCGAGTTGAAATTAAAACCATATACTTAGGTCCAAAGACCCTTGATGCTGTGAAAAAAACAAACTTCTACTTTAACTTCAAAAATAGTAACGGCCGCAAAAAACGTCTATTTCGACACTGACAAGGGAATAAAAATTTATAGGGTACTTCCCATAGACTTAGAATCCTAAAATTTGGCAAGAAGGAAGATCATACAGAACAAGTTATGGAAGAAATACCGAAAATTGTTAATTTGTGCGCCATCATAAAAAAAAGTTTTTGGCGATTGCAAACTTATTTGCAGCACAGGCGAGGCGTGGCCCGAACCAGTTGGAGAGGGCTTTCCAGCCAAGTGCTCGTCGGACGTTGCACGATTCCGGTTCGTTACAGCCAAATATCATAATAACGTGTTCCTACAATATCAAAATGTCTAAACAGATTATTCTCATAATGTCTAAAGATCGAAATCACTTACGCCTACTTCTTAAATTAACGTATTCTTAATATGTCTATAATTCATTTAGACTCTGTCTCATTTAAATTTTCAATTGTACCATTTCCCAAAATGTCTAA
The DNA here is from genome assembly GCA_949316455.1 of Acleris holmiana. Classification (NCBI taxonomy): domain Eukaryota; kingdom Metazoa; phylum Arthropoda; class Insecta; order Lepidoptera; family Tortricidae; genus Acleris; species Acleris holmiana. The sequence goes on along the minus strand of OX438762.1, from coordinate 44,072,269 downwards.
AACTTGACTTGATCATGTTTTGATGAATTTTCAATTATACCATTTCCCAAAATGTCTAAAACTCAAATTAACTAGACACAAAAACGCCACATTGTCAAAATATGTAAAACTCGGTATCTATGGAAAATATTTAAAATTATGTTGAAGTTTACAGTTTTTAACCAATGAGTAATTAAATAAGTTATCAACGGCATCCCAATTTTAGTTTTTTTACTATTTTTATTTTGTACAATCGAGAATTCATTACGTAAGACTGCTTGGAGGTTCGAGTACGGAACTCTAGAATAGTTGACCCCTATACCACAAAACTTTACAAGTGTACAATTATAGAAAATTGTAGTTTTTCCATGGTAAAACTTGATAAATTTTACGCTTATAGTTTTGTGGTATAGGCTCCTGCTCATAAGGACAGATTTTGTTTGATCGTTTACAAAAGCATAGTAGTTATAAATTGCTAAACCAATTGAACTATTTTTTTACATTTATAAATAACACTAAAAATACTGCGTGGCACATAAACATTGCGGGTGAGGCAGCGTGCTTGACGCGAGCCGTCATTTCAAAATGGCGTCGGACACGATGACAGCCGCGGCTGCGTTTATCATAATTCACCGAATTATTAACAAAAAGAAGAAGAAATCGCCTCGGTGGCGGAAGGCTCAGCAACTTTATCAAATTTGTATGCGCCTCGACCACAAACAAGTTAGAACTGGTCGTTCTGCCCGTGGCACGCTTAGATACACGTCCAAATTACACGAGGCGTGCATACCGAGGCGCCTTTGAGCATGGTCAAAAGACCGACTCTCGACGGCTCGCCGCGCGCTGCTTGCTCGCAGCTCGCCCACAGCGCGTGAACGCGTACGAATTTGAGCAAAATAGGTGAACCGTGCGTGCCTCAACCCGAGGCTGCTCTAATTCATACCCAGCTTTAAGTAATGTCTATCCTATTACTTAATGTGGTAACTTAAATAGAGTGATTCTCTCGGAATGTGATTTGTGATCGATTGATGTTTGTTTTCAACTTAGCTCAAATAAGAATCAATATATTGTATATGTATAAATTAATGTATACATTCGTTGTTTAATAGAACTTGAAGTTTCTATTTTACGGACATTTAAAACTTTAAATCCGGCAACCCTGTGTGGTTGGCGGACAAGAATAGTGCCTTTCCATGTCTTCCCATGGATGTCGTAAGAGGCGACTAAGGGAATAAGGGCTGGTAGTACTGTTAGGCGATGGGCTTGCAACCTGACACTAATACACTGGTAAACATCTTAGCCGTATTGTGCAAAATGTGGTTACAGAAGTCTCTTTAGAGTTGTTGTTATTTCTGTAGCTCTGCCGATCCCACTCTGGGAATGAAGGCGTGATGTTATGTATGTATGTAAAACTTTAACCCCCTTACTTTTGAACGTGGAATAAGCTTGGAATAGTTTATGGCATGCTTTGTCCTTATCTGTAATTGTGACATTTGCATCTGACAGAAAGTGACAAAGCATGGCATAAACTATTCCAAGCTTATTTCACGTTCATAAGTAAGGGGGTAAATGTAACGCGCGGGTGGTAATAAATAATACTAGAGTTTATAATGGGACGTATTCTGTCAGTGACAGTTTAAATTGTCTACCCGTTATGGTTAAAAACCTGTGAACTTACTGAATCCAATAGGAGCGCGCGCCCCGGCAGAGTATATCTATAATGACGTCATAATCCGTGAGCGCTGGCCGCCCGGGTCTCGTGACGCATACGAAGTTTAAAAATATTTTCTCGGAACTATATGACGTAACGTGATGGTGTTTTTACACATATTTTTTGTTTTAATAAAGAATACAGCGAGTAAAAGCTATTTAAAAAAAAAACCGGCCAAGTGCGAGTCTGTACCATCATATACACCGTGTTTTTTTTGATTTACGATAACTTTAAGGGCACGTTCTTCAAGTCAAATTAAGCTAATTTCCCGAAGACAGACATATGATAACTCGTACGGTTATAAAGATATTCAATTATTAAAATTAATCGGTTAATCACGTTAAACTAATGTAAAAGGCTCTTAATTGATACCTAACAATTTTCTTTTAATTACCTATTATGAGTAAAGAGTTTTCAATTGTTAGGTCGTGCACCTGTCAAGTGTAATCTTTACTTATGTGTGTGTATGTCACGCTGACTTGACGTATTTGACACTAACTATGAGTTAACTCTAAAGACCCTTTTAGAATGATTGAAGACACAACATTTAATTACTTTGTTCTAAACAGTTTTTTTATTATTTTTTTTGCAATATTTTAAAATCTAATGTACCACGTAGTTTCTATACGTGTACCTAACAATATGCCGAAGTTATCGTAAATCAAAAAAAACACTGTGCATTAGACGCTATATTATAACTTTTTAAAACCAGTTAAGCGCAAGCTGGACTCGCGCACCGAGGGTTCCATACAAACTTTAAAAATGTAAAATTGTATTGAGGGACAACATTGACTTTGCCGTTGAAAAACTGTTGGCTCCATACATCGTCTCAGATCGCGTTATTAAAAAAAATATTTTCAAAATATGTCAGTAAATTGGTCAAGGACTTTACAAGGTAAAGAAAGAATTCTCGGTGATAAGGTCGACCCGCACTTGACCGGTTTTAATTATCCATGTTTTGAAAAAGTTTAGTTTCACCTGTACAGTCGACTACAAAGAGATGAATCCACTTTTTCACCTTATTGCATTGTGATAAGGTCCAAAAGTGGTTACATCTACATCTCTTTGTAGTCGACCTAGAAAATGCTCAGTAAAATAGCGTATATAAGTGATATAATTCAGTAACTTTATACATCACAATTTGCGTGTAATCCAGTAGTTCTGATTGTTTACAGACTTGTTTATGATGTAGGACCAATGAATAATCCAAGGTGGTGACCTAGAGCGCCGAACGCAACTTTGTCAAAAATCGACAAACCCGCGACAATCTTGTTTTTTTTTTCAGATTTTGGCTAAAGCTTTAGTTTTTAATAGGACTTTCTCAGGACGTAAAAGAACCTCTCCCAGAACTCGAGTCCTTTACAACACTAATCTGGATGCCATATCCTCATCATATTGCAAAAAATTGCGAAGCTCGAAGAAAATATGAATTTTGAAAGGCTTTATCTCAACACTATTGCTACAATCAGAGACAATTCTAGTCTGGACTGGTGAAACGTGTGGACAGTTGTTAATGGTGATGGCAGGCACCCGTTCCATTACACACCTGTTCAAGGGTTAGACGAAGGAGATCCGATTCGTCGTTTAACATTTTTTCGTTTCCTATTATTAAATTGAAGAGCCGTCTTTTCTTAAAATAATACTTTGGACTGACAAATATAAGTTTGATAGATATGGCACACATATATAGGAGTACTTTTGTTGGGCCACACTATCTGCCAAATAATTTAAACGGACACGCGTATTTAACATTTTTGCTAAACGCGTAATGATACACTCGCGAGCAAAAGTATCGAATCACTTTGCATTTTTTCATGTGAACCCAATATCTTTGTAAATTGGTTTATTTTTCTAAATTACTTAAATGTTATTACGTTTCTTGAAATATTAGCTTTATAAAAAGCTATTAAACATAAAAATTGGCAATTTCCCGGTTTGTGAGCCTTTACTCGTTACGACGTGCACGACTTGCACTACCCTTGACCCCTATATAATGGGGGTAGAGGGGGGTTCCTTATCAGTCACTTATCATTACATCTCCGCAAATTATCCTGTGCAGAACACCTGGAAAAAATGGAAGCCACTGAAGCTCAAGTCGCCGTAGTCGTCCAGCTTCTGCAAAAAGGGCGTAGTCAACGTTCAGTAGCTGCCGAGGTGAATCTGAGCCAATCTACAGTTTGTAAACTTTACCAGAGGTTCCACCAAACTGGGTCTTTTACTTCAAGACCAAGAAGCGGCCGCAGAAGGTGCACATCAGAGCGCGACGACCGCTTCATTGTCTCAATATCTCTCCGAGATCGTCACCAGACTGGAGTTACCATCCACCAGCGTCTGCGTGAGGTGCGAGGAGTGGTTGCCAGCGAGTGGACAGTGAGAAGAAGACTCAAGGCAGCGAATTTAACACCCAGGAGGCCTGTGACGGGGCCCAGGTTGCTGGCACGGCACCGTACAGCCCGAAGAGCATTTGCAGAAATTCATAAGAATTGGACCCTTGAGCAATGGACCCCAATTCTCTTCTCGGACGAGTGCAGAATATGTCTGAATGGCTGCGACCGAAGGGGAAGAGTCTACAGGAGATCAGAAGAACGATATGCTCAGTGCTGCTTCTCCGAAAGAGTCGCCTACGGAGGTGGCTCTGTTATGTTTTGGGGCGGCATCTCGTACGACGCGCGGACTGAGCTGGTTTTCGTGCCTAGCGGTGGTCGTGGCGGTGGATTGACTGCTGCCAGGTACATAACGGATATTCTGGAAGAGCATGTCGTCCCTTATGCTGGTATTTTTGATGAAGGGTAAATGCTAATGCAGGATAATGCCCCTTGTCATACCGCAGGGGTCACCGCTGCCTACCTCCGCGAGGTGGGCATCGAGTCCATGAACTGGCCAGCGATGAGTCCGGACCCTAACCCCATTGAACACATGTGGGACTATCTGAAGAGAAAGGTTCGGGATCGGGATACTGCTCCTGCCACTTTTGACGAGTTGAAGATAGCTTTGCTGGAGGAATGGGATGCTATTCCTCAAGACTATGTTAGAAAATTAATTAGATCGATGAAAAATCGCTTAAACTGTGTCAGCAAGGCTAGGGGTGGCCTAATATAATACCCGATACTAATTTAATAATAATAAATCGTATTGTATGTTAAACGAGCCTTTTATTCCAAGTTTGCCTTGTTTATTTTTAGCGTATTTTCAGGCTACTTCTGTTATTCGCGTTTTTTTTTCAGCCTTTGGTCCTTGAATATTAAATTAGCACATTTTCCAATGCGTTACATTATTAGCTTTTATTTGGTACCATAATTTTCAGATTCGGGTGGGAAATTACAAAGATATTGGATGCACATGAAAAAATGCAAAGTGATTCGATACTTTTGCTCGCGAGTGTATACCAAAATAATGGGTGTCCTTCTCATTACGCAAGATCTGCGCGTGAATATTTTGGCGGTTCTTTCTTAAATAGGTGGATTGGTAGAAATGGCCCAATATTGTGATCAGCTCGCAGTCCTGACTTAACTCCAGTTAAATTTTGGTCTAGGGAAGGCTAAAAGACTTAGTTCACGATGAGGAAATTATGGACTAGGGGGGTGAAGAGGGGTGAATTTTGATAATCGGTATGAAACATCACCATAATGATATTCTATTGATGAGAACTATACCATGGCACTAATCAACCTTAAATTATGTACATTATTCATTTGTTTTTCTGTGATTGATAAACAAAAAACATAATTGTATGAACAATTTTAAAAGTTGGCTAAATAGGAGGGAGTTTTGTTATTATTTGGAGCCGTGTGGAAGTCCTGGTGCATTATTAAAAAATGTTGTTACTGAAAATGAAACTTTGGTTAATCTTTATGAATAAGTTAACTTTGAAGTAGTTCTTTTTTATTTCCAGCTCTGTCACCTAAATTTAGGGTAGTTTTTCGACCTTTTTCAGGATTATTGAGGCCTACAAATAATAACTGTTACATTAGCTTTTACTTATGTAGCTCAAATAATCTACGAGAGGTGTTTAACATTATTCTTTGAAAATCATGCCGAAATAAAAAATATAAGCTAAAGAAAAAAAATACGAATTTGGGACAGGAATTTTATTTCAGAGCCTTCTGATTGACGAGGGTGCTGGTCTTCGACCAAATCTCAGAACTGATAATTGCTTCCCCCTGTTATGTGGCCCTTACGACTCCTACTCGACTCCTACTTCTCATTCAGCAATGTTCCAAAACACATATATAAAAATCAAGAGCTGATGATGACTTTACAAAATTTGACCTCCAAAAGTAAAAATATTTTTAGGGGTAAAATAAAACAATTGAATGGCGTTATTAAGTTTTGCAAACACAGAAAGTATGCATATTCCAATAATAGTGTAACGTCCCATTTCTTATACCGATTACCAAAACTTATAGATCACCATTCGTAACACATTTAAGACGAAAAATCGAAGCAGGGTGTCTCATAATTAAAAAAATAAATGAAACTTGTAGTGACGACCACCGAGGTGCGACGGCGTCAGGAACAGTGAAGGACATTTGAACACTGAAAACATACTTAGCTCTCTGTTTATCTATCATAGTAGGTTACTCAGTTACTCGTTGTTTATGGTTAATTCGTAACTATTCAATTTAGTGACAATACTAAAAAAACCGACAACAGTTGAATGTGTTATTTTGCGATACCTAACTCGGGTGACTAACACAATTTGTTGTTCATTTTCGTTTGGTGATCAATAATGCCCTTCTATCTAAAATGAAAGAGACGCACTAATCAATCAACAAGCAAGAAAACACAAAACTGTAGTACGAGGGTCAAACTGAAAGTTTCGGGAATAGAAAAAAATATGCAGTTAAATTGAATAAAAGCATTTTTATTGTTTTTCAAAGTATTCTCCTTTATATTTTATGCACTTTTCCATGCGATCAAACCAGTCATTAAAACACTTATTGAAATCTGAAGTAGGGGTCGACAAAATGGCCATTTTAAAAGCCTCCACTGCTGCTTCCGGCGTCTGAAACCGCTGACCACGCAACTTATCCTTAATTTTGGGGAATGTGAAAAAGTCATTGGGGCTTAAGTCGGGGCTGTATGGAGGATGGTCCAGTAATTCGACTTTTTCACCGTCTCAGTTGTTTTCCGAGCGGTGTGAGGGCTGGCATTGTCGTGGTGAAAGATAATGCGGTGACTAGGGTTTTTTTTCCGAGTTCAGCAAAGATACTCGGAAAACAAATAGTGGTGTACCAGTCGGCATTGACCGTTCTACGATCTTCAAGAGGAATAGTAGCCACGTGACCCGATTTGGACACAAACGTAGCCACCATCTTTTTGGCCGTGCTGCGAGAACGAATAACTTTTGTCGGCTTGAGCTCATCTTCGTAGACCCAAAACTCGCGATTGGTTTTTATTTTCAGGCTCATATGCATATATCCAACACTCGTCACCGGATACAATGCTAAAAACTGCATTTGAGCTTCCTCCGTTGAATATATTCAAAGTTCTGAGGCACCAATTGACACGAGGATCCAACGGGAAAACAACTTTCGCACGCCTAATTGTTCCTGTAAAATGATTTGTATCTAACTCATTCCAATGCCCAAACACTCTTGAATCTCGCGATATGACACATTTCGGTCTTCCTTTATCAGCTGACTCACAGCATCGACGTTTTCTTGCGTGACTGCCGTCGTCCGTGAGGGATAGACGGCCACGTTGAAATTCATACCACCTGTATATTGTCGTCTTTGAAGGTGCTTCATTACTAAAAGCAACAATCATCCGGTCTCTACATTGTTTTTGTGATAATCCACTTTTAACGTCGTAATAAATCATAGCTCTTAAATTTTCACGGGACAATTCCATTTTCAGCAGCGACTCGACGACTTCAAAAAACAATTGAAACCGAACCATCGCTTTTTTTTTCTATGTGGCCAGTGTGTTTAGAGATTATAAAAAGGTATGATATGTGTCAAAAATATGTTTCTAAGTAAGTATTAGATTCCCGAAACTTTCAGTACAGCCCTCGTAGTATAGCCGGTATAGGTAGTTCCACGAGAGCTGAGGTCACGCACACAACAACACTGTCATGTAACTCATGTAATGACAGCTGGATTTTGAAATTACTGTTCTTATATTGTACCGATAGCAAATTCAGAAGCGAACTGCAAGAAAGACCAAAAAGTTTATTTAAACTATTTTGTTAAGCATTATGTAGAACAATAAAATTCATCGACTTCAAACAATTAGTGTAGGTACAGTCAAGGTCATAAATATGTATACACTTTAGTACCTTGTCATTTTAATTGCTGTGACAATTTCATATGGCAGTTTAAACATGACGTTAATTAGACAAGGTACTAAAGTGTATACATATTTATAACCTTGACTGTACTAGACAACGATAAACTTACTTAAGGATATAGAAAAATATATACTTAAATAATACATAGAAAACATCCAAGACTCAGCAATAAATACTCGTGCTCGTGTATATTTGATTATTATATAAATTATCTATTATTATTTAAGGTACATATACCCTCCATAATTTACAGACCGAGCATGCGCACTTTCTTATATTCAGGGTCCCATCCCAAGAGACTGCGATGTTGGGTCCTTTAGTATACTTGCCTCGGATCTCTATGCAATACATTTCCACGCGCGTTAAAATTAAAATCTTTAGAATTCGCAAACCCCTAATAGTAAGGGAGCTGGCGAGCATTTCGGTATATGATTTGCACGAGTTTCACATCGAGGTGGATTGCAGTTTAGATCAGTACCAATTGATTTGTTTCAGTCAATTAAGGTCCTATGTAGCTGCACTATCGCGTTACAGCGGATTGAAGTTGCTTAAAAAAGGGGGTAATAAATTATTTGCACATGTATGCCTCTGGGGTTCACGGTGACAATCATATTGGAAACGAAGAAAATTGAATACTCAGACATTCAGGGCTCTGCATTATCATGGCACGGAGTTGTAAAAATGAAATTAAAAGTTCGACTAAATCATTCGCACACGATTCTCATTGCGCCCATTCTATTTATTATGGCACCCTGAATACGAAACAACATTTGGCAGACACTTTGCTCACTGATTGGTAGTTTTTCAACTGTCTGAAATTCCACGGAATCAAGGGAAAGTGGTTATAGGATTATTGTGATTCTTATTATGAATATTCTTTATTAATATATTAATTATTTTCAATAATATTCAGTAGACGTAGAATTTTGTACTTGTAGCTTACGCGAGCGTCTCGGGTTGAAAAAAAAACCATTCAAATGGCATGCCTTTGAAATATCAGAGGCCTGAACGTCTGTCTCGTCGATTTTCTTGGTTTTCATAAGAAATCCTAACATCAGTCCAAGAGGTAGACATGTGCGCATAATACAGCAGCTTTTTTACACATGTTTGAAGCGGTGTCAATAGACAATGCAGAGGCAACATGCTGGCAGACTATTTTACCGTGGTCCATCTCATTGTTTTTAATCGAACAATTTAAGTCAGCCAAGTGTGCACATCATATTGATTATGATTTTTTGTGGTTACAGAATGACTGTGATCATCAGCCCCAGAGGCAGACATGTGCGAATAATATAACATATCTTATAATTTTCATTTTTGAAACGCTGTCAATTGACAACGCAGCGCCACGATGGTGGCAGCCGAGGCCCTTGATGTTTCTTAGGGTATAATTATCGCTATGAATAACGTCTGCCACGTGAGCTGATGATATAGAAATTTTGTTCGCCAGCTAACTAACTATAATAGCACCGATTTTTTTGAAGGCAACCCTATATCAACGTGTTTGCAATCAAACAGCGCTTAAGATGTATTTTAAGGGTTAATCAAACTAGTAACCCTTATAGTTTCGCCATGTCCATTCGTCCGTCCGTCCGTCCGTCCGCAGCCTAGCGCAGGACTAGTACTAGAGAGCTGTAATTTGGCATGAATATGCATATTAGTCACGCTTACAAAGTGGTATAATAAAATGTAAAAAGAAAATATTTTTTAGGGTAAGTAAGTACCTCCCTGTACACGTGGGTACATTTCTTTTCTCTTCTACCCAATAGTGTGGGGTGTCGTTAGATAGGTCTTTCAAAAATATTACGGGTTTGCCCAAACAGTTTTTTGATTAAGCTATCCTTTAATGAAATATTAAGCTTTAAAGCGCTAATTTTTGTTAGACTCGAGCGTCCCCTTCCCCTTAGAGAATGCAAAATCCGTTCATATTTCAAAATCCGGATTCCCGGATTTTGTGGGGCGAAATCCGAAATATCCGGATTTTATCCGGATTTTTCGAAATTACACCAACTAAAAAAAACACGATTCATCTTCGGAATGAACGTTTATTGTTTAATATTAGTAAGTATTAGTCTTAAAAGAATCAAATCAAAACTTACAATAATTAAATATTTATCCTTTTGTTTTAATTAAAATAAACAATAATAACAATAACAAACAAACAAAACCTAACAGAATCAGAGTTTGGTAATCTGTGGAAAAAAAACAACAGCCTTCTTTATTGAGATCTTAAAACGTACCTATTTAAAATAATTCAACATCGTTAAATATAATTAAGTAATTATAAGGATAACGAAACATAAAGTTATTTATTAATATTTAGCTTTGTTTAAAAAGTGAGATCTGAGAAACATTATAGCATCTACTGATTTATCGTTTAGCCGTGTTCTCAAGCGATTACACTCCAGCAGCTGAAAATGCCCTTTCCGATTCGACGCTTGTAGGTGGTATAGCTACAACTGGAATTATTTACGAAAATTTCCTCTTTTTCTGAAATCCGAAATATCCGGATTTCCATAAGAATAATCGGATTTCAAATGCATGTGAAAAAATCCGGAATATCCGGATTTTTCGGATTTCGGATTATCCAGATTGCACTCCCTACTCCCCCTACAGCCAAAACTACAAATACTAAAAGTCTGAAAAAATCTTAAATGAAAGCGCATATAACGAATTTTAATGGATAACTATTACGACTAAGTAGACATCGTTGGTTCTTGAGATACAGGCGATTAAAGTGTTTATACCTACTAAAATAATCTAAGACGGCACCAATTAATATTAATAATAATAATTTATTTAAAAAAGTAACATACATCTTTTATAATTGAAGCCATGGAGACTGCGTTAGTTTTCACTGTGTTGCAGCCCCCAGTGGTTGCCCGTACCAATTGACTTTAACCTTTTGAACGCCTTACGTCACGCATACGCCAAACTTGTATTAAAAGTTATGCAAAATGTAACTTATTTATACGAAATCACGTCTCTTTTAAACTGTGTTTTGAGCTATATAATGGTTGGTGGCGTTGTAGCCATGATAGCTCATAAGCACTTTAGTGGTCGTTGGCGTTCAAAGGGTTAAATAGAAAATTACTTGTTACTTGTTGATTTTTATGCTTGTAGTACTTAACGGCTTCGGAACCCTACACTGAGCATGGTCTGACTTGCTCTTGCCTAGTTTTTTTCTATTATCCAATCAAGTGAAAGTAACTGGCATCCACATACCTGTTTATACCTGATACGAGGTTCAAACTGAAAGTTCTTAGAAAATCAAAAACTGAGTAAACTAGCAAGTTATTAGTTTTATTATATCTTTTCAAAATAGTGTCCATTTATGTCAATACATCGCTGCATCCGATGGAACCACTGAGAAAAGCACTTTGCCCACTCATCCCTAGGGCTCTCTTCGACGGCCTTTTGAAACGCAGCCACAGCTTCCTCGGCGTCCACAAAATGTTTTCCTCGAAGTTTTTGTTTTATTTTCGGGAATAAATTAAAATCACAAGCTGCGAGGTCGGGGCTATACGGCGGGTGACCCAGTAATTTCACGTCGTTTCTCCCAAACTTTGTCCAAGACAATTTGCTAACAATTGTTAGTGTACCACTCTGCAGTAACTGTCTTTCGATCCTCTAAAACAATTGTCGCGTAATGACCTTTCCTTCCGAAGAACGAGGCCACCATCTTTTTTCCCATGATTCGACCTCTCTTCACTTTATTTGGCAACTCCTCGGAAGGAAACACCCACTGAACAGATTGTCTTTTGGTTTCGGGATCATAACAGTAAATCCAGCTTTTGTCACCCGTAAGTATGTCGAACACAGCATTTGAGTCACCTGCGTTAAATCTTTTAATAATTTCACGGCACCAATCAACACGATGGAGTTTTTGGGCCTCGGTCAAATTATGAGGTATCCACCGGGCACAAAGCTTCCCGACCGCTAAATGTTCATGTAGGATTTTGTGCACTTGACTCATACCGATGCCTAAGCTTGTCCGAATCTGCTGATAGGTCACTCTTTTATCAGTCTCTATCATACGCCGCACAACACTGATGCTATCTTCAGTCGTCGCCGTAGAAGGCCGTTCCTTACGCAGATCATCGGTGAGATTAGTGCGACCACGTTTAAACTCATTAAACCAGTTGTAAACAGTGGCACGAGATGGGGCTTCATCGGGAAAGGCCAATCGTAGTCTATCATAACATTCAAAACTTTCTTGTTAAAAATTACAAATGAATAAAATTCATACTCAATAATATTGGCAAAGAGTTCCATTTTCAAAATTTAAACATATTTTTTAATTATTTTGTTTACAAGTGGCCAGTTCTAAAAACTTTCAGGGTCTCCCTCGTAACCCAGTGGTTCGCCCAGGTAAATAATAGACAACCCAACGGCTCCACATTCTATAATTATGTTTTATACTTTAAGTCAAGACAAAATTTTCTTTTTATCTTGTTGCAAGATATTATTAACAAAAAAAAAGACTCTGAATAGCGCCTCTGAGGCAGGCTAAAACGTAGGTGTCGTGATAATTTGGACCAATTTCAAAGTGACTGGCGGAAACACGCAATTAGTAGGGAAGTTGGTCTAAAAAGGGAGGCCTTTGCCCTGCAGTGGGACACAATAACACCCTAATAAAAAGTCCAGGACGTTTTAGCGATCCCATTTTTAATATATTTTAAAATATAGTAATTAATGATAAAATATATGTTTCATTCTTTTATCAGCTCGGTGCAGGTCGATTTAGGTTCGGATCTTCTACTATAAGCTTTTTAAATTGAGCTTTAATCTTTAACTATGTGATATATTTTTGAGATTCACCCAATTACTGTTTCAAACACACTACTTTTCTACTACCTACTTCATAATAATAATTAAGTAAAATCGTATATGTTTCTATATCATGAAACTGTTAAGCTGTTAAGTTAAAGCGATGTCGTAACGTCTCTGCGAGTTAGCACTCAGCATTGAGCACTGCGAGGCGGCCATCGATGTTTGGAAAACCGTGTGCTGCCGCTTGTCCCGTCCCGTTGTCTACTGTAATTAGCAAAGAGCGGAATTCTTCATAGCAAAAATCAAACTGTCAGAGGGATTGACCTAACTGTTTTATCGACTTATCGATAAATATTTGTCACTTAACGAAACAAAGTTAAAGTAATGAAATCAGGCTTTTGGATATACATACAAACAAATTAACGGTGTCTCTAATTAGCTGACCGCCACTGTATTTTAGTATAATAGTAAAGAATAAAACAGAAAATAAAAATTAAAACCAAATATTGCTAAGAGTAGGTAACTAATCTTCATTCAAAATAACAAAGTCGAAATCTAAATCTGTACTAAATATGTTTTCTTCATCTTCCCTGTAGTAAAAGAAAATAGTCATTATTTTTTCAACATTGTCATCTTTCAAATTACTCATTTTTTCATTGTAGATCCATTTATAAGATGAAAACGAGCGTTCTACCTCAGTTGAAGTAACAGGAGCATATTTGTAGTACTCGATAACGGTGTTTTGGCTGTAATCACCTTTTTCTATAAAATCAGCATATTTGCGTATCATGTCGTAGTCCGGAATTCTATGTCTAAGATCCACACCAATTTAGAATACTTCTCACCTGGTCAAGTATTAGAAGAGAGTCTAATAAGGATAGACAGGATGTTTGTAATTTGATTATTGCGTCACGTAAAATGCCATAACTTTCTTTTATGTACAACAGATCAATTTCTCAAATTATTGTGCTTATGTACTCTTTTAGCTTCTCTTAATGCAGCCGACTCTTTTGAATTTAATTTTGAAATTACTTCTGTAATACATTCCAAATATTCTGCATAATATATAGCTGCATTAAGCCATGTGCCCCACCTAGTTATAATAGGTTTTGGAGGCAATGGTACGGATGGATTTACGTTGTATATTAAGGCATTAACACTTTTATATTGAGATCGTATGTGCTCGCAGACTCTATGTAATCCATGTGCCAGACATGTAACATGTAGTAGATTTGGAAATGTAGCTTTTAAGATTTTACCAGCCTTTAGCATGTACGCGGCACTATCAGTGCTCAAATCAAGGACATTTCTAACATACTTCCGATTAAGTAAGATTTGCAACAAGAATTTTTCTTTAGTTCTCTTACAATCAAATTAGTGACACTTTTGCCCATCCTATTTAATGTTTCGTCGACTGTTATCCATATACACAGTGTTTTTTTTGATTTACGATAACTTTAAGGGCACATTCTTCAAGTCAAATTAAGCTAATTTCCCGAAGACAGACATATGATAACTCGTACGGTTATAAAGATATTCAATTATTAAAATTAATCAGTTAATCACGTTAAACTAATGTAAAAGGCTCTTAATTGATACCTAACAATTTTCTTTTAATTACCTATTATGAGTAAAGAGTTTTCAATTGTTAGGTCGTGCACCTGTCAAGTGTTATCTTTACTTGTGTGTGTGTATGTCACGCTGACTTGACGTATTTGACACTAACTATGAGTTAACTCTAAAGACCCTTTTAGAATGATTGAAGACACAACATTTAATTACTTTGTTCTAAACAGTTTTTTTATTATTTTTTTTGCAATATTTTAAAATCTAATGTACCACGTAGTTTCTATACGTGTACCTAACAATATGCCGAAGTTATCGTAAATCAAAAAAAACACGGTGTATATTTTCCTATCAGGTTCTTGCGTATGTCTTGAACTGTTTGTTGGTAAACTATATCTAAGTATACTTTTCTCAGCAATGATTCATCCGGAAGTGATTTTGATGTACAGGAACAACAAATATATATATATATATATTTTTTTTATATACTGTGGATTGTTAATCTTTTTCCATGGAATATAGCACGAAACTAAAAATATTATTAAATCTATATAGAATGTGTCTGAACTCGTACTTTTTGAGCATTGTGACGAATGAGTTTTACTCACTAAATGACTTTCAACACAATGTTTCTTTAGCTGATGTAAATGAACGTCACATTTAGAGCAATATATTGTGGAAGAATCTTCTTTGAAACTAAGAGAAGAATCTTTCTGTATCCATTTTTTTATTGTTTTTCATTTAGGATTAACCATTTTAGTAGCACGGCACGGAAATCACTCATGAAACTCAAGTGAGATGACATATGTGACGCTGACATGATTTACTTTAATATGGAGATGCAAGTTGCTTATCAAAGAGGTCAAATGTTACAGAATAATCTTTTAAGTTGATTATGGATACCTAATGCGATATTATTCCGTAACATCGATAAGTCGATAAAACAGGTCAATCCCTCTGACAGTTTGATTTTTGCTATGAAGAATTCCGCTCTTTGGTAATTAGACAACACCTCAGTGAAAATTTTACTATTCTATTTGTATAATACCTAGCTAAGAACCCCCATCCCCCCATTAAACAACTGTTCTCTTTTAAAATGGCATAGCTACGATACCACAAATACACAGATGCACAGAAACACAAATACACATGCAAATGTTAGACTTATAATTTATAAATCTTCTTCTTCTATTCCGTGTGATTGCCGGGTTAGAATAGTGTCACTCCTGTCTTCTCGTGGATGTCGTAAGACTAAGGGAATAAGGCCTTGTAATACTGTTAGGCGACGGGCTCGCAACCTGTCACTAATACACTGGCCTGATTAATCAAAATGTGGTTACAGGACTATAAAGAAGTATTTTTAGTGTTGTTGATATTTCTGTAGCTTCTGCATTTTGGGAATAAAGGCGTGATGTTATGTACCTATGTATGTACTCTTATATCGAGTTATAAGTTTAACATTTGCATGTTTGTTTGTGTCTGTGCATCTGTGTATCTGTGTTGGTCCACTTTTTCCGTCGAGGATTAAAAAAGGTCTTGACAGACTCACGGACAGAAGGATAAGGCGGACATCGGATGCAGTTTCATCGGAACCTTAAAAAAGCATTCGTGATTAGTCGACGTGGTTTTTCCCTAGGTAAAGCCGAGATGTGGCATCGTACACAAACAGGCATGAGTCGAATTAATCTAGTTCGATCAAGCAAACTATTGCCGTGTTAACATTAATACCAAAACGCTTAAGTAACTTCCTACAGCTAAATGTTGATTGGATGATGTACTAATAAATAATGTTTTATTTCAGATTTTTTCCGCAAGCTTCTGCAGATCTCGCGGGAAGGTTTCCACGCTATGTTCAAGCGGACGTACGGCATGATCTACGAGCAACACTCCTACGTATTCGAACAGCTTTTTGAGCAGCTGGAACGGTATGTGCTTTTGGTAGTGCCGCCAGTTAAAAAAAAAGTGCGATTTTTTCAGACTTTTAACATTTTTAATTTTGCTATTTAGCTTCCTAATGATTAGTAGCGGTGATTTTATTTTAAATTAGAGTTTCTTAAAATTTGGATTTAACTACATCTCACCAAGTCGCACCACGGTGAGGCTCTTGTCCGATTTGGTGGTGGGACCCCATGTGTTTATGGGCAAGATCACCAAGGCGGCAAATTTCAAATTCCGTTTTATGATGAATATACCTAGCAGCTATTATTTTGATGATTAGCTGAAAAACTTGTGCTAAACTTGTGTTTTATCTTGAATTAAATACTCCTCTTGCATTTTTTTACAAAAGCGAAAGTACGGTAGTTAATATGAAGAAATTGAAAAACTCTAACCCTATAACCGTTGAATAAGCTTGGAATAGTTAGTTAGAGAAATGTCGCAATGACAGATTCGTACTTCCGCTACTCTAAAAGATTGACAAATCTGTTTCGCTTCTTTCACATTCATACATCGAGTAATGCATGCACGTCGGATTCGGGTACTTAAGATTCGACCCTTTTCCAGTATTTCCCGGATTTGATGCAAAGGAGTACGCCTAGGGCGGCCCCTTCCGACCCTTCCACTCACCATCGCACTGTATATTTCTTTCGTCTATCCTTTTTCATCCATCCTTTCCGAATGACCGAACCATCGAAGCATGCCCTTTTCAATCTGTCACTAAATCTTCTTTCAGTCCACACTTCTCTCTGATGTTTTTAATCCTTACTCTATCAAACAGTTTCACACCACACACACTACGCAAAGAGCGCTTTTCAACTGCATTTATAAGACTTTCATCTACGCTACTTGCATTCTTACTCATGCTTTCTGGCTCAAGGCATACATCTTCGCATTCAAATAAGCTTTCAATATAGGTTTTCCATCTATCGAGCATTTTTCTTTCCTCACATATCAACTCCCCAGACTCATCCCTCACCGCAATCAACTTAGTTTTCATTGATTTCCCCCGAACCGATTTTATCAGGCTCCAAAAGAATTGAATATTAGACCGGAAGTTGTCAGAGAAACTCCTATCATACTTTTCATTTAGTAAATCTTTCTAGCCACAACTTCTTTCACTCTTTTCTTTGATCTATTATACTCTTCTATTTTTCTGTCACTTAGAGTTTGTGCTGGCTCTACAGCTACAAAATTCAACCAACTCTTTTTCTTCTCTTTCACTTCATCATCTACCTCTCTATCCCACCATTTACTACACCGCATACTTCAATGGCCGATTTAACCATTACATTCTTCATAATCTCCCGTACATTATTTACATCATTCTCGACTTCACTGTCATTCATCTTATAGTCTGGCCAACAAATGCTGAGACTGGAAATTAATGGCAAATTTTAAAAATCGGCGTGTTGCAACACCGCGTATAGTGCGAAAAAGCAATAATAATACTTAAACAATAAAATAAAGTTGTAGAATATAAATTGTTAGAAAGGGATACTTTATGGATGATGGATATTAAGCATAATCTAGTTACTAGTTATTAGAGGTGTCGCCAGTGATAGTATATTTAGCAAAAAACTAAAACACTGATTGACATGGCGTGCTGTTCGGTTGAGGACTTTTTTATTAATATGTCTCGTTAGGCACTTGTCCCATCGCCAGCGAACAAGCGATTAGCTATCGACTATTTTCTCGCTCAAGAAACGAACAAAAGATAAAGATCCTGTGTCAGTAAGAGAGACAGACACGTATATTAATAGTTGATCGCTGGCCGTTCACACTGCCGGCGAAAACTCTTTCCACTAATTTGTCGAAATAAAAAAATATAGAGCCTGTGTCAATAAAAGAGACACAAATGTTAATAGTTGATCGCTGGCTATTCATTCATGTCATGATGGTGGTAGTAGTTTAAAAAAAGAAATATATTACTATTATTATTATTATATATTACTTCTACAAGAATTGACAGTATCAAAAAAAACATTATATGAAAGACCAAACTATTTTATTTTGTTTTAAAAAACAACATTGGCACAGAATTATAAAAAAAAAACTTTTAGTGAACATGAATCATAACTAAAGTCAAATTCGAAAAAATCATCTCTCACTCTTCCTAACTACTTTGTTCATATCGCACATTATTAAAAAACGTTCCACTCAACACCTTCTGTTATATGGACTCTTTGCTTGTACTTATTTTCAACATGAATGACATGGTCGGTCATGGTTTTCCAATCCTCGGCAGTTACGCTTGCAAATGACTCGTGTATTAGCTTTTCTGTATCTGCTGCCGACAATCCAAAATTTTACTTTGCTATCTTTCTCTTCGCTTGACTCCATATTAGCTCTATGGGGTTCTGATCGCAATGATATGGTGGGAGACGCAAAACTTCAGGTACATTTTCCCTTAAAATTTCATCTGCCTCTTATATAGGGTCCGGCAGGCTTATTGCCTAACGTACTCGCGATCGCGATCAACTTGACAGTCGAAAGCGATTACGATTACGAGCGCTTCGAAACATTGGTATTGTGTACCAGAATGATCATGATTACGACCGTAATCGCCTTCTTAAACGAAACCAAGTGATTGTAATGAGACGTTTTGTTTTTGCAAATGTTCTTTAATCAACTAATGAGTTACATTCTCTCAAAAGTCCCTAATTGTACCGTTTTTATTCGAAGAATAACCGTATTTGTAATATTCTTTGGTTAAATGCAAAAATAATATTAAAATTACAAATATTTTCATTAATAACATGAAAAAATAAAAGACGTGAATTAAACTAAACGTGAAACCGGTGAAACTCAGCGAAGCTTCGTAAACGTAAAGTTGTAAACTTCTTTAAAGCTATCTTTGTGAACAGACAGTGTGTCAGGTCAGCAGTCAGTGCCTACTGTCAACTAATGTCAGTCAACGTTGTCAACAAAGTAAATTATTTTATATTTTATAATTTTACTATGTATTTTTCCTTACATATTATAAAGAAATGAGATAAAAAAATAATATAACAATAGATTAGCATTTAACAATCGCGTCGGACAGCAACAATATATAGATAAACCAAAGCGAAATTATAACAAGATATAGGCATTATAGAGAAGAGGATACAATTAATGCACGACCTCCATCTCTGCGCGCCTCGTCCAACTCCTCGCCGTTCTTGTTCGGCTGACATGTCTGTCACCGCGCCCGACAGCAGTGAGTTCAGCGACGAGCGCCGCCGCGACCGCCGCCGGCACGCGCCGCCGCGCAGGGCCAGCGGCATCCGCGGAGTGCATGGCGGGCGAGCGCTACTGGTGGTGCAGTGCGCCGCATGCGATGGACTGTATCGAACTATGAAAATTGCAAGCATATCACGGGGGCACAGAGGGAGGAACTAACCTCACTGCACTGCATAACGTGGATCGAATGCTGCTTCTGTTTCAGACCCTTGATTTGACTTCATTGTCCCATTAGTTGTTTCGGCGAAAGGTCTCATAGCGAAGAGTCTCGACCAACAACACCTTAAGACACTCTCTAGATGGCTAGATCAAGGGCCGATACAGAAAACACTACTTTTATAGCATTTATTTTTTGTATTTGAATTGTTATTTTATACTTAAATATTTATTGTAAAAAAACCCAATTTACAGAAAATAAAACATCTCAAACAATAGGTAGAAGCAAGTAATTTATTTGAAATAAACTGATATTTTACAGTATATTTTGAATGCTTAAGTAATGTCTACTTTGTAGAAAGATTAAAGATCTAATCAAAGTGCCAAACGTGCAGAGATAGCTATGTCTGCGCCCTTTGGGGCCATTTCCACTGCAGACCCTGAATGCTCAGAAATGTTTTTGCGCATTGGGACCAAAGGACCTTATGATGGCTGCTAGCACCTGCAATAGTATAATAGTAATTATACACTCAAAATGTTACATGTTGACATAAAACATTCGATTGTATATTTATTTATTTATTGAGGATTTCCAACAGATAATACATCTTACTTAAGCTTATATCAGGTTTAGAATCTAGGTTGATGCTTACCCAATTATAAGAAACCACATCTTACGCCAGTAATCGAACTACGACATGCATTAATAAAAATAAAAATAAAATTACTAAGAAAGCAGAAGTTTAAAATTTGTTTTTTTTTTTTTTTCTAACCACATATCAAAAAAGTGTAACTACAGTGAGATTATATTACACTTACAAGGTTTTAAAATTTAATTAATACTAATTCTAAAAACTGAAGGTGGAGTTACACAAAATAAATACTTGTACATCTAATTTGTAGGTACTATTACTTATTCTGTAATCTAATGACGACTACCTTGCGGTCTCCAGGGAGCTAAAATACGCCAAGACTTTTCTTTTGTAACCCATGAGTCTGTCGTGGAATATATCAGCCCCCACGGAGTCCGGGAGATAGTTATACAACTTAAACATTCTCGCAAGAGCAGAGTTACGGCCTAAATTCGTTTTTAGTAAATCTGTCCTTGAACAGCCTGTAAACACCGGGACGAGGCAATCTTGCGGGCACGGCTATATTTACCTTACTTAGCAGTTCTGGGCAATCCAATCCCTTAGAATTAACTAACTTAAAAAGAAACACTAGGTCCAGCACCCTTCTTCTGCTATTAAGTGAGGTTAATTTAAAGAATTTCAGTCGTCTTTGATATAAGTGGAGTTTGTGTCCATTGCGAGACGAAAACGCTAAGTGAGTTAGAAAGCGCCTCTGGACCTTCTCAATCTGATTTTTATGGACCTCATAATAAGATGTCCAAACTTGAGAGCAGTACTCCAAATTGCTCCTTACCAAAGTATTGTAAAGAAGTATCTTAGTGCGTGAAAGCTTAAACTGTGCAGTGTTCCGTATCAAAAATCCCATCATTCGAGATGCTTTTTTCGTGATTGAGTTAAAATGGGAATTAAAGTTAAGTTGGCTATCCATTACTACTCCCAAATCTCGGATTGTGTCCACTTTCTGTAACACCTTACATCCTATAGTATATTTAGTGATTAATTTATTTTTATTGCGCGTAAAAGAAATATGGTAACATTTACCCGGGTTCATCATCATTTTATTTTGTGAACACCAATCACTGAGCCTATCTAAGTCATTTTGTAGTAGAAGGCGATCCATATCATTTTTAATAGGTCTAATAATTTTGAGGTCATCTGCATAAAGGTAGGGATCTGAGTTCTGACAACAACCCACTATATTGTTAATAAAAATTAAGAACAGCAACTGTCCCAAATGTGATCCTTGCGGAACACCAGTCGGGGCAAAAAAGTGTCTAGATTGCTCCCCATTTACGGTTACATACAGTTTTCGGTTAGTTAGATAAGACTTGAACCAGGACAATAACGACCCACCAACTCCACATTCCGATAATTTACTAAGTAAAATGCCATGGTCGACTGTATCGAACGCTTTGCTGAAATCGGTGTACACAGCATCTACTTGTACACGCTTATCTAAATGTTCTGTTAGCCTCTCGACAAAGGCAACCAAATTAGAGCTGGTGGACCTAGACTGTATAAATCCATGCTGTTTGTCTGTTAACTGTTGGGCAAAATGGGAATATAGATATGGGTACACTAATGACTCAAAAATCTTCGGGATAACGGATATAATTGAAATCGGTCTGTAATTTTTAATATCGGATTTTGAGCCATCTTTGAATATCGGAACTATTTTGGTATCTTTCCACGTAGATGGAAAAGTACCGGTTTCAATAGACCTGTTAAATATTAAAGTAAGGGGCAGAGACAAGACATGTGCACATCTACGAACAAAAATCGGCGGCAAATTATCAGGACCAGGTCCCTTAGATAAATCAAGCGTTTTCATTTTATTTAAAATTACATGATCTTTAATAAATATTGTATTTAATGAATTTGACAATACCGGTTCATCTTTATTAATATTTAAATAGTTTGATTTAATAACGTTAGAATCATAAATGGATGAGAAATTCCTCGCAAACAATTCACAGATGCCTGAGCAATCACGTGCCTGATCATTTCCTAATTTCATATTTGCTGGTATAGTTGATTTATTTTTTCGTTTATGTTTTATAAATGTCCAGAATGATTTAGGGTGTTTAGCTATATTAACTTCTATGTTTTTACAATATTGGTTGTAACATTTTAGGGCTTGATCATTACACCGCTTTTTGATTATATCAAGGCTTAGCATGTCCATTGGATTACGATATTTTTAAATCGTTGGCGGATTTTAAACTTTTCCTTTAATGTCCTAATAAGACTCTTTGAAAACCAGACTGGGTATTTAGTCCCTTTT
This sequence comes from Acleris holmiana, assembly GCA_949316455.1. Lineage (NCBI taxonomy): Eukaryota > Metazoa > Arthropoda > Insecta > Lepidoptera > Tortricidae > Acleris > Acleris holmiana. Next base: position 44,049,716 of record OX438762.1, on the reverse strand, counting down.
GGTTTGGTCAATGGAACAAACTTTTTAATAGCAAGTTGCAACGTCTCGTATAGCTTATGCACCATTTCATCAACATCCTGACACGCCTCCATCATCTGAGGCCAATTAAAATCTTGTAGGTATTCTGTTATTTCTTCATAATTTGCTTTATAAAAGTTAAGTTTAGCTTGTGAACCTGGAGAAAGAGTACATTCAGGTTTCAGACCCAAAGTTATTTGTAGCGGTGGATGAAAAGGGTCGACATTACTCAATGAATCGCTACTTTGCTCAATTATTATTGTATTAGTTGAGAAAACAAGGTCCAGTAACTTATTGTTATTGTTTTTAACATTATTGTACTGTTTGAGGTCACCAAGAGCCATAAATTCGGTAAGGGTATGATTTAGGGAGCAAGAATTACTAACAGGTAAAAATGAAGTATCAGAGTTACTGATGGTCCAATCAACAGAAGGTAGGTTAAAATCGCCTAATATTAAAGCGTCGGTAAAATTTGCCAAATTCACAGACGCCCCGTCCACAAACTGCTCAAGGTCAGCCAACTTTACAGGCGGTGGAAGGTACACACAACAAAGACAAATTTTAGACAATACATTTTTAGATTTGTTTTCAATAACAATCCACAAGTCCTCCAATTGAGTTTCAAATTCAGACGCTCTATAAGATGTTAACTTTTTGTTTACAGCTATCATTATACCTCCACCAGTTTTTTTTGAAAATGGGTTTTCTAGATTTCGTGCGCGCCTATAAACGTTATACCTATTGTTAGCGACCCATAGTGTTAGTTTTAATTATTAAAAATGTACTTGTTAAAGCTAGGGGACCCGCGGGGAGAGAAAGGAACGCGGGGGCGGTCCGCTCTAAAGCTTACCGTCTTTAAAAAAAAGCGACCAGTCGTCATTAGCCATTGCACTCGCCGCACGTCCCTTAAGCTAGTATTTTATGTGTGTACCTTCCACTCGTTAAAAATAATAAATTCATTTGTCTTGGATTTCGCCTATTTTTTGGAGTGACCAGACCTCAACAACTAAAAAGTGGTCTTCGAACCGGACCTTGATGTTCCATACGCCAGCAAAAATGGTCAATACACGTAGCACTACAAGAAGGGAACAACAGAAAAAAGTTGAAGATGAACAAAGGGAAGATACAAACCAGGAACTACAGACGCCTGCACAGAAGGAAAATAATAACAAAACTGTTGTTTTGGATGTAGGTAGTGTTGTGAAGTCGGAAGTACAAAAAGAAGATAATCCGAAACCGCACTGTTCTCGCCAAAGTACTATTCGCACAGGATCAAAGAAATCATCTTCATCTTCTATAGCGGCACGAAGGAAGAAGCTGGAGCTGGAAGCAGCTGAGGCAAAAGCTCGCATTCAAATGGACTTAATAGATAAAAAGCTACAGGCAGATCTTGCCGAACTTGATGACGACGAATACAGTCCACCAACCGAAGTCAGTGAAGGTTCCATCAAGAGTGATGTCGTGAAGTGGGTCGAACGCAGTCAGCAGGAACTGGAGTCACAGTTAGCCCCCGAGCCTGGAAAAAAGAAGGGCCCGCTGTGTCCGCCGGCAGCAGTAATCGCCGGCACCGATGGTCCAGTTCAACAATTAGCAAGTGCACTCAAGGAAATAGTTACCGCCTCCGCCTCCACCACTCATAATGCTAACCTTCTTAGCCGACTTAGCACACCGAGAGAACTGCCTTTTTTTTACGGTGAACCAATGGAGTGGCTACAATTTAAGGCAGCGTACGAAGAGTCAACTCGCATGTGCAAGTTTAGTGACACGGAGAACCTATGGCGATTGAGAAAGTGTCTCCGTGGACCCGCCAAGGACGCCGTTAATGCCTTACTAGTCAGTGCCACATCTCCAGACATTTTATTGTCTACATTGGAACTTCAATTCGGAAACAGTGACACCATATTATCTCGAATAATATACGACATCAAAAAGTTAAACACGATGTCTCCTGATTATCATAAAGACATAATCGTATTTTCAAACAAGATTAAAAACTATGTCGCTGCTGTACGTGCTCTTAAATGTGAAGAATACCTACAAGAAATGAGTTTAGTCACTATTATATTGTCGAAGCTTCCCACTATCCTGTTATCTAAATGGGCTGATTATAGTTACGCACGCATCAATGAAGAAAAGACATCTAAGTTCGATTTATTAGCCAACTTTCTGCACGAAGAAGCGATAAAAATCTCCAAGTGCAGTGTTACGTTGCTAAATCAGCGACCGGACAGTTTCAAGCGTAAATTTTACGATAAAAATGACTCTAATACGCACACTGTGTTAGTTCAAAGTGAAGCGAGTGAACTCAAATGCCGTTATTGTAGAATGTCTAAACACGATTTAACAGAATGCAAAAGATTTAAAAAAGCGCTCCGTAAGGATCGCTGGCAGCACGTAAAAAAGTTCGGTCTCTGTTACAAGTGTTTATTATCGCACCACGATAGACAATCATGCGCCGCTGCCGCATGCGACGTGGAAGGGTGCGGAGAATCTCACCATCGGCTCCTACACTATGTGCCGGGTAACAGCGCGCGTCAAACCAATAACAACTTAGCGCCAGTGATAGAAGGTGAAGCACAGACTGAAACTGTAACTCATATAAACATTGGCAAGTGCGCAGTGTTATTAAAAGTAGTGCCGGTAAACATCCATGGCCCTAACGGTATTATAAGCACGACCGCTCTGCTCGACGACGGGTCAACAGTGACACTCATAAGCGCGTCGCTGGCCGAGCGCGCCGGCCTGCGCGGCCGCCGGGAATGTTTACGTGTGCGCGGCGCATGGGACAGTACGGAACTGGTTTGCGAAACCCAGCTGATTGATTGTTCGTTATCTAATAAAAGCGGGACAATGTTTTCAATAAGTGCGTGCAGTGTTAGTAATCTTAGCTTACCTGTACAGGACTTAAATTTAGTTACTTGTGAGAACTATGAATATTTGAATGAAATACAACGTCACATATGCAGTAATACCGTTAAACCGGAAATGTTAATCGGACAGGACAATTATAATTTACTTGTACCATTAGAAGTTGTGATGGGTGGCCCGAATGATCCCTGCGCCACTCGTACGCCCCTGGGTTGGTGTCTACACGGAAGGACACCTCGACGTGTGACATCACATACGGACATGCACTCGACGTTACACATAAGTCACAGAGATAAAAACGACATAACCGTAGAAAATAATATTATACTTCAAGAAATGCAAGCAGACGTTCGCCGTTACTTTTCAATTGACTCAATGGGTATTTCGGCCGAGCCTCGGCAGAACTCGGAGAACGTACGGGCCCAGGAACACCTGGAACAAACCTCCGAACTGATTGGTGGCCAGTGGCATGTTGAATTACCTTGGAGGGATCAAGAATGTGTGATGGTTGACTCCTTTCCAAATGCTTTGTCTAGACTAAAAGGAGTTGAAAATAAATTTCAGAAGAATGATGAGTATGCTCAGAGGTACAAAGAACGCATACAACATTTATTAAACAATAACTACGCAGAGAAACTGCAAGGCTCAGTTGATGCCTCAAAGTCCTGGTACTTACCGCATTTCGGGGTCGATAACCCGAACAAAAAGAAACTCCGATTAGTGTTCGATTGCGCCGCTAAAACGAAAGGCCTATCCCTAAACGATTACCTATACACAGGACCCGATCTCTTGGCGTCACTCATGGGAATAATGCTCCGGTTCCGGGAGAACGAAGTGGCTGTGACCGGAGACATCAAGGACATGTTTCTCAGGATTAAAATTAAACCTAATGATCGACATGCTTTACGCTTCTTATACCGAGACAAGTCCGACGACCCGGTCGATACGTACCTTATGACTTCGCTTATATTCGGTGCAAACTGCTCCCCATTCATTGCACAGTATGTAAAAAACAAAAATGCTCGACGTTTCGAGTCTTCCATGCCGGCCGCAGTCGAAGCTATATACAAACAACATTATATGGACGACTATATAGATAGCTTACCTGATGAAGAAACCGCTAAACAGCTGATTCGCGACGTCACCTATATACACGCGCAAGGCGACTTTGAGATTCGAAACTGGAACACAAATAGAAAAAATGTTATCAGAGACATTCCAAAAGAGACTCTCGGCGACGCGGCAGTACGGTTCAAAATCGGGCAACAACGGGAGTATGCGGGCGAGCGGACACTTGGTTTGTTATGGCAGCCTGACAAAGATACACTGGGGTTCGATGTCTCGTTAAAGAAAATTCCCGAAGATATTGTTCATGGTAAACAAAGGCCAACGAAAAGAGACATTTTACGAGTTATTATGTCGATTTTTGATGTATATGGATTTTTAGCGCCGTTTACAATAAATGGAAAATTATTATTACAAGAAACCTGGAAAATAAATTTGAATTGGGATGAACAAATACCAGATAATATCTACAAAAAGTGGCTAAAATGGATTTCCCAACTTAAATCAATTAGTGAAGTACGTCTTCCTAGACATTATCACACCGCTGCGAGTGCGAGCGTAATGGGGATGCACCTCGCGGGTGCGAGCGGGACGCAGACAGACTCTGTTATCAATGCGCCGGGGCCGGCGCAAGAACCTGTTTTGAGCGTGTCTCGTTGCTATTCAAACCTGGAATTGCATATTTTTTGCGACGCTTCTATTTATTCAATTTGCGCAGTAGCCTACTGGCGATGGATTGAGAGTGACGTAGTACATCAGGCATTTATAGCAAGCAAGGCTCGAGTTGCCACAGTGAAACCCGTTTCAGTGCCGCGTCTGGAATTACAGGCGTGTGTGCTAGCCGCGCGCTTATGTGATACAATAATAAAAGAACACAGAATAAAGCCGGAACGTCGCACATTTTGGAGTGACTCGACCACGGTACTACATTGGATTAGGAACGACGCGCGTAATTATAAATGCTACGTGGCGCATCGCCTGGGAGAAATAGATAACCTAACGCAAATGAACGAATGGAGATACGTACCTACTGGACTGAACGTCGCTGATTTAGCTACCCGAGAGACATATGAACGTTCAATATTACCTGTTGAGTGGATTAATGGACCTTCCTTCTTGCTAAAGTGCAAGTCCGAGTGGCCAAAAGATATATTGAGCGCTGAAATAAACACGGGCGAATTAATATGCGCGCTAACTACTACGGAAAAGAATATAAACTTACCGATTCCCGAACCTACAAGATTTTCATCCTGGCTACGTTTGCTCCGTGCTAGTTATAACATGTTGAAATTTATAAACAATTGTAAACTTACCAAAGAAGATGACGGCGCTGTAATGGAAAAGGCTGAGAGGTTACTGCTGAGATATTCTCAAGCCAAGTCGTTCACTGAAGAAATCCTGAAAATAAAAAATAACGGTTTTATACCTAAAACTAGCAAATTACTTACCTTGTCACCTTACCTTGACGAGCACGAAGTCTTACGCGTTGGTGGTCGAATAGATGCAGCTGCCGACGTGTTACCTGAAACAAAAAGACCGGCTATCCTCGACGGGCGCGATTACATAACAAGACTGTTAGTCCAATTTTACCATGTCAGCGCCGCTCACGAGAACCAGGAGACGGTAGTGAATAACCTTAAACAGAAATATTGGATATTAAAACTTAGACCTACTGTAAAAAATATTGCATCTAAGTGTATGATATGTAGAATAAGAAAATGTAAACCGGAAGTACCAAGAATGGGAGACTTACCCAATGCTCGGATGGCTCACCACCAGCGGCCATTTACCTTCTGTGGAGTCGACCTATTTGGCCCGCTAGAAGTTACAATCGGGAGGAGAAGAGAAAAGAGGTATGGCGTTTTATTTACCTGCCTGACCGTTCGTGCCATTCATTTGGAGACGGTCGCCACTCTCACGTCAGATTCGTTAATAATGGCACTCAGGAGAATGGCTGCGAGACGCGGATGGCCCCAGCAGATCTTCTCAGACAACGGCACAAACTTACGAGGGGCGGATACGGAATTGAAAAGAGCAATTCATGAACTAGACGACGAAATACTAAAAAACGAGGCAGCGAATCGTGGAACTAAATGGACTTTTATCCCCGCTGCTAGCCCACACTGGGGTGGGGCCTGGGAAAGGCTTATTCGAAGTGTAAAAAATGCACTGAAAATTATTTTGAAAGAACGAGCACCCAGAGAAGAAACATTTAACACTTTAATGGCTGAAGTCGAGAATATCGTTAACAGTCGCCCCCTTACCCATGTTGCGGTAGACCCTGGAAGCAAAGAGACGCTGACGCCAAATCATTTCCTGGTGGGCTCATCGTCCAACTCCCCTCATATGGGCGTTTTCGATGATTCGGAGTTCTACCTTCGTAAACAATGGCGTATCGCCCAGAGACTCGCAGATCTTTATTGGAAAAGATGGGTAAAAGAGGTATTGCCTGACCTGTTACCGCGTAAGAAGTGGCAAGAAGAACAAAGGCCCCTACAAGTGGGAGACCTAGTTCTAGTAATAGACCCTAATGGACCCAGGAATATATGGCCTCGCGGGATTGTAAAGCAGGTTCACCCCGGGAGAGACGGACGGATCAGAATGGTTCAGATAAAGACCAAAGGAGGCCTGATTACCCGATCTGCCGCCCGTGTGGCTCGGATACCTATAGGTGATGAGTGCTGATGAAGCAGCACTGGGGTGGGGCATGTTAGCGACCCATAGTGTTAGTTTTAATTATTAAAAATGTACTTGTTAAAGCTAGGGGACCCGCGGGGAGAGAAAGGAACGCGGGGGCGGTCCGCTCTAAAGCTTACCGTCTTTAAAAAAAAGCGACCAGTCGTCATTAGCCATTGCACTCGCCGCACGTCCCTTAAGCTAGTATTTTATGTGTGTACCTTCCACTCGTTAAAAATAATAAATTCATTTGTCTTGGATTTCGCCTATTTTTTGGAGTGACCAGACCTCAACAACTACACCTATCATCGAACAGTTCACTGTCGATTATATTATCTTGTAGCCACGTTTCCGTGATACAGATGATATCGAATTGATTAACAGTTACATTGTAAAGAAAATTTATTGTTTCAGTATTCAAACCTCTTGTGTTTTGATAGTAACAGGATAAACTATCGAATTTGATAACATTAGTTTTAAGGTCATGTATTGAAGATTTAAGTTAAACTAAACGAGTATATTATACTAGCCTATTAATCGAATCCAGATCCTTTAAAAGAATTGCCTGCGCATTTTCATCTTTGCGAACGAAGACTCTCCCGCCCTTCACCCATACAAATTTATATTTTTTCACCTTGGCTGCCATTCTAGCCGCTCTGTGCAGCTCCCTGTTGTGAGGTGAGAGATGTTCTGCGACGTAGATAGCCGCCTTCTCGCCACCGATGCCGAGGTGGCTAGTGTTCAGCTTGTCATCCTGGTGAGTCTTGTTGAACGTAATGACCGAAGCCAGCAATCTATCGCGCATTAAGGGACTCTTCATCTGCACTATCATCGAGCGTGGCCGTGAGCTGGAAGCATCTAGTTTGGCGGTCCTTGTACAGTGATGGATATCGTCCTCTTTGACGGCACAGGACACTACTTTTGCCAATTGCATGACTACAGTCACCAAATTCTCGGATCGGTGTTCAGGCAGACATTGGCTCTATATTGCAAGCACGGGAGTGCTGTTCCATTTGTGTAATGCGTCGGTTTAGCTCTATATTTGAGGTTTTTAGGGTTTCCACTTCTTTCGTTAACCGCTCGCACTCCTTTGATGAATTATACGAGTCCTTTTTAATTTCTTCAAACTGTTGATTAATGAAGTCCATGGACTCTTTTACCGTGCTTATATCGCTTTTTAACCCCACCACTTCAGTCTTAATACCTTGCAGATAAGTTGTAACGCTCTTGTCTAAAAATTTTGCAATTTCCGCCGACAATACATTTCGTAACTCAGTTTGGATGACCTCGCGTACGTCCTCTTTTGTCAGACATTGATGATGTTCATGCCCAGTTTGAAACAGCACCACGGATTGATCAGCATCAAGTTTTTTAGTTCTTTGAGTTATCCAAGTCATAGGTGTCTGCATGTCGATATCAGTACTTCCTCCAGCTGCTGCCAATGAGTTTCGAACTGGTGTGTTTTGATTGTCCCCCTTTTTTGCGTCTCTGCGACAGTTTGGACATACCCAGGTTGCCTTCTGAGTAGAAGTAAATCCTTTAAACTCCGATACATCTATGCGTAAGCATAGATGATGGAATGATAAACGGCAATTTGAGCAACCCATACATTCGTTTGCCTTTATTTCACCTAAACAAGCTGAGCATTTGGGATTCAACACCGTTTTTCCATCTTTAATTTTATTTTTTTCCATTTTTGTAAAAACTTATTAAAGTTATTAAAAGTTGTACACTAATAAACGCTCCTTGTTGCGTTGAAGAATTAATCAGCTAGCGGCACACTACTAAATGCTCCCCAGTCTGTGACGAGGAGCGCATCTATCGAGTGTTTGGCAAAAAGGTTGTAAACGCCGTAAATTTCTAAAACGCTTACGCGTTCGGCCGGGACACTTTGCATGTGTTTGTTGTCGACGGTGTTATTGCAATAATCAAATCGGTTTGTTATAAACTGTGCTTTCCTCGCGCTCCGCCAACTGCTCACACTTGTCCCACGGCACCAGCACCAGGTAACACGTCCAATCGACATAAATTTCACCAAAAACAGTCACTTTTAACCACTATTGTTTAATATTATTTAAATGAGTAAACGAAAAAGCGTCGTACTTGTTCGGGGAAGTAGGGTAGATCTGGTATATTTGCACAGAAAATGGAACCACGCCTACACTGTCTCTGTGAGAGCCTTATCACACTGGCAATTTGCGAGCGAGTTCAAAGCGACACAAGCGCTTAGCGAAATCAGTGCGCGTTCGCCTCGCTTTGAATTCACTTACAAATCGGTAGTGTGATGAGGCTCTATTCAAAATGCGGAGCACTCGCCACGAGCTTCACTCGAACTCGCTTCGCGATTGCCTCGCTTTGAACTCGCCCGCAAATCAGTAGGAGTTAAGGCACTTAGTAATCACTTGATTCATTAAATTGGTATAAATACCTTCAGCTCCGACTGTATTGCGCTGCCAACTTTTGAGGGCAAGGCACCTGCACAAGCAACCTAACAAATTATGGCTTGAAAAGTGGTTGAACATCTCCAGAGGATTGGTGGCAAGCCTCAGAAGCCGCCTCAACACCTTCACTTGCGTTTTCAGACGCTCCTTCTCAGCAATCGCCAGCAAATTGCTATGAGCCATATTGAATCACTCTGTTCAAAGAAAAACATATTCGAGCTATTTTTACATTTCCAAGGAGCCCATTTAAGTCTAATATTATTTTATTTTAGCATAAATTATAATAACAACTTACGATCACTAACTCGGTCAACACGGTTGCTCTTTGGTTAGAACGGAGGCTCCGCTTTCGTTTGACACCTCGCAATCGGCTTGAATCCAACTACAAATTTTCATATTTTACTTACGTAAAACCAATTTTTGGCAAATCATTCATTCACTAGGTTTCAGAAATGGCTCGCTATCGCTTTCAAATAAATTGACGTTACGTGGAACGATTGTTTTCATTTTGACTTGACAGCAGACTCGTCTTCGAACTGTCAAAAATGAAAACGATTGCGACCGTGAGTACGTTAGGCAATAGGCCTGCGGGTTTCATTTTTACAATTCTGATTTATACAGATGCTCTTCAGAGAGTATATTATTTTCATTGAGCCACTTTTGTATGTCCGCCTGAAGTTTACCCTTGTTGGCGGTTTATTTTTGCAAATGGTGTGATAACTGGCGTTATCCATTTCAACTACACTAGGTTTTCCTAAATTGGAGTTGAAATTTTGGGAATTTATATCGTGATGTTAATCTGCCATTTTCGATTTTGCACTAAAAACTATCAGTGCATCTGGTAGAAACTGTTTTCATGTCCAGCATGAACCACAATGTACCTTTTTCGTGAGGAAATATTTTTAACGGCTCCGCTTGTTGATGGTCCTTGCCATGATTTTTTGGATTTGTAATTTTATGCTCATAAGTTTCATCCAGAGAAACAATTTGTTTTCCTTCAGCACGCTTTTCAGTTATTGTTCGAAGGAACCTATGTCTCCGAGCAGCAATATCGTAACGCTCAATCAACAATGACCGCTCATTTTCTTTTATTTTTGGAATTCATAGCCATTAGACAGCAAGATTTTCCTAGGGATTTCCCGGCTGCCTTAAAAACCCAGTTCTGCCCAGGCTAGGCCTAGGGAGGGATTCTCTGGCATTGCTAGTACCCTCCTGGGGTATAACTCATTTTGGGAACCCAAGATAGGGCAAATGCCTCCTCCATGCATGTCTACAGCTTCCTGTGGTATCGTCTTGGGTCGTCCCATTCGTTTTTTGTCAAGTTCTTAAGCCGTCTCATTCTATCATTTCGTCATCCATTCTTCATTCGTCACTTTCGGTGGTAGTCTTTTTCGTCTTTGGTAATATTCGTTGTTCGTCTTTTTCTTATTCCGGGTCATTCCGCTATTAGTCTTCATATTTTGTGGTCATGATCGGTGTTAGTCTATCTCTTTTTTAGTCTCTTTCATTATTCGTCCTATATATATTTGGCCTCTTTAGAAATTGATCTCATTATTTATTGGACACATTCACTATTTAACCCGTTTGCTATCGACAAAATGTATAAAAGTGACATAAGCGTTCGTTGTATAACTAAAGCGGGAATTGAGATTAAAACCGAACACGACAAATTATGAATGGACCTAAAAACAAAAGTGACTTACTGCTAATGGGACCAACAACGAACGTGTCGAAAAAAAATGTGACGAGTAACGAATGAGACTAAAAAATAAAAAGATTAACACCGAATATGCCAAAAGAAGGAGAGACGAACATCGAATGAACCTGAATAAGAACAAGACAAACGACAATTATGACCCAAGATGACAATGATTAACAGCGAAAGTGACGTATGAAGAATGGATGACGAATGCAGAATGAGACGAAATAAGGACTTGACAAAAAACGAATGGGACGACCCAAGACGATACCCTCCCAGTCTTGCGCAGGCCTGATGCACTTTTAAAAATCACTTCATGGTGCACCTCTAGGATATTCAAGAGATATATCATTTCCAATTTGAAGTCCCTAGATCCAGCGGCTTCAGCTGTGCGTTAATCGGTCAGTCAGCCAGTCAGTTCCCGATGACTATAGTTTACTCCTCCCGTCCCGCCGCGCCGCCCGCACTCACCTAGGTCCCGATTGACAACGTTCGAGATGACAGTAAATACAGATTTAAAAACCTATTAGGATAATGCGGGTGTCGTTCTGTTACAACTTACAGCCGATTTGCTCCGAAACCATTAAAACGATACCCATATTGATATTTATTGGTACGCACTGTTTGCTCTCCAAGTAAGGAATGTATCGCCGCACGCGCGCCTCACCTTTTTATACACCCAATAGCCGAACGTTCCAGATTGCCTTCTCGAATGACCGATGGGCCTTGACCCGCCGGGGACGGTCGATAATGGAAGGTTCTACTCATTGCGGCCTTGTATTACAATAGTGACGGCCTTGGCCTTGAACTCCATTGTACCCGTTAACAATAGGCATGTCCTTGAGCCGGCGCGTCGATTCTAATCTACGCCCGCCACGTAGGATTTTACATACATACATAAAGTCACGCCTTTATTCCCAGAGTGGGGTAGGCAGAGCTACAGAATTACCAATAACTCTTAAAAAACTTGTTGATAATTCTGTAACCACATTTTGCACAATCAGGCTAAGATGTTTAAAAGTGTATTAGTGACAGGTTGCAGCCCATCGCCTAACAGTACTACAAGCCCTTATTCCTTTAGTCGCCTCTTACGACATCCACGGGAAGACATGGAGTGGCACTATTTTAACCCGGCAACCACACGGAAAATGGGTAGAATTTTAAAATCGTTATTTTCGTAATCGGCGACCCGATTACTCATACATCCATTTCCTCTGTTGATTTTCAGACTTTGTCACCTCATTTCCTTCTTCTAGAGGTAGAATTCTGAAAAACCAGAAAACTTGTTTGCTCATTTATCGACAGGAGTACTCCTGTAAAAACCGAATAAAATATTTTGACTTATCTTGTTTCCTCATACAAAGTTTGAACCCCCGTAGGGGATGAATTTCCAAAAATCCATTCTTAGTCCCTAGGCGTCATAACATAAGGAACCTACGCGCCAAATTTGGAAGATGTAAGCCCAGCGATTTGGGATGTGCGTTGATATGTAGGTAAGTCAGTCAGTGAGTTTTTTTTTATACATTTTATAAGTATAGCGTTATCAAATTCAGTTTAAGATCTTTAATGGTACTAAGTTATGAAATTACAGTACCGGCCAATTACGATTATAAGTTATAACCGAACGATTACCTACAAATATGACTTAATAAAACTGACAACTAAACAAGAGCTAGTTGAGCAATTTATTGCTATTATTTAATTCGTTAGCTGATTAAATAGGGCTTAAAATGATAGATAATAAATGTTTGTACATATCGTAGTTTTCACGGAGGAAGCATTTTAAAAAACCATTGCTGACGCTTTCATACAAATCTCGTAAATTTAGTATTGACACATCGATTAGTCGCATAGCAGCTCTGTTAGGCCATGCATCGCCTAAACATGGCGACAAGCGAACGCCCACTTTATCTTTATAATTCCGTGACTGCGACAATATTTTCTTTAATTTTCCAGGGTTTTCGTATACTCTTCTGTTAGGTAGTAATAGTATTATTACCTACTATGTCGCTACTATTGTGGCAAAATAATGTTTGAGATATTGCAGAGTGTTGTACTAATAATTGTCCTAATTATAAAGTTGAATTACTTATTTCAACTTTATAATTAGGACAATTAGTACATTCTGCAATATTTCAAACATTATTTTGTAAAGTGAGGTCGCATTAAAAGTTAGATCTCACGATCTACCTTTAACTGAGAGGGCTCACTTAAATGATGGCCCCACATTTAACTGTGCATTTATTTTTATTCATATGATCTTCCCTGCATGATAGTACCTTTTTCTCTAAATGGCTACTTATTGTTACTTATTTACTTGTATTCGTACTAGGATACCCAAATTTACATGTGATAAGGGCCCTTTAAAAGGGTTAACAACCAAAATATATTCGTGATATACAGTCTGATCCCTTCATCCCTCATCTGGTCCTATTATGTATTATATGCCAAAAGGAACTGTGTGATTCATCATCAATTAAAAAAAACGCTTGACTATTTTTTCAGTTATTACACATTCGGTGACACCAACTTCGAACTCATGATGGACCATTTCTTTGGAATACTATATCAGAAAATGTTTAGTGTCCTGAATTCTCAGTATAGTTTTGACGACAAGTAAGTGTATTTTAAACATTTTTAATTTATGTGTTTTCTTAGTATGGCCGCCTGTTGACACACTATGTTGTATTTATTTTCTGTATGTTCCTTGAAGTACGAGGGCAGAGTGAGAAATCTGGTAAAAATCATATTAAAGGTATATTTTTCACAAATTTATAATGTCAATTTGTAATGCAGCCTTTTTGGAGGTAAATCGTATGTTTTCAGCCAGTTCGCCCGGCTAGTTTTATTGCCAGCTATGAAAAAGTAACAATCACTTTGGTGTTTGCAAACATGGAAAAAAGTGAGTTTCGTGTTCTGACTAAATATTATTTTTTCCAAAAAAAAAAAACAAATACGGATATAAAAGAATTTAGACAAATATTACGGGAACTCTGCTCCATCGATTAAAATGATCCACAAGTGATTTACGGATTTTCGTTGTGACCGTACAAGCGCTGCTGACGCCGACCGACCCGGACACCCAGTTAAGGTCACTACACCAGACATATCACCAAAATCCATGACATCGTATTGAACGACCGGAGAGCTAAGGTCCGTGAGATAGCTAATATTGTAAGCATTTCAGACGAACGGGTTCGTAATATCCATCACACTTATTTGGATATGAAGAAACTATCTGCCCTTTGGGTGCCGCGATTGCTCACAGTGGATCAAAAACGCACTAGGGTGACGCTGTCAGAGGCATGTTTGGCGAAGTTTAGTTGTAATGAAAAGGACTTCTTGCATCATTTCATAACTGTTAACGAAACCTGGATTCATCATCATACACCAGAAACCAAGGAGCAGTCAAAACAATGGATTGCTTCAGGTGAACCTGCACCAAAGAAGGCCAAAGCAGTTTGCTCGTTATGTAATATACGTTGATTACCTTCAGAAGGTATAACAATTAACGATGAATATTATGCCAACTTGTTAAAGTGATTTTATGAAGTTTTAATGGAAAAACGTCTCCATTCGGCGAAAGGGAAAATCATTTTTCAAAAAGGAAAATCATTTTTGCAAGCAATTGCACCAGCGTCGACGCACGGGCCCACACTTGTGCAGTTGCTTATGTTGCTATGGCTAAAATCCACGAGTTGCGTTACGAATTGCTCCCGCATCTGCTTTCTTCTCAAGATTTTGCCCCTGCGACTATTTTCTTTTCCCGAACTTGAAGAAACGGCTTGGTGGAATAAGATTTGGTTCCAACGAAGAAAGAAGGGTTAGAGAAATCGTTCTATACGGAGAGAATCGAAAAGCTAGAAAAGCGATGGATCAAGTGTTTTGAGTTACATGGGGACTGCGTTGAATAATAAATATTTACTTGGACCAAAAAAAAATTTTTTTTTTCCAAACTTTTCACTCTGCCCTCGTATGTGGTGTTCAATAAAGTGTTTTGTATTGTATTGTTTTGTACGTAATTGTGACTATAACGCGATGGGTGAAAAACTTACACTGCATATTTTTTGTCACGTGATCGGAGACATTGTTTACTCTTTTGAAGAAGATCTAAGTACTCGTAACTCTACAAAATATCAAGTTCTTACTTGTACTCGATCTCTAATTCTTACGGGAATTGAAAATTAACATAAGCGATGATGTCCTCAAAACTAAGCCGCAACATGGGGCCCTATACTCGTCGGTAAAACAATGTCGCTTTTGAGATGTTATCGCAAATTTAACTCGGCTGACATTATCCTCAAGTAAATAAGAGCTATCATAACGTTTTCAATACGATAACATGTCAAAAGCAATATGGTTACGCCGATCCAGAGCCACTGGCCAAGTCAGGTGTTATCGATGAATGGCCATCAGGAACTTGTTACGAGGGGCACACTGAATTTTTCGGGAATAAGAAAAACCACATGCACGGTATAGCTAACTTGTATTTTATTGTTTTTCTAAGTATTCTCCGTTCCATTTAGTGCACTTTTCCATTCGTGCAAACCAATCATTAAAACAGTAATTGCAGTCTGAAGTTGATGTTGACAAAATGGCTGATTTGTACGCTTCCACAGCTACTTCGGGGTCTTCAAACCGTTGACCGCGTAATAAATTTTTCATTGTAGGGAATGTAAAGACATCGTTTGGGCTCAGGTCAGGACTGTATGGAGGATGACTCATCAGCTCAACGTTTTCCTGCTTCAAATAATCATTTTTCTTCCGAGCCGTATGGGAGCTCGCATTATCGTGATGTAAGATGATGCGATGTTATAAGGGTTTCCCTGGATTCCCTGATTCCCTGTTATAAGGGTTTTACTTAAAAAAGCCGTTCGATATGCTTTTTAAAGCGCTATTTATAGGGGTTATCTGTGCTTTAGATGTTAAGGTTTCCCATGTAGTGAATGGTTATTTTAACAAGTATTAACTAAGTCATATAGTTCTTTCCAAGAGGTTATTCTTTTCGAGGGGTATTCTATTCAGAGGTTAGTCTTTCAAAGGTTTTTATCGGTGAATGGGTGGGCGGGTCCCTGGAAGGAACAGTGTGGCAAACGCTGCGGTAGCTAGTCGATATCGTGATGATCTGTGGTTTTAGGTACCTGAAATGCGTGAAGGAGCACATGCGCGACATCCAGCCGTTCGAGGACGTGCCGCACAAGCTGTCGGTGCAGCTGCGCCGCGCCTTCGTAGCCACGCGCACCTTCCACAAGGCGCTGCGTGCCGGCGCCGACATCGTCCGCGCAATGCTGCAGGTACCGCTGCTCTATCCTCGACCGTCACTTACTGCATCTTACTTGGTGTTACTTTGCGAAATACTAAAATACTTGTCGGATTTTGTTTACCTTCCTACATGTTCATGTTTTATTTTGAACGATTTCTTTTTTATGCTAGAGGAGGCAATCCAGCTAGCATATCAGGTTTTGTAAATGTTTTTCTACCTGATACATGGGAGCAGCCTCGTAAAACTAGTTCAAATAAACAGTTTACCGCCGATGCAAGATGCAACGATTCTATTCATAGAGCGATCGCCGGTGCTAGAGTCTGGCCATCGAAACGTGATACTGAAAATGACCGCGAAATTTAAAAATGTAGCTATAATATGTCTGAATGAGCTACAATTAAACAATGTTGATGCTTTTGTCATTAAGTATTAAGTTATAAGTTAATGACAAAAGTATTACAATTGTTTAATTGTAGCTCATTCAGACATACTATAGCTACATTTTTAAATTTCGCGGTCATTTTCAGTATCACGTTTCGATGGCCAGACTCTATGGCGAGTTCACGACTCCGAGAAGTATAATACTTAGTGTAAATATTTACAGGTACGTCTGTAACCATATTTAAGTTTTTTAAGTAGGCGTATGGAGATTTTATGGAATTATTAAAATAAGATCTTTCTGACGATCTCTTAGCGAAACATGAATACAGAGTTTGGTATTTGAGCAGATTATTGTTATATCGTTAGATTACGCATAGAAAGCTTGTATATGAATTTTCTATTCGGCGCTCCCTTATCTCAACTCCAAATATAATATAACTTTTTAATACATGCAATAATTTAAATTTACTCGGTCAGAAATGTTAATGTGAGACATAAGCTAATGAATATCGAAATGGTCGAGATGACCTTCGGCTGGCTGACGTCAGCTTCAGCGGCGGGTGAGTCACGGCTCCAGCCCGCGATCATTTGCCGAGCGTTGATCCCGCGCGTGTCGCGGCACTTTTTGTGGCTGCACTCGCTTTCAACACTTGCTTAGTTTAACTTGTAATGCATCTACATGTATTTGATTCAGGTAGTTATAAATGTCTATTTTTTGCATATTAGCCGTGAGACTGTGCGCCTATTGGGGGGTTGCCCGTCTAGGCAACTCCGAAAACGATCGCTTGCGGCACTGAATGCGTTAACTGTGCTAGGCGCTCAGCTTACGTATGTCATATCGACAAAGCGAACGTTACAAAATTATTGAATCTGGGTACTTTAAAATATTTATAACGTATAAGGCTACTTGTTGCAACTTTTTACTCAGAAAGCTCTTGGAGATAAAAGCCGGAATTTTTATTATCATTATACTTAATCTCAAAACTACGAGTATGCCCTCAAAACTGTTGAGAAAGTTGTTAAGTAGGTACGAGTATATTTTTTTTATTAGATCAGAATAGTCAATGGGAATAAACATGAAGGTATATTAAAAGTATTGCCACTTGCTGTAAGGTGTATATTATTTATTATAAACATATGTGTAATTATGAACATCTTGGAGAACACAAACTCGATGGTACGTGTCTCCTGCTTTAAGAGACTAAACATGGTTTTTCATCGACAGGCAAGACAAGGAGGGAATAGATTTTATATATTAAAATTTAAATTAACTTCTTGCCTAGCCTTTCATGTAAAAATCACCTTAAACAATTGCGCTTGAACAGTCGGTTGTCACACGGTTACGCACACGCTACTTTTTTCAGGAATCAAGAAGTGGCGCGGGTTGAGCATCGACTTGTAGTAAAGTCTGCTAATGCATAGTGGTTCATCTATCTAGCACAAAGTTTATGTTGAAAAACTTTATTAAATAATGTTTTACTTGCTATATGACCGCACCTTTTGTTTATTGACATTGTTTATATCATTTAGCAACCCAGTTAGTTATATATACTACGCTTTGCGTGCTTGCTATTGCGTTGCTTGCTAGTGATCTCATTGACTTGTTTATGCTGGCCCCGCTTGTCGGAGTGCGCATTCAAGTCCTTTGAATCATTGTATATGCGTTTTGTTTTAATTGGTGTTTAATAATCCTGCTGCGAAATCGGTTGAAGTCCGCTACCGTCGTAGACATGCAATTTTTGCACCAGCATGTTTATGGAAAAATAAAAATGTTCCCTGTGAAGGCTGTGAATATGAATTATTTTTTACAATCTCTTTATGTGACAATGCGAATAATAAACAAGACTTGCGCTTGTTTGCATTATTGTCTTTTAAGTAACAAAATATGAACCCCTCAGAAGTCAGGTAACAATATGTAGGTAAAGGTGGGTTAGTGGAGGCCCCTCTATTTTAGGGTTTTTGAGTCAAACTAGGAATCCTTATAGTTCCGCCACGTCCGTCCGTCCGCCCGTCCTTCCGACCGTCCGTTTGTCCGCAGCCTAGCGCAGAGACTCGTAATACTAGACAGCTGTAATTTGGCATGAATGTGCATATTAGTCACGCCAACAAAATGGTACAAAAAATGAAAAAAGAACGTTTTTTTTCGGATACCTCCCCTATTTGAAGATGTATTTTTTTCTCGTCTACCCTATAGTGTGGGGTGTCTTTGGATAGGTCTTTCAAAAATATAACGGGTTTGCGAAAACTGTTTTTGCGAAAACGACAAAAATTCTGGTGTTTTGCGGCATGAACGTGGCCCTTTTGTTTGTAATCGTGGAGCATGCGAGCTGAGTGTTTAATATGTGCAAATCTAGAAAATGTTGTGACATGCACGGGCGGCTCTGCTAGCGCACAGCGAATTAGAATCTAAAAATTGGCGAACAATCCTATGATTCTTTAATGTTTTAATAAATATTCTTAATTTCATATTTTTTTAGCTTTCATTTTATGAACTCGTGTATAGTCTCTAATTCAGTATACCCAAATATAACCCAAACATGTATTTCTAATCGAACTATGCATACTACGTATTTTTTTGTAATACTCGTATCGGTGTAGTGATTTTTCTGTCCTATAAAGCGATTATTTTCAGTGCCGCTGCTAGTTTTATAGTTTTTAGATGCTTCAATTATAGGGACGTAGTTTTATCCAACAAATAAATCGATTTTCTATATACAGCATGTCCCAGAACATGCTGTAAATATTTCATCACCAGAAAGCGTTCTAGCTCACGATATAGGTACACATTAATTAGTGCTACGCCTTCTAGTTTAAACTTGAAATTTTTATTAAATCGCAACCTTGACGCAGTGTTTTTAAGGTCCCGGGGTCAAATAGCTTGAAATTTAAAATTTTAAACGTGGAACATTATATCCATGAACCGCGTTATTGATTGGATAAGAATGTAACACTAAACTAATTACGGTTCGGGATTAAATAGTATTTACTGAGCAAATACGAATTTCCCTTTTGCAAGGTGACAACTTATTTCTAAAGTTGGCGCATTTAATAGACGATGTAAAATGGCCTTATTCCGAGGGCCAATGTAGTGCATGTTCTTTTCTACTTTACTAGTCGAAGTTTGAAAAAAAAAAACGGAATGAACAAATGGAAGCCTGGGCGCAATTTTTTTAACCCCCGCCATCACCGGATTTGAACCCACTTGTTTTTTTTAAGTGGCGTTGTCTATAAGCACAGAACTACACTCGGCGTCAAAAAATTCGCACCTTGTGCAATTTTGACTTCAAGCAGTTATAAACCCTATTTCATCAAAGGTAAAGTGTGACTGTGGGGCCTCATTATAAAGGTTACTGAACCGTCTATTGAATAAAAATGTGATATTCATTACTGAGTGTATAAAAAATTCAATTTGCATGAAAAACAAAAAAACATTTATTCACGTAAAATTTACACAAGTTGAAAACACAATAAAATTAAAAAATACAGTATTAAAAAATCTTAAAACTAAAATTAAAACCTAGTGTTGCCTCCCCTAGCTCTAATTACAGACTCCATGCGATCCTTCATTGACCTCACTAACGTCACGACGCGTTCTTGAGGGATGTCATTCCACTCCTCGACGGCGGCGTCCCGAAGCTGTTCAATGGTGGCAGGGGCAGTATCACGAGACCGCACCCGCCGTTTCAGATCATCCAAAAGGTGCTCTATGGGGTTAAGGTCAGGACTTCTCGCTGGCCACTGCATCACGGAGATCCCAACCTGATCCAGGTAGTCCCGAATGATCAACGCCGTGTGGCAGCGGGCGGTGTCGTGCATAAATGTGAATTCAGGCCCGACAAAACCGGCATATGGGACCACATGGTCCTCCAGGATCTCTGTGATGTAGCGATGAGTATTCAGGGACCCCTGGCCACTTCCACCTCCAGTGCGGGAGACGCACACAAGGTCGGTTTTGCCCTGGGTTGAAATAGCGCCCCAAAACATGCAGGATCCTCCTCCGTAGCTGACGGTCTCTGCAATGCAGACTTGTGAGAACCGTTCCCCCTGCCTCCTGTATACTCTTCTACGCCTATCATTGCAGTAAAGGCACACTCTCGTCTCGTCGGAGAAGAGGACAGACTTCCATTGGTCAAACGTCCAATCCAGGTGTTCTCGGGCAAACTGAAGTCTGATGCGCCTATGCTCTGCCGTCAATTGCGGGCCCGTAGCAGTTGAAGCTCAATAGCGTTGGAGAATCGACTCCGCAATGACGTCGACACGATATAGCGGTCGTCTCTGACGGAAGTGCAACGTCGTCTCCCAGATCCATGTTTCCTGACGTAGCCTCCAATATCCTGGAACCGCTGAGATACTCGAGCTACCCGAAAACGGCTTAGGTTGAGTTGCCGAGCAACATTAGCCTGCCGTAGTCCTGATTGCAGTAGTGCTTTCTGCCATGGTATCCATTTTTCAAAGCTTTTTCTTACTGGAGCTGTTT
The DNA here is from genome assembly GCA_949316455.1 of Acleris holmiana. Classification (NCBI taxonomy): domain Eukaryota; kingdom Metazoa; phylum Arthropoda; class Insecta; order Lepidoptera; family Tortricidae; genus Acleris; species Acleris holmiana. Next base: position 44,028,828 of record OX438762.1, on the reverse strand, counting down.
AGGTGTGACCTCTGTGATGTCTGGATAGCAAATGACCCATAATTCATTGTTACCCCCCCCCCCCCCTTTATACGTGTCCAGGGTGGCACAATTAGCGATCCCACAAATGAGTATTTCTGCACTTTTTTTTAAAGACGCCAACATTTTGTGATCATTGTTTTTGAGGCAAAGAACGATATGCGTTATTAAAGGTCATTAATTGTGCTTTCAAATGATACTAATATTGATAGGGTTACAATAAATAAGTTAAGAGCTACAGTTAGTTGCAGAACTGAGTCAATATTAGCACCTTAGTAGAATGTAAATAAGTTGATGATAGTTAAAGGTATTTTTAAATGTTTAATACGACAAGTACTCCTTGAAATTTGCTACAAATACTCCTACCAAATGATTTACCTGTCATTTACAGTTTTTAAATAATTTTATCGTAAAAACTGTTAAATTCAATTTTTTTTTTGTCTAATATTTTAATTCTCTCTGGCAACCCAAAATAAGGACCCTGATAAAATTAAAGAAATTTAGCCTTTTTAAAATAAGTAGAAAATTATTAAAATCGGACATACTTTTGGTAGCAGTTATTGGCAACATTAGTTCGGTGCACGGTTCATTTTTGCACTGAGACAAATTAGCCATACAAACTGGTTGTTAGTTCACTATGGTAGGGGATTAAAGTTCTGCAATAACTAGAAAACTACGTTCCTGATTCAAGCAGTTGATACCTCATTTTAAAAATAATGGAATTCTCTATTTTAAATAGTTTTCTTATTTGGGGTTGCCTTAGAGAAAATTAAATTACTAGTATAAAACATAAATTGAATTTTTACAGTTTTTAGTTCAAAATGTTTAAAAAATATATAAATGACAAATAAATTATTTATACAGCAGTTTTGTAGCTTACTTCAAGGATAACTATTCTGTACTAAGCATTTGAAAATCGCTTTGATTGTCATCGACTTATTAACATTCTACTAAAGTGCTAATATTGACTCAGTTTTGCAACTAACTATATATTCCCTTGAATTCAAAATTGCAAAAGGTGCGATTTTTTTGACGCCGAGTGTATATTGAAAGAGATAGAAGGAAAGAGTTCGTCGATTTATCTGAGAACCAAGCGTGTAACATTTGCGTAGGTACTTTGAGTCTTTGACGGCATGCGATTGTTTTAGTGATGTTCATAACATAAATAGAATCGCATCCAATCGTGTTATCGATCGCAACGGAATAGCGCCAATGAGCCAACACAAAGATCTATTATCGAGATAGAAGGAAAGAGTGTATTTACCTCGCGTACCGAAACGGCGATAAGAAATCGTCATGGCTCGCCACGATGGATGGCTGTTATTATTTATAAATCTTTTATTTTATTATTATTTGTATTAATTTCATATAAACAGTATCAGGCAACATAACATGAGCACACACACACACGCAGGGTACAACACTATTATCTTACTTTTGTCAGAAAATGAAAAATCAACCTTGAACGCGTCTCGACAGTCTGGATTGTTTTATTTTCGTTGCTGGTTTTCCGATGCCAAGTCTGGCGCGTCAAATTAAACCCGCAGTGGAAAAGTAGCATTATACACAGAGTCGCCCGCTACTGTTTATACGAAATTTATAAGGAGCAACAAAATAAATTGATTTATAAATAATAACAGATATTTTAAGGTAAAGAGTACATACGGATGAAAGGAAATATCTTGATTTACAGCTCCGAGGTTTTTGGTGGTGTTTGAACAGTTTATTATCGAGCAGGGAGCCATATTTTTTTTTACACTTCAACGTCTCACGCGGAATGCGGTCGAGAGCGGACTGAGACTGACACTCTTTCCTTCTATCTCGATATAGTTCTGAGGTCTATAGGAAAAAAACGTATAGAAAACCCATAGAAAACGTAATTGCACTACGTCAGAGAATTTCCAAAGCTGCGGAGCATATTAGTACTAGACAGTAAACAAGACGTTTAATAAAATAGTACATTTTGATACAAGTGCGGAAAGTATGTCATTTTACACGAGTCCCGAAGTATCTTGGCCCGAGCTGCAAGCGAGGGACAAGACTAGGGACGGGTTAAAATGACAGTTCCGCACGTGTATCAAACGACGTTTTTTAACACATTTGCGAAAAAATATCCATGGAACAAAATAAATTAGTTAATAAAACTATTACAAGAGTCAATTTTACTTTTAATTGACTTTATGAAATGGCAACGGTTGTGACCATTCGCCAAATAAAAAAGTCACAGTAATTTAATTACCTATATCCAAAAATCAAAAAGTATAATCTCTATTAATCAGCGCTAATGCATAAAGGTGGATTCACATTACGCCGTACTGGGCTAGGCCCGGTTTCGGCATGGTGTAATGTGAATTCACCTTTATGCATTACCGCTGATGCACAATCTAATCATTCGTAATACTAATTCAGATTCAGCCATCATAATGAGAGCTGTTTTTTTTTAATATTACCTTGCTACATTTTATGTGTGTATGTATGTATGTTTGTATTTAATTTTAATATTTTAAATTATATTACCTATGTATAGTCTCAATAAAAATCTAAATGACGTAATTAAAAAGTGGTTGAACATGCAAACTCTTTGGTTGGATGCACGGCTTGGAAGTTGAAACAAAATTATATTAAAAAAAATGGAAAACTATAACGCACTAGTGCGTAATATTCAACTTTCCGCACGATATACAGCTACGAAAAGTACAGTCAAGGTCATAAATATGTATACACTTTAGTACCTTGTCATTTTAATCGCTGTGACAATTTCATATGGCAGTTTAAACATGACGTTAATTAGACAAGGGACTAAAGTGTTTACATATTTATAACCTTGACTGTACCACTTTTTGAGCAACTGTGTTAAAAAGGACTTTTTTCCTGGCGCTGTAGAGCATGCATTCGTGCCGGAGGCAATTAATTTGAGTATCACTACATTGTATTAAACAAAGTCGCTTCCCGCTGTCTGTCCCTATGTATGCTTAGATGTTTATAACTACGCAACGGATTTTGATGCGGTTTTTTTAATCGATAGAGTGATTCAAGAGGAAGGTTTATAATAGTTTACCCGGAGCGAAGCGAGGGCGGGTCGCTAGTTTCTCATAAACCCGGTGTTTCATTTTAACAACATTTTCTTTATTTTTTTCTTGTTAGTTGTTAACGGCACCAACAGAAGGGGGAAGGCATACAATGCAATACTTACTATTGTTAGTCATTTTGCGAGAATTCTTTTATTTTTAGAAATGATGTATATTATAACCTAAAATATCCGGTACTCTCAGGGTATCTTGGTTTGAGCCGTTTACTGCAATGTTTCACATAATATTGGTAAAATTGCATCAAATTTACGTCAATCAAAACTGTCTAATTTAAACTCAACATTTTAGGATGAATGCGAAATTTATTCGAAATAAGGTCACATGGTAGTATTTAACTTTATTTTTAGGGTTCCGTAGTCAAAATAGGAACCCTTATAGTTTCGCCATTTCCGTCCGTCCGTCCGTCCGCAGCCTAGCTCAGAGACTCTTAGTACTAGAAAGCTGTAATTGGGCAAGAATATGCAAATTGGTTACGCCAACAAAGTGGTAAAATAATATTTGAAAAATATTTTCTTTTAGTGTACCTCCCCTACACGTAACGTGGGGATGTATTTTTTTTCTCGTCTACTCCGTATTGTAAGGTGTTGTTGGATAAGTCTTACAAAAATATTAATGGGTTGTAAAAACAATTTTTCGATTAAGATCCTTTTATGATATATTAGTCTTTAAAACGCCCCAACCCGTACAGCCAAAACTACAAATACTAAACATCTGAAAATAATCTTAAATCAAAGCGCATATAATGAATTTTAAAGGAAAACTATCACGACTAAGTAGACATTATTCGTTCTTGAGATACAGGCGATTAAAGTGTTTATACCTACCAAAATCATCCAAGACGGCACCGAATGACTTTAAATAGAAAATTAGTATTTACCTACTTGTTGATTGATATGTTTATGGTACTTAACGGATTCGGAACCCTACACTGAGCGGCCGAACATAGACATATTTTAATCATTTAGCTTAAAATATGTCTTAATATATATCATATTTTATCCATTAAAAAAAACGGGCAAGAGCATGTCTACTTAGTCATGATAGGTTTCCTTTAAAATTCGTTATATGCTCTTTCAATTAAGATTTTTTTTCAGATTTTAAGTATTTGTAGTTTAGGTTGTGAAGGGGGGGGGGGGCGGGACAAATTAGAGCTTTGGCTTTAGGGGTAGCTAGGTTGGTTAGAAGAGAAACTCCAGTTGCTGGTAGAATTAAATGATGAGATGTGATAAATTTATTTACTAAAAGCGTATTTTTAAACATACTAGCTAACACATAGTTATGTACAAATAGATTATAAACTAACGAGGTAAACTATTTAAAAACAAGAACGAGAGGTCTAGAGTGAGACGGGGCGTAAGTGGCGTAATGCGCGTACGAGCTGCGCAGAAGCGCGTCCTTTCCGAATTTTCCGATCATATGCGAGTACTTCTATAATGACGTGAAGATAATGAACACTGCTGATTCTGGCCATTGTGTACAGTAAAAACTGTCCTTTTCAGGGCATACAAAAACTGCTCTTTTCAGAGCATTTTCGACGTCGTGTGTCAATCATGTTTCCGTATTAACAGATGTTAATACAATCAATCTCCTTGCTCCTAAAGAGCTTTAAAGCTTAATACTTCATAAACGGATCACTTAATCGATTTTTTCTACAAACCCTTAATATTTGAAGATTTTATTTTACCACTTTGTTGGCGTGACTAATATGTATATTCTCATGCCAAATTACAGCTGTCTAGAACTAAGAGTCTCTGAGCTAGGCTGCGGACGGACGGACGGACATGGCGAAACTATAAAGGTTCTTAGTTTGACTACAGAACCCAAAAAAAACAGTCGTAACATCCAACTTTAGCAGGCCTTATACATTATTTGTTTTCTATTTATTTTGATTCCCTGTGCGGCGTCGTTGCGTGCACGAGGCACTCTGAGATCAGCGCTAGTAACGTTGTATGTGGCAGGTGGGTGTGGGTGACGAGTGCGCTGCGGCGTGGGCGCGGCTGCGCTGGTGCGGCGCATGCGGCGCGCTGCAGCCGCCCGCCTGCAGTCGCTACTGCCACAACGTGCTGCGCGGCTGCCTGCCCGCGCACGCTGACCTGGCTGACAATTGGGACGCCTACGTTGGTTAGTGCTCGTCACCACACTGCACTACACACCACACACTCTTCTCTAAACAACAATGGTAATATAACTGATACACTTTAGGGCCGATATGTAATTTAAAATAGTGGGTTGTTAACCAAATTATATTAGTTTGACCTAAGCTGTTACTGATAGGTTATGTTAGCTTAGGTTGACGACTTATTTTATGCGCCTTTTTGCGTGTCTGTTACTACTACCTCGTGTGACGGCTAATAACAGTAGCTAATGCCAGCAGTATTTCCTTCAAGACTATAGATAGCAGCCATTTCTTGAAAAATGTGTTGAGGAGTTTTTTACTTTTCGTGAGGAACTTAATCACAGCTCGGTGCTCGATTTTCGTAATATGCAATGATAATTCAGACATTATACTGTTAATCGTTGAATATCTCGAGAAATTACAATTTTAATGACATAATGTTTTATTTCCATTATTTGTTTTAAAATGGTCTATCTAGTGGCCAGTACCTTAATTACATATAAAACCTCAGAATACCTTAGGCTTAGAACTTTTCAGCCGCCCCTCGTAAAGCGGTCAACTCAAACAGAGCTTTTCTGAGGATGACAAAATATGATGACGATGATTTTCTTTTTCGCCAAATGGGGTCGATTTTCTATTAAAACTTCACGAAATCGCTGTAACAAGTTGGCATAATATTCGCCGTTAATCGTTTTATCTTTCTGAAGGTAATCAACATATATCAACACGAGCATCCCAGAAGACAGTAGCCATAACTTAATTCGCCGGTAAAACTGCTTTGGCCTTCTTTGGTGCAGGTTCATCTGAAGCAATCCATTGTGTTGACTGCTCCTTGGTTTCTGGTGTATGATGATGAATCCAGGTTTCGTCAACAGTTATGCAACGAAGCCAGAAGTCCTTTTCATTACACCTAAACTTCGCCAAACATACCTCTTTCGGGCGGAGAGTTTCTTCATATCCAAATAAGTGTGACGGATATTACGAACCCGTTCGTCTGAAATGCTTACAATATCAGCTATCTTACGGACCTTTACTCTTTGGTCGTTCAATTCATGGATTTTGGTGATCTTCTCTGGAGTAGTGATGTGCTGGCGGTAAGTTTCTCGTTACCAGTATTACCATTTGGTAAAATACTCAGTAAATTATCAATGCTACTGGTAATAATATTACCAGAAGCGAACATAAAAATCAATTATTTCTGTTTTAATATCTTTATTCATTTTAGTTACTTAATTATAATTTAATAAGTTAATAAACTTTTACCAAATATTAATTATATCTGTAACTCATTGGCTCTTTCGTCTCTTTTACTCATAATAAAAGTGAAATATTTTTATACGATTTAAAATATTTCACTACGAGTTTTTAAGTTACGTCCTTATCCATAAATGTAATTAATGAAAGCCACCTTCGTGGGTTGTATACAAGCTGTGATGCATCTGAACCAGGGATCGTATACCGGTATTATTTTCATACAAAAATACCGGTATTCAATTTCGGTATCTCGCTTATTGTTAAATATTTTTGCTCTTCAAATAATTTATATAATAGAATAGTGGTATTACCTAATTTACAGTCGAAAATATCAAGGAAATAATGGAAATTCAGGAAGATATTTCAATTTTAATTAATACCGGTATTGATCCCTGATCTGAACCGTCTTCTCTATTTTATAATGTTCACTTGATGTTTCCAATTCATATGGCTTAATGCTAGGTAGAGCCTGCCAGTCACACTGTCGTACTAAATCCCGACACATCTATTCAAAGAACTATTTTGACTTTATGTGGGATTCGATGACCATAAGGTAAAAATGAAAAAATCCTTCAACTCTTCTCTTATGGTAATTTTCGTCGTTTATTTTATTTAAGTAATTATTTCTTATATTTAATTCGCTGGGCAGAATAGTTTCCTTTGAATATTTGCCATTAACACAATTTGTCTTGAATTCTCAGAGTTTACGTTTTTGCAGCCGATTCTACTGAATGTTGGAAGGGTGAGTTGCAAAAATATTGTACATAGTTAAGGCCCTAATTGATGACAATGTTTAATTGAAACAAAATATTTTTCCTTTGTATAACGAAGATTCACCATACAATTGTATGACTAATTTTCGTTACACAAAGGAAAGCTATTTTGTTTCAATTAAACTTTGTTATCATTTAGGGCCTTAACTATGTACAATATTTTTGCAATTCACCCGGAATGGACTAAAAAAGCTGTCAGGTCCTTGTTCAATTTGAACTGATTTAGTTTTGAAACACTGCTATGTTTATCTGATGCCAAATGACGATCAATGCCGTGTTCTTTTTGTAAAATGTAAGTATTACATGAATTACAGTAAATTTTGTTATCTTTTACCTGTAAACCTGGTATATCTTTTTCAAAGGAAATCTAAATGTGTAGAGAAACCATCTTCCTTTTCTTGGTGGCTTCTACTAGCTAAATGTTTGACCATGTTGTGTTTCTTGGATTTTATATTCACTGTACATACTGTACAAAAATAGTTTTTTTCCAGAAAACCAATACTTTCAGGCAATAATAATTCCATATTAATATTTTAATGAAATACGGAAAGAACGTGATTTCATAAACAAAATGAAAAACGCATTGAAATGCATTTAACATTCATAGTAAGGTTATCATTAAATTGTATTAATCATATCATAAGTACAGTAAAAGTAAAGTAAGAAAATGATTCATCGTAAACGCCAACTCTAACATAAAACTGTCATATGCTACGGTTTTGCTACCTCCGTTGCGGGGTCTGATAATGATTAATAAGTCATTCATAATCATAACACATAACCCGTGCCCGTGTGGATGCCGGGTTAGAATAGTGCCACTCCATGTCTTCCCGTGAATGTCGTACGAGTAAGAGGCGACTAAGGGAATAAGGCCTTGTAGTAAAGTAACTGTTACGAGGGTCAAACTGAAAGTGAAACTGAAAGAAAAAATATATATATATATATATATATATATATAACATCACGCCTTCATTCCCGGAGGGGGGTAGGCAGAGCTACAGAAATACCAACAACTTTAAAAATACTTGTTGATAATTCTGTAACCACATTTTGCACAATCAGGGCAAGAAGATTACTAGTGTATTAGTGGCAGGTTGCAAGCCCATCGCCTAACAATACTACAAGCCCTTATTCCCTTAGTCGCCTCTTACGACATCCACGGGAAGACATGGAATGGCGCTATTCTAACCCGGCAACCACACGGGCACGGGTTATGTGTTATGAATGACTTGTTAATCATAATCAGACCCCGCAACGAAGGTAGCAAAACCGTAGCTTTCAAAATAGAAAAAAATATGCAGTTAAATTGAATAAAAGTATTTTTATGGTTTTTCAAATACTTTGAAAAACAATAAAAATCTCCTTTATATTTTATGCACTTTTCCATGCGATCAAACCAGTCATTAAAGCACTTGAAGTCTGAAGTAGGGGTCGACAAAATGGCCATTTTAAAAGCCTCCACTGCTGCTTCCGGTGTCTAAAACCGCTAACCACGCAACTTATCCTTAATTTTGGGAAATGTGAAAAAGTCATTGGGGCTTAAGTCGGGGCTGTATGGAGGATGGTCCAGAAATTCGACTTTTTCACCTTCCAGGTATAGGTACTCAGTTGTTTTCCGAGCGGTGTGAGGGCTGGCATTGTCGTGGTGAAGGATAATGCGGCGACGAGGGTTTTTTCTTTCGCAAAGATACTCGGCAAACAAATAGTGGTGTACCATTCGGCATTGACCGTTCTACGATCTTCAAGAGGAATAGTAGCCACGTGACCCGATTTGGAGACAAACGTAGCCACCATCTTTTTGGCCGTGCTGCGAGAACGAATAACTTTTGTCGGCTTGAGCTCATCTTCGTAGACCCATACTCGAGATTGGTTTTTATTTTCAGGCTCATATGCATATATCCATCACTCGTCACCGGATACAATGCTAAAAACTGCATTTGAGCTTCCTCCGTTGAATTTATTCACAGTTCTGAGGCACCAATTGACACGAGTCGTTTTCTGCTCCTCAGACAATAAGTGAGGGATCCAACGGGAAAACAACTTTCGCACGCCTAATTGTTCCTGTAAAATGATTTGTATCTGACTCATTCCAATGCCCAAACACTCTTGTATCTCCCGATATGACACATGTCGGTCTTCCTTTATCAGCTGACGCACAGCATCGACGTTTTCTTGCGTGACTGCCGTCGTCCGTGAGGGATAGACGGCCACGTTGACCTGCATACCACCTGTATATTGTAGTCTTTGAAAATGCTTCATTACTAAAAGCAACAATCATCCGGTCTCCACATTGTTTTTATGATAATCCACTTTTAAAGTCGTAATAAATCATAGCTCTTAAATTTTCACGGGACAATTCCATTTTCAGCAGCGACTCGACGACTTCAAAAAACAATTGAAACCGAACCAACTTTTTTTTCTATGTGGCCAGTGTGTTAAAATAATGAAACTTTAGAGATTATAAAAAGGTATGATATGTGTCAAAAATATGTTTCTAAGTATTAGGTTCCCTAAACTTTCAGTGCAGCCCTCGTAGGCGATGGGCTTGCAACCTGTCACTAATAATACACTGGTAAACATGTTAGCCGTATTGTGCAAAATGTGGATACAGAATTACCAACAAGTTTTTTTAGATTTGTTGCTATTTCTGTAGCTCTGCCTTCCCCACTCTGGGAATGAAGGCGTGATATTATGTATGCATTTCTTAACACATAATGGTAATATTAAAATAATGTTTTTTTTCTGAAATTGTAAATTTTTCGGTATTGTTACTAAATAAACCTAACCTAATAGTTAAGGAGCTAGCGAGCATTTGGTATATGATTTGCACGAGTTTCACATCGAGGTGGATTGCAGTTAAGATCAGGACGAATTGATTTGGTTCAGTCAATTAAGGTCCTATGTAGCTGCGTTTGTGCCTTATAGCCATACATCGTTATCGCGGGAGCAAAAACAAATCTGTTATAGAACACATTTTACAGAATATCTGTTTAATAATAAGGAATATTATGCCTACGCATTCGAAACCTCTAAGAACTTTTTCATATCTTGCACGACTTTTTCTCTGGAAAAGGCATAGTTGGTGAACGAAACGGCCAGCAATGTCTTCGATTTTTTAAACGCTTTTTTTTAGCTTTACCGCGTATATTTTTTTGTTTGTGGCTGTTTAGCTTAATGACATTGATATTAGATGATTCATAAAAGGCTTTAAAACCTGTAATTGATGATGATATCCCTAAAAGGGCACTCAAGAGGCACCATGTGTCTTTGAGCAAAGTGTGGAATACCATTAAGGAATTACTATTAAAAAACCTCGAACCGGAATAAGGAGGGAATTACGCGATATATTTTGCATAATGTTCTCCATACAAAAAAAATAGTTTCAACTTTTATTGTTTAATGCACCTAGTCACACCTTTCCTATAGAGACGCGCCACTAAGCGAGTGTCACTTCTGTTATTGGCTATTTGTCAAAATCTTTGAGTACTGTCAAATCGTAATTCCTCCCGCGATAATGATCTATGCTTATAGCGAATTGAAGTTTCTTAAAAAGGGGGGGTATTAAATCATTTTAATCATTTTCACATGTATGCCTATGGGGTTCATGGTCACAATCATCTTGGAAACGAAGGAAATCAAAGTGGGAGACATTCAGGGCTCTGCATTACCACGGGACGTAGTTGTATAAATGTTTAAAAAAGCTACTAATTCATTTGAACACGGTTCTTATTGCGTATTTTTTTCATAATATAAGAATAGGAATGTCCCATCCCAAAGTTCTGTCTATTACCAATCGAACTGCCCTGCTAATACAAAGAGCGGTAACTCAAACAAAAATTCTGTAGCTAATGCAACCTTATTCCTAACCGGATAGGATTGAATTTGCTTTGGCTATTGAATTTGAGATACAGCCTTTTGGCTTGTGTGGGTAGCGAAGAGCCTGTAATACTACGAGCAATGGAATACTAAAAAAGGAAACCTAAATATGTAATAAAAGAAATCAGAATACTAGTAGCTGATATAATAATCAAAAGGCCAGCGAGAAAGATTGGTAGGAATACATTGTTACGTAGCAATTCAGGATCAGAAGATTGATGTATGAAAAGATAGTAAAATTAGTTTTAAACTCACCACAAAGTGCGGAAGGGGGCACCTTCGCCGCCCCCTTCAGTAGACCTCGACGCCTGACGGGTCAGTCTTCCTGCGAGGATCACTCTGAAGGAGTATGAAGCTAGGATGAATTCAAAAGATCGTACCTATAGTCTTTGTTGGAAATTGTCTGTTACAGTCAATCAAGGGGACTAAGAGGGATCCACAATAGAGAGTGGGCCCTATTTTCTTTTATCTAGAATGAAAATATTTTCGCTCTCTAGTAAGGATTTATAAACTGCCAAAGGTTTCGTGGAAATGGAGGGCGTGATAATGCATATGAATGAAGGTGACAAAGAAGCTGATCTGGCAAGCCTTTGGATTTCATTCCTGCTTTCAGATCCCAGCACAATTTCCCCAGTGCTAGTCCCTAATTGTGGGCATTCAACCGCCTCTTTTGTAATCCCGTGGGATAAAAGTAGCTTTATTCGAGCCATCTCAGGTTTTTGAAAAGCGTCTGCTACGCTACCCTCCGAGGAGACTGTGAAGGAACTCAAAGGCATCGTCCAGCAAGACCTTAGTCTACATCTAGACTCCAAAACATAATTTGGTGCTTAAGTCCGAATCACTTGAAGTTACAAAAATCTGTAGGATTATGTAGAGCTTTCGTTATATTAAAGATAAAGAATAGCATTGGGTTTTATTGGACACGGACCTAGTCAGGTCAGTAAAAACGAAACGCTGTGGAAGGAATAAGTATTAAACATAAAATCTGTTAATAAATAATGTCCTTTCCACTGACCCAAAACGAATAGCTAACACTTTTAACAATTTCTTCGCATCTATAGGCGAAAAAAGTAACTCCTCGGATATCGGTTCTAATGATGAACCCCGCGGGCGGCCCGTGCTGCATCCTACCCCGAACACTATGTTCCTTACCCCTGTTACCTGCCAGGAAGTATATCGGTATATAACAGGTCTCAAATCCCTCGCTAATTAAGCAATGCGCCGACCAACTTTCACAACCTCTCACAACTCTGATAAACCAATCCTTTATTGAAGGAGTGTTCCCGGACCTCTTAAAGAAAGCCATAATTAAACCTATACACAAAAAAGCCACAAAACCGATCCCAATAACTACCGCCCCATATCTCTGTTATCTACACTATCAAATTTTTTTGAGAAGGCAATGTGTGATCGTGTATATGATTTTTGTGAGAAGTTTAAAATCTTTGATGAAAACCAAAACGGATTTCGCAAAAAACGGTCAACGACCCTTGCGGTCTACAAGTACTTTCAAGAAATTTTAAATATTTTAAATGAAAAAAAATACGCATTCGGTATATTATTGGACATGACGAAAGCTTATGATAGTGTAAATTTTAAAATTCTATTAAATAAGTTATATGGATTAGGGATCCGTGGAATAGCTCATAATTGGTTTGCCTCTTATCTCAAAGATCGCGAACAGTTCACGGAGGTGGAGTATTTCGAACCCAACACCGGAGAAATAATGAATGTACGTTCCTATAGCAAAATAACTAACGCCTCAATCCCTCATGGAAGTGTAATAGGCAGTGTTTGGAATTTTCACGGCAAAACAAGACTGTCGCAAATTTACTAGGGTAAGAAATAATTTTTCATCGATATCGATAGTAAAATAAATAATGGTCCACCAAATAAATATAAAAAATCAACAGACGGTTTTCGTATAGAAATTGATGCGCGTGGAGTCTCCGGTTGGTGTAATGCTGCACGTGAATTATATTTGATTTGTTTTTTTTCTTGTTTAAATAATTAAGTGTATCTAACCTTCCTTGGTTCCAGCGGAAGACCAGGACTGAAAAATGCCATTATTATGCTGAGTGGGACCATTTATACCATCCTCAAAGCTATATGGCTCTCCGGGCAATAAAACGTTAGAGCGAGACAGCACATACCGCTTGCCCGTTCACTGCCTTGTGATTGGATCTCGTGGGCGCGCGTAGGGATGTTACCGTGTCACTATCGATACCGAGTAAATACTCATTAAACGATACATATAAATTATACAATAAGTAACATATTTATTTTATTAATATTTATTATATTATAAATAAACCTAAACTTAAAATAAACACCTAACAGTTATTTAAATACATACAAATTAAGAAAAACTATAAACTAACCTTTAAAATAACATTTTTATATTTAATTTTAATCAAATAATTAAAATATTATTTATTTGTACATTGTTGTACTTATATAAGTCAAAGTTAAAGTCAAATAATTTAATGCAATAACATGCGTCAAAATCACAATAAAATATATAAATAATAATAAAAAGATTAAAAACTCATAAAATTAAATATACTTATAAAAATCCTTAATACTATAAAACGCTTCTTCAAGTACATAAAAATATTTTTAACCTATTGACTAACAAACCATAAGATGGCGCATTTTTAATGACTGGGCTTAGTTTATTATAAATACGAACACCCACCGCCCGCAGCGCATTTGAATTGATCGCCAAACGGACCAACAAAGGGTTTATGTCCCTACAAGTTCGCCTCTGATCGGCTCGGTGTGCTTTACACTCGTTTTTATGCATCCACATGTATTTGGCTACCTCAAGGATGTACAGACTCGGAACCGTGAGTATTTTCAGCCTTATAAAGTGCTCCTTGGTTGGAGAAAAAGGAGGGATTCCAGCTAAAATTCTCACGGTCCTCTTCTGCAACACAAACACTCTGTCCTTATCAGCTGCAAAACCCCAAAAATCAATCCGTACTGGGCTGTCCATGACGAAGTACCATCAATTGAAACCGTCCAGCTATCGGGACAGATGTCTTAGGTCCAGAGGTCCGTTAGTCACTTTAATTTCTAACTTTTTAACCTCGTTCTATATGGCCTGGAGATGATTTTCATCTTCCTCAACTTTTTCATCAATTCCATGGAGACGGTTCTCAAACTTAATGTCCAGGTCAGATAGTTTCTAATGAAACTCCATATTGGAACCATAGACAAAATAAGTTCATTATTTAGCTTGTAACACCCTCACTTAACAAAATAAACTAATTATCTGATATGCCCATTAATTTTAAAAGTGTACAATGTTTATTTACATCAAGACTTTTTGTCAATAAGTCAGCTGGCATGTTGGAAGTGGACACATATTCTAACTTCACTTTGTTATTAGATAAACAATCTTACAAAATGATGCCGTACATCAATATGCTTTGTTCGTTTGTGAAACAATGGATTGGCAGCTAATTTAAGTGAACTTTGACTATCACTATATAAGCATATTGGTGTACTATTGCTTGGTTTTATTATTTCATATAATACGTTCTGTAAGTAAATTGCCCCTTTACAAGCTTCACTTAGTGCCATGTTTTCAGCTTCAGTGCTTGACAAGGCTACTGTTCTTTGCTTCCTTGATTCATAAGAAATCACGCACCCTGACATCATGAAACAAAAACCAGTATAAGGCCTCCTATCTAAGATACATGATGCCCAATCAGCATCTACAATACCATGCAAATCGCCATTATCTCTTTTATAGACTATGTAGACCATAACTTTTAGTTTTCTGTAAGTACTTTAACAATCTTTTTAAATGCTTCCAATGAGTTTCATTGTAAAAATTGTTATACTGACTGAGATAGGTTACACTATAACCAATATCAGGTCTTGCCAGTACCGACAGGTACATAAGGCTGCCCATTAAACTTTAGTAGGGATACTTATCATCACAATTATTTCCTTTACCCTTTTCTAATTAAAAATTGGTTTCCATTGGGGTATCTGAACCATGACAATCAAACATATTTAATTTGGTTAAATTTTTGTCCACAAACTTTTCCTGGTCTACAGTAATACAGTCTTTAAGAATATTCACTCTCATTCCTAGACATTCTTTGATCTGACCTAAATCTTTTATTTTAAATTTGTTTACAAGTTCAGTCCTCAACTGTTCATAATAACTTTTACTATTGTAAAATACTATAAAATCGTGAACATGCAATGCAACATACAGGGTGTCCGGGATATAGTGGACTACCTTACAGGGCTGGATAGCTAAGCTAAGGAGTGGCCAAAATATGATAAATTATGTTTAGTAAAAGTCGCACAAAAAAGGGGTTATCTCAACATTTCAAAATTTTGGAAATGCGGTACCCTGATTCACCATTTTCGATGCCGCGGCCACATTTATTAGAAATTTTCAGTTTCGTTTGCTGTGAAAGGTAGCTGTTTAAATTTGCTATAAGACCCTATCAACGGAATTAATAAAAGCTTAGCAGTTTTGTATATTTTTTCAAATCAAATTTAAAGTTTAGGAATCTGAAATTTATAGGAAGTGTTCGAATTGCTTGCCGCCAGCCCTAATGCAGGCTTGGCAGCGTTTCATAAACGACCTCTTGAATTCGGAGGCATATCGTCGCTCACCAATTTGTTGGCTAGCTTCTAAAGAGGTAATTTTCACAAACTCCATTCTGATTAATTGTTGTTAGTAATACTTGCCACCAAACTTTCAATTCCAGATTGAATTAATTAGACAATTACATCGTTAGTTTTTTGTTATCTTGTCAACAGTTCAATGAAGTTGAAAGCAAAATTAAACTATCTTATTGTATCACATTGAAAAAAAATATCTCGAGGGCCATACACATCGGCAGAATATGCAAATATGAATTTTATTTACGGCGAGTACAGAGGAAATGGCAATGAAGCTGCTGCACTTTACGCAGAGGTACACGACGCACGCCATCCAGATCGTTGTATTTTTTCTCGGGTTCACATCGCGTATAGCGAAGGAAGAACACCTGGTCATGGTGCAACCAGCCGCAGTGAAGGAAGACCTCAAAATGAGTACGACAATATTGTACTGGCCAAACGAGACGCCGATCCAACAACGTCTGTAAGGGCTATAGCCGAACGTACGGGGATAGGAAAATCTACTGTCCATTCTATTTTACAAAAACACGATTTTTACCCATTTCATGTGACTCGTGTTCAAACTCTATTGCCGAGAGATTACGCACTAAGAATAACATTTTGTCAAACAATGTTGCAAGAAATCAGTGAAGATTCAATTTTTTTTAACAAAGTCTTTTGGAGGGATGAATCCACATGTCGTAGAGATGGTTATCTTAACCTCCACAATCTACACTATTGGGAGGTGCGTGACCACAATCCCCGCGTAATGCGAGAAGACTGAAGCCAGTATCAATTTAAAATCAATTACTGGACGGGCATTTTGGACGGCAATATCATTAGACCTTTCGAGCTGCAAGGAAACTTAAACGCTTCCGATACTATTAGAAGATAAGCCCTTAGAGCTGAGAAGAACCATGTGGCTTCAACATAATGGCTGTCCAGCCCACTATGCATTACCAGTGCGAAGGTTTTTGGACCAAACATATCCTAACCGGTGGATTGGTCATTTAGGGCCAATTTTTTGGGCTCCTCGTTCACCGGATTTGAACCCTCTAGACTATTTTTATTGGGGTTGATTAAAAGAAAGATTGTGCGGCAAACCTATTGCCTCTTTGGAAGAGCTGCGTAGTCGCGTCGCAGAAGCTAGCCGACAAACTGGTGAGCGACGATATGCCTCCGAACTCAAGAGGTCGTTCATGAAACGCTGCCGAGCCTGCATTAGGGCTGGCGGCAAGCAACTCGAACACTTGCTTTAAATTTAAGAAAATGTATGTTATTACCTTTTATCGTAGTGTCGTTGTATTTCACATTAATGTAAACTGTCTTTTAAAACATTTAGAACCAGCTAACCTGATTTTAAACGGAAGCAAAAGTCGTTTATTAAATTCGCTAGTTTGATAAAATTCAGTCTTTGTTGGACAAACTTAATAATAACCTCGCTGCTGTAATCAACAAACTCAATTGTTATTATCATTTTAGAATCTCCATTAACCAGGCCAATTTTTAGGAAAGCAGCACTACAAGTCTTAATACAATTTTTTTACACTGTGCGATGTTAAACTTACCTCACGTTAAACTCAGATTCCTAAACTTTAACATTGATTTAAAAAAATAAAAAAACTGCTAAATTTTGATTTATTCTGTTGATAAGGTTTTATAGCAAATTTAAACAGCTACCTTTCACAGCAAACAAAACTGAAAAATTCTAATAAATGTGGCCGCGGCATCGAAAATGGTGAACCAGGGTACCGCATTTCCAAAATTTTGAAAAGTTGAGATATCTCGTTTTTGGTGCGACTTTTACTAAACATAATTTATCATATTTTAGCCACTCCTGAGCTGAGCTATCCAGCCCTGTAAGGTATATCCCGGACACCCTGTATACTTTTATATCATTTATACATTTCATAAAAAGACAAGGTTCATATTTTGACTGATAACCCAAACCCAACAAACATTCTTCTACTCAATTGCTCGTTTTAACTTGAGCACTTTACTGTCACAATCAACAAAATGTGAACATTCTGGTATTTCCATAAAAACATTTTCTTTAATACAACCATTCAAGAATGCAGTAGGTACATCTAGATGATTAATATTCAAATCTAGTTGTATACTTAAAGCGAACAATAGTCTTAAAGTGGAAAACCTTAATACCGGCGAGAAGGTTTCTGTGAAGTCTATGCGCTTCTTTTGCGTAAATCCTTTTGTAACAAGTCTTGCCTTGTACCGCACTTTACCATCACTATTGTATTTTTTCTTAAATAGGTACCCACTTATTTTTCACCACAGTAGCATCCTTTGGCCTATTCACTAGCTCCCAAGTGTCATTGTCATTGAAAGGTTTCAACTTCTCTTCTATTGCACCTTGCCACTGTGTTTTTTCTAGTCCAGTCACAGCCTCCCTGAGTAATATCTGTTCACCTGTCACATCTCCTACACACATGTTTGTGTGACCACAGTAATCAGGAAAACGTCTGACACGCTTCGGCAACTCCAAAGTCTCCTGTGTCACAACTTCTGTATTTTCTAGCTCGTAGAAACTGTCATCCTTACTTGGTGATTCGTCTGGAACATAATATGTCACATCATTGACATCATCAATTTGAACACTGTCATCTGTGCTATTTGATTGACTCTCCTCTGCAGTTTGACCTACTGTTACATACTCTGGTTGCTGTTTATCCTCTACCCAAACTGTTGCTGAGTTTTCATTAGTGTTTTCCATGATTACCACATCTCTAGCAACAACTATTTTCTGAGAATCTGGGTCATACATGCGATAACCTTTGGTATTTTCTGAATAACCAACCAGTAACATCTTGGTTGCTTTTTTGTCCCATTTTCTGCGCTTTTGTTTTGGAATGTGTACCATTACTGGACTGTTGAAGATCCTTAAATGATCAAGCCTCGGCTTTCTGCCCGTCCACATTTCATAGGGGGTGAAATCTCGGCATTTTGTTTTCATTTTCTTTCTTACTTATTTCGCGCAGTGGAAGCGTGCTGGGCCCGTAACCTAATAAAACTCCATATTGGAACCATAGACAAAATAAGTTTATTTTTTATCTTTTAACAGTTTCCCTTGAACCTAAGTCATATTCTTATTCCATTCCGAAGTAGCCTCTCGTACCTCTTGGAGAATTCTCGATTGTTCTCTTGATTGTTTGTTTTGCGTTCCAAAGCGTTCCTCTGTTGATTTGGATTCTTCCTTCTGAACTCTGGATTGCTCCTGAATAACTCTCGAATGAGGAACATCTTCAACAGGATAAAGATCGCGTTGAGGTCGATTTCCGGGTTTGTTGACACCGGTGCAGTAGCGGTCGCCTTACCGGCGGCGGCCGGAGAGTCCTCAGCTGCAGACCGGTTTCGGGTTATGACCCACTCCTGCTCTTGATCTCGCAGAGTTATTGGCATTTTCTATCGCACTTCTTCTATCTATTTCAAATGTTACGCGTACGTACGTCAGGGTAGGTAACTGATAGAAATGCATGAACACACCGATAATTTGAGCTAGACCTTATTAACAGTAACACACTCACTCAATCGTTACAAACAATTATCGCACAATAAACTTACATGATCGCTCGGTTCACTATCGTTCGCACTGTTCGCTTTCCAAGTAAGGAATAAATGCACCGCATGCGCGCCTCACCTTTTATACTCGCAATCGCCGAAAATTCCAGAATGCCTTTTCGAATGACCGATGGATCTTGACCCGCCGGGGACGTTCTCGATATTTTTATAATGGAAGGTTCTACAAATGGCGGCCTTGTATTACCATAGCGACGGCTTTGGCCTTGAACTCAATTGAACCCGATAATAATAAGGACGACCTTGACTCGGCGCCTCAATTAAAATCTACCTACCTACCTAACCATACCTAATCGTAACAATATATTGTTTCTGTGGCTCGTTTCAGTTGTAAGGATTTTTATTAAAGTTGAATGTATTTAATTGTCAGACTGCCCTCCGCATGTATTCAATGTCGTATCGGTGGATCCAGCTGTAATTCAGCGCTGTGGCTACATGCTGGGCTAGGTGCTCTTTTAGTGTATTTGGGTATGAATAGTTATATAAGTTGTTTGCAAATTGTATTGTAATTATTATAGACACAAAAAAAGATATTATTTTTAGTAGCTGTGTCTTGTCATAGTGTGTGTTTTTAACGAATTAGTTTTTTTTGCAGATGCCGTAGAAAAAGTAGCCGATCGTCTTCTTGGCCCATTCAATATAGCTATGGTGGTCGAACCTATTGATATTAAGATATCAGAAGCTATTATGAGTTTCCAAGAACATAACCAAGAAATATCACAAAAGATATTTGCCGGGTGTGGAAAACCGGTGCTAGGCGGTGCCGGCACCGGTGCAGCTAGCAGCGGGCCCTTTTTTGGGCCCGATCGGAGTCGGCGCTCGCCACGGTCCGTACTTGACTTTCATTTGGATCAAAACTTAAATGATGTAGACGATTTCGAAATAGAAGCTTCATTTGAAAGTTTAGTAAACGATGACCCTTCCCTTCTCAATTTGAGAACACCAGAAGGTATTAAAAAAATTACAGACGAAATGGCTGAACAAGCCAAGTCCAGAGATAAGTTCCTACAATACATGAAAGGAAAAATTAATTTGCAAGCATTCGAAGAACACGAGAGACGAAAACGAGATGCAGAACCGCAACCAGCCGGAGGCTCCGAAATCGACTTCAGATCGTACGAGTTCGACGAGAAACGCGGCGCCAAGAAGAAGAAACCCGTCGCGAAGACGGAGGACGGTCACGGTGAGTATCGTCTCTGACGGGAAACCTCTGCGGAGGACAAAACAATTCTGAAATAAATAAGTAGTATTTTGTTTGAAAGTATGGTTATGAAGAGAGTGTTTTCGGATGTCAGGGTCGGAGTGGGCTGGCCCGGCGCTAGAAAAGCTGGTGCGCGAGACGCGCGTGCGCGTGCGTGCCTCGCACCGCTACTGGAGCCACCTGCCCGCGCTACTGTGCAGCCCCACCAGCGTCACCAGCGGCGCCTGCTTCAACGGGGCGGCGGTTGGCAGGTAAATTCCGTGGCCGGAATTATGTTCATACGGCAAACGTGTTTGCCAATACGGTGATAAATAACGAATATTTTTTGACGGTAAGCAGGGGATCGGTACCCCTTATCTTGCACAATCTCTGTTGTCCGAAATACACTTCGCATAACCGTTTTCGCACAATTACTTTCAGCCGAATGATACTATCGCATAATTATATATTTACCACAATTATTATGTCGCATAATATTCATTTTGCACAAATTTGAATAGCATACTACTACTATCGTCGACTTTTATACCGCTGAATTTTCTGTAGCACAATATGTATTCCGGCGAATTTTATATCGCAGAATTTTCTGTAGCACAATATACATTCCGCCGAATTGAATATCGCAGAATTTTCTGCAGGACAATAGACATTCCGCTGAGTTTATTGCGGCATAATTGTACGATAGCACAATATCCCAATGTATAACGAGTTGCAAAGTTGATGGTGTTTATTTTAATAGGATTTAAATCGGGACTATTTGCAGGCCAGTCTAACATGGTAACACGTTGCTCACTAAGAAAGGATTTAACACTGCGGGCCGTGTGTTTTGGGTCGTTATCGTGCTGAAAGATCCAGGTCACAGGCAAATGGTCGTCGTATTTGTTTTTAAGTATTTGACGCCAAATACGCGCCAAATACCCGTATAGTTATATTTGTGGTATACAAAGTTGGAAAAGCGCAAAACATATAATAAACATATATTTTTATAGGAGAAGAACAAGCAAAACTTTAAAAAAGATATCTAAAGATATTAATGTTACTAACGTTTAGGCACGAGATATAGGCATGAACGTTAGCTAGTTATAATAAAGATATAATATATATGTGTGCATGAGCGAGTAACGTCCCTTGAAAAAACTATGCTAATATTCTCCGTTTTTGGGGCTTAAAATAAGGCAGGGAGTACCTATAGTGCAAGAACAAGACAATTGGGTTATCCCATAATTTTGTAATGTATAGTGATTCAAAAACCATTTCGAGAAAAAGGGTTGTAGAACCATTCCCTGTTATCAGATTATTTTACAAAATTAGTATTAAATAGTTATTTCTAATTTATCATTTGACATTATTTGACCTGTAATTTAGTGACGTCACGATCTTCATTGGTAAGTTGTGTCTAATCTGTGATCAACCATAGTACTGCATATAATATGAGTCCGGAATGCAGTAATAAATAAATAATGCATATCGAATTTTGTCTTATTTAGTTCTGTTTTATTTTAACGCTTATTAAAATTAAGACAATTTTTAACTGTATATAAACATGACAAGGTCAGATCTTTAAAAAAATGGTATGATTAAAATACAAGTCCGTTTTGGAACCTCCGCCCGTAGGCTAGTCTGTGGGTGAAATTGTCAAACTCAACAAACTAAAAATAAAATTTCGGTTTGTTTGGTGTGAAACGTATAACTACTCGTTTTCTGATTTTCTGCATTTTAACAACATTGCTTCAAATTCTACGGAATCTGACGATCCTGCTACACATATTGACCATCGCCAGATCTTGGATATCGATATTCTTGCTTATAATGACGACCAACGCTGTACATTTATTAAACTTTGTAAGGGCTGATTCCACTAATCTACCCAAAGTGGATATAGTCAGGATATTGACATACTTGGGAGACAGCTCCAATCACAACGTAGCTGAAATACGTGGAGCTAAAGCTCTAATGTAAGTATGATTTAGGTATAAGAATATAATGTTCACAATACCATTTTTTTTTTAATTCTTTTGTTTACCTATATTGACATGACTTGACATTGACATTTTACGTGATCTGACAGAAATGCGTACTCTCAAACGAATTCAATAGTTTTAAAGCATTTCTCAAACAAACCAGCTTGTAGTGACGTAATAAAAACATTTTCTTTAAAAATTAAAATAAATTAATATATTGATTTAAATGCAAAAACCGTGAAATTAGTGTCTTCAATTAGTCTATTTTATCGAAAAAAAAATTAATAACTAGTGGTATTTTTTTTTGGGATAACCCAATTTGAATTTACCTCTGTTTGAAATTTTACATTAAAAACTTGCAAACCCTTAACACTTAACCCTTAACAATTATTCAACCGTAGGAGTATTGCTCTTATCAACATTATGCCAATGAAAATTGTGGGAAATGATTATTATGCCATAACAATTTCGGCGATACGATTATTCGGCCATGGGAGTATTGTTCCAATCAACATTATGCCAATGTATTATTCTGCCAAAGAAAATTGTGCGAAATGATAGTGTGCCAAGAAATTTAGGCAAAAAGCAATTGTGCGACATGATGATTGTGCCAATGGTTGCTATGCGAAACGAAAATGTGCAAAAAAAATTTGTGCAAGACATTAGTAACCCGCAGGGGATAAGTTGCGCCGACGGTTTGGTAAAAATCGTGGGATGCAGATGAAGGAGAGTGGCAAAAAACCGACCTTCGTGGAGATCTTTGGGGGGGGGGGAGGCCTATTGTCCAGCGATGGACGTCCTCTAAGTTATCTGATGTTAAATTACGATCAAGGTGACATTCGATTCGGAATATTATGTAGAAAGTTTAAGAAAAAGTTCCAAAAGGGGCCGATCAAAAATTGCAAAAGATATAAACAATTAAAAAAAAAGTAGGGGTTTGGTTTTTTTTAATATCTCGAAAACTATCAAAGATATTCAAAATTTGAAAAAAGATCTGATCCTAAAAAAAAGTCCTGCCTCCCCTGAAAATAGCGCTAAAAGCGGGTAGTCCGGCATACGCTCGCGATTTGTCACTCGGACACGGTAACAATAAAAATCATTTTAACATATTAAATATGAATATTAAAGAATAAAAAAAATTGAGTACTATTGGGATACATAAATAAACAAAAATCCGTCGGCGAAAAATTTATATCCCCATTTTAACATTAGTTAAAATTCATGTAACTTTTAACCGTTAAAAATTATAAAATTTGAAATATTTGAAATAAAATATTTTTTTAATTACTTTTATGCAGTTTTTAATTTTTTAATGTTTTCGATTGTTAATAAAAAAGTGGAAAATTAACAATTTTGATTTTTTCCAACCGGGATCTATTTTTATGCCTTTTGAGAATAACTCTACGAAGTGAAAAAAATCCTAGGGTTGTAGTTTAATAATAATCAGGTTTTTTCTGTTAACATAATGGAAAAATGGGGATAAAAATTTTTCGCCAACGGATTATTGTTTATTTATATATCCCAATAGTACTAATTTTTTTAATTCTTTTATATTCATATTTAATATGTTAAAATGATTTTCATTGTTACCGTGTCCGAGTGACAAATCGCGAGCCAGACTACCAGCTCTTAGCGCTATTTTGAGGGCTCCGTTAAAATTATAAATATTAAAGATACAGTTCCGGGAGGTAGGACTTTTTTTAGGAAATTTCCTCCTCTTTTCAGATCTTTTTTCAAATTTCGAATATCTTTGATAGTTTTTGAAATATTAAAAAAAAACAACAAACGCCTACTTTTTTTTGAATTGTTTAAAATTTGCAATTTTCATCGGCCCCTTTTGGAACTTTTTCTTAAACTTTCTACATAATATTCCGAATCGAATGACACCTTGATCGTAATTTTCGGAGACTATACAAAAAAATCACCCAAAAAGATACATGTTGGCCAGACTAGTTGTGCTTTAGAACAAATGATATAAATGCCATACGACTATTATGTAATACCATCGACCCCGATTGCTCGTACCTACTGTAGTGACAGGTGCATACACGTGCGCACGTTTTAAATTAAAATGAAAGTAGTATCGTTATGTTTATGAGTATTTAATTGTTGATATCAGTATTTCGTGTGTCTGGAGTATGCTTAAATACATAACGGATACGTGAAACAGTTATACGCTGAGCTCCGCCGGCGACGGCAGCGCGGCGCTGGCGTCCAACCCCGAGGTGCGCGGCGCGGGCGCGAGCGCGAGCGCGGGCGCGGGCGCGGCGCGCGCGCAGCTCGACGCACTGCGCACGCTCACGGCGCGGCTCAAGGACGCCTACAACGGCCTGGAAGTGCAGTGGAAGGATACGAGTACGTATTAATGTAGCTGATTGGACAAATCATACTAGCCACCCAAACGGTTGTATATTACTTTCGTAAGCTGGAAATTAAAGCAAAAAACGTAGGTAATAACTAAAATTTAAACCGCTTGTGACGTTATCAAATATACAATGTCATTTATTTTGCAAAGAAATATTTTTTATTAACAGATTAAAAAAAATACCGGAGAAAGTGTATACAGCACTCTTACAATTTAAACGTCGCTATTATAATATATTCATACACGCATATTACTATAAACCTAAACCATACCTACAGCACAGCCGTAAATCTTCTATTTTTTTATTTAGCTTATGATATTCTTCATTTATACACAGTAAAAATTTAACAGGAGGGGTAATTTGTTCAAAATACGTTTTTCATCCGCAGTATACGGTATGTCGGTGTCTTGGCAGTGATGATGGAAATTATCCAAATTGAATATGAATTCACAACCATGTGATTGCTTTCCAATGCGTTTTGTAATTTCTTTGTATGTAAGTCATTATACCCCATATAACGGGGGTAGAGGGGGGTTCCTTATCAGTCACTTATCAGAAGTCGACCGGTACACATCTCCGCAAATTATCCTGTGCAGAACATCTGGAAAAAATGAAAGCCACTGAAGCTCAAGTCGCCGTAGTCGTCCAGCTTCTGCAAGAAGGGCGTAGTCAACGTTTAGTTGCTGCCGAGGTGAATCTGAGCCAAACTTTACCAGAGGTTCCACCAAACTGGGTCTTTTACTTCAAGACCAAGAAGCGGCCGCAGAAGGTGCACATCAGAGCGCGACGACCGCTTCATTGTCTCAATATCTCTCCGAGATCGTCACCAGACTGGAGTTACCATCCACCAGCGTCTGCGTGAGGTGCGAGGAGTGGTTGCCAGCGAGTGGACAGTGAGAAGAAGACTCAAGGCAGCGAATTTAACACCCAGGAGGCCTGTGAACGGGGCCCAGGTTGCTGGCACGGCACCGTACAGCCCGAAGAGCATTTGCAGAAATTCATAAGAGTTGGACCCTTGAGCAATGGACCCCAATTCTCTTCTCGGACGAGTGCAGAATATGTCTGAATAGCTGCGACCGAAGGGGAAGAGTCTACAGGAGATCAGAAGAACGATATGCTCAGTACTGCTTCTCCGAAAGAGTCCCTACGGAGGTGGCTCTGTTATGTTTTGGGGCGGCATCTCGTACGACGCGCGGACCGAGCTGATTTTCGTGCCTAGCGGTGGTCGTGGCGGTGGATTGACTGCTGCCAGGTACATAACGGAAATCCTGGAAGAGCATGTCCCTCCGCGAGGTGGGCATCGAGTCCATGAACTGGCCAGCGATGAGTCCGGACCTTAACCCCAATGATGTGTGGGACTATCTGAAGAGAAAGGTTCGGGATCGGGATACTGCCCCTGCCACTGTTGACGAGTTGAAGATAGCTTTGCTGGCGGAATGGGATGCTATTCCTCAAGACTATGTTAGAAATTAATTAGATAGATGAAAAATCGCTTAAACTGTGTCAGCAAGGCTAGGGGTGGCCTAATATAATACCCGATACTAATTTAATAATAATAAATCGTATTGTATGTTAAACGAGCCTTTTATTCCAAGTTTGCCTTGTTTATTTTTAGCGTATTTTCAGGCTACTTCTGTTATTCGCGTTTTTTTTTTCAGCCTTTGGGCCTTGAATATTAAATTAGCACATTTTCCAATGCGTTACATTATTAGCTTTTATTTGGTACCATAATTTTCAGATTCGGGTGGGAAATTACAAAGATATTGGATGCACATGAAAAAATGCAAAGTGATTCGATACTTTTGCTCGCGAGTGTATATAGAGCTAGAAAATCTTTTTTGAATTGTGACCAATTAAAATGGGATAAGATAGATAAAGTGCAGATACCGGAAGTACTAAAAAAAGATTTTTCGATCTGCGAAGACGGGGATACTGAAAAGACTTTGATATTTTGTTCGAAAGAGACACAACAATTCGTACAGTATTTTCTTCCAAATAATGCTACGTTCTTTGGCGGAACATTCAAAGCGTGTCCATCCCCATTTTATCAAAATTTCACTGTTCATGTGGATTTGGGATCAGAGAGTGACTCAACAAATGTGGTTCCTATCATATTTGGCCTGCAACCCAATAAAACATTAAATACCTACACCAGATTTTTTCGACTTATCAAAGAAAGTATCCTGCATTTGAATATAGAGAGATTTACGTGCGACTATGAGTTAGCTATTATTGGAGCTGTGCGAAGCGTTTTTAAGAGTGTTGAAATAACGGGTTGCTAATACCATTATTACAAAGCCATCTGGAAAAAAGGAAAATCTCTAAATTTGAATAAGCAAAAAGGCGGAAAAAAGATTTTAAGAATGATTTCTAACATACCATTGTCGCCCGCAAATAAAATACGAGAAACCTGGGAATCACTAACACATACACTTAATTGCGATGCTATGAATAAGTTTAAGAAATACTTCGAAAGGGAGTGGATGGGGATATTTTCACCAGAACTTATAAGTGTGGCAAATACAGTTTACCGCACTTACAACATTGTGGAGGGCTGGCATCACCGCCTTAATGTGAGGATGGGAAGAAACCTTAGTTTGTATAATTGCAAACTAAGGTTAAACCATAAATATATAAATATATAATGATAAGTATATCTGCGAAGTAATAATAAAATAGCACTTTCCTTGATTAAAAAAACAGTTCAGTAGTACACTAGTTTATTGAGGTAACGATTGGATTTAAGTTAAGCCGATAAAAATATCAAAACTTGAGTTATTAGGAAGTAATATCTCATTTCGTTAGATTTTCATAAATATCGTGCCAGGGAACCCGAGCGCTCAGTACGCTCCATAGTTACATTCTCTATCGGCGCGGATGCGGCATATGTATGACGTCGTTGGCGTCTGGGGCACCTAAAGTTGCAGCCGACCATAGCGTTCAAAAGCCATTTTTTTAGGATTAACTTTATGTTAATTTTATTCAAAGTAAAAGTTACTTTTCCTTCAACACAAACCCAGACTAGTAGGGTAAAAAGTTTAGAGTGAGTTGAGATATATTGAGCACTGCATATGGTTTAATATATTTATATGGCCACTGTAGGTACTAATCGGCGGTGTATAATTAACAGAGCCCGGATTTTTCACGGCCTAACAAAACACTATCGTTATCTTGCTAGTGATAGAAACATCATTTTATTGATATCGATAATTGTGTTATAGAATAAAAAACGTGACCAAATAAAATAACATACCTATACAACATGAAAAAACATACATAGTTTGTATGAAGTTATACACCGTGGTTTTTTTTATTTACGATAACTTCGGCATATTACTAGGTATATCCATAGAAACTAATTAGTAGATAAGATTTTTAAATACTGCAAAAAAAAAAACCTGTTTAGTACAAAATAATTTAATCTTTTATCTTTGGTCATTATAAAAGGGCCTTTAGAGTTAACTACTAGTCAGTGTCAAATACGCCTGTTGCCGTGACATACACACACAAGTAAAGATTACACTTGACTGGTACAAGATCGCTTGGCTCGGCGGTAAGTCTCTTGCTTACTGTGTAAGAGGTCACCGGTTCGATTCCCAGACGTGTCACTTGTACGATTTGATTTTTGTTTTTTTTTGCCTTTTTGGTATAATTGACTACTGTTCTAACTGCTTTATTCAACAATAACGTGTGTATCGTACTTATCTTTTAGGATAGATGTGTTTTATTCTAAACGCGTTCATAACGAATGGTTAATTTTACAATGAACGAAATATTTGCGTTGTTTCAAAGAATTTTATTTAAAAAGTAGAATAAATGGCGGCACTAAACTCAACAGTCAGTAATTTTATTACTTATCTTATTATTTACTGCAATATGACTTTAACCTAGCATTACTTAAAACCGTAAACAAACGTATCAAAACAATGAGCATAAAAACAAATAATGCGCGTATCTTCAACGTATTTCACAATACTGTTTAGAAATCATTCAAGCGGGATGCTCTGCAGACCATGAGTTATCATGAAGAACGAAATCACCTGCTGTTAAACAACAACTTTTCGAGTATTATATTTTATTACACAAGATTAGCAAAGCAAAGAATGATATTGTGGGTGGCCGCGGCAGAAAAAACAAGAATTCGAATATCCTCAAAAAATATTCCTAACACAGCACGAAATTTGGTCAGAGTACTTACCTTTATGACCTTTCATTTAAGAATTTAAAACTTTTTGATCTTGTTGAAAACTGAAAAAATAAAACTGAAAAAAAAACTGAATCTGTGAAATAAAACTAATGTAAATAATTTTCAAAATGACCACCTTCATGTTTTATACAAAGGTGTAATCTTGCGCGTATCTGACGATTTAAATTGACTTCGGTAGCACGCATGTCATCAGCTACTTCCCGAATTCTTAAGAGTAAATCTTCCCGTGTATGAATAGGTTTTGCACATACACGCTCTTTAAGAGTTCCCCAGACGTAAAAGTCCAGGGGCGTTAAATCTGGAGACCGAGGACACCAAGCAAGGGTTGGGCTACCGCGTCCAATCCACCGCCCCGTGAAATTGTTGTTTAAATATTCGCGTACGCGAAGAGCATAATGCGCAGGTGCCCCATCATGCTGAACCCAATGTGTTCGTAGTGTTTCTAATGGTACTTCTTCGAAGTAATCCATAGAATGAAGAGATTGTAAAAAAATCCAAGTAATTTTCAGCATTCAATCTGCTTGGAGTTTCTACAGGACCTATGAGCTGATTGTTTAAAATTCCTGCCCACATATTAACAGAAAACTCATGCTGGAATGGAGACTCTCTGGCTAGTTTCGGGTTGTACTCAGACCAATTATGTAAGTTTTTAGAATTAACTATTCCTGCTCTAGTAAATTGTGCCTCGCCCATCCACAATATTTTCCCGATGATTTGTGGATCTTCTGTCAAAAGTGCGTTCATTCGTTGGCAGAATGCAATTCGTGAAAAGTTGTCGTGTAGCAAAAGGCCTTGCACTTTGCGATAATGGTATGGATGTAGACCACACCGCTTCTAAATTCTCCAAACTTTATCGTGACTTACGTTGTAAATACGCCCTACACGTCTTGTTGACAAGGTCGGATCTTCTATTATCAAGTTCATGATCCCGTCTTCATCCTGCACTCTTAAATTACTATCTCTTTCGTGAGTAGTTTTCTTTAAGCCCAGTTCTCTAAATCGTCGGTGTAACTGTAACAATAATAATTACGGTTTGTTCAACATAAAATAAGAACTAATGAATGAAGGGATAAAGTAATCAATTAGAGATACTTACATTTATGACCGTATGAGGGTTAGGTGTCCGTCGGTCGGGAGAACGCCGCCTGTATTCCCGTGCTGCTTCAGAAGCGTTGCCGTTACATAGGCCCTAAATAAAATGCATCTCAGCTTCTTCTTCAGAACGGAAATTATAACGTGGCATTTTTTATTATTATGATTATTCCTACGACAATTCCGTGACATTGTCACTTTAGATTGACGCGTATACAAACCTAACAATTGGAAACTCTTTACTCATAAGTATTAAAAGAAAATTGTTGTTATCAATTAAGAGCCTTTTACACTAGTTTAACGTGATTAACTGATTAAATTTAAAAATTAAATATCTTTAAAACCGTTAGAGTTATCATTTGTCTGTCTTCGGGAAATTAACATTGTTTGACCTAAAGAACGACCCCTTAAAGTTATCGTAAATGAAACATATTCAATTTCTTCGTCGTAATCCACGTTAGTGCACATAGCAGCACATGACGAATTTTCATGTAATGGTGATGATAGAAGTAGATAATCATTAGTTTTTCAACATTATCTGGGAGCAAAGAGTTTCGTTTATCACTATAAAGCCATTTATGTGTACTAAATGTACGTTCATCTTCACTTGTCGTCAAGGGAGCAAATTTATAAAATTCATTGTAATTGGTATAATTTTTAGTTTTAGTACAATTTTCAGATATACATATCCTCTCGTAAACTTTCATAATCAGGATTTCGTTCGAGCACAGTTTCAAATTTACGTATCGCTGGTAACACTTTACTCCAATATAGGTAACAGCGAACAGTGTCCAAAATAAGGAAGGATTCCGCAATGGACAAAGTCGTACATTGCATTTGTTCTATCGAAGAGACTATTACTTTGTAGTTATCTCTAATTAAATTTAACTCCTGTCGTAATTTGCTCTTTTGAAAACATTGTTTTGCAGTTCTTATAGCAGCCGATTCGTTAGAAAGTGTGGAAACGACGTCGCGTACTTGCTCATAGTATTGAGCATAATATACAGCAGCATTTATCCATGTTCCCCATCGATTATCGGCTCGGGAGGTAGCCGAATGGACGAATATTTTACGGCGAACACGCTCTGGAGATTTGAGGAATATATTTTTGACATTCAATATCAACACATCCACACCTTTGAAATTATCTCGCACCTCTTCTGCAACTCTATGCAGACCATGAGCTAAACATGTAATGTGTTTCATACGCGGAAACGTTGATTTTTAAATACCACCAGCTTTAAGCATGTCTGCGGCACTAACTGCGCAAAGTAAAAGTACATTGTATACGTTATCCTTAAACGAATCTTGAAACCAACATTTTAGTTAACTTATTATTAAATTAGCAACTGCTTCCCCATACCTTTTCTAATACCTTCGATCCCAAAAGATAAAATTACTGCGTTTTTTTTTGCAAATATCGAATTACCACATTTGACACACATTTACCCATAAAATCTGGCGTTTCGTCCACAGATATCCACAAATAATCGGTTTTATTTACCTCTTATTCCCTGTATAATATTTTAAAATACAAGATTTTAATATATTTTCCGCAGTGTCGATTCATCCGGTAGGGACACTTTTGTGCAGTCACAACAATACATTTTAGTGGACAAAATTACGGAAGTTATCGTTGTTAACTGTTGTCCATGGCATGAAATAAGAAAAATAATTAAATCGAAATAAAATTGATGTTTCGAATTTGGTTGTCCAGAATGTATATTGTGGCGGTTGCTTTTCAGATGAATGTCAATATTGCATTTCTTTAGTTTCTGATGTCGATCGCACTTAGAGCAGTATATAGTTGAGGTCACTTCATTATAGACTAATTCAGGATGATTCACTATCCACTTTTTGATTCGATCTTGCACATTCTTCACTCATTCTTATAGATAAATTAACGAGAGCATGGAATTGCATATGTATGTAGGTATATGTATGTAAGTAGTATTGTATGTTTACAGGCATTCTATATTTGAATTTTCTATTATCTCGTACTATCAGCATAAAAAGAGGTTTGTTATACACCGTGTTTTTTTTTATTTACGATAACTTTAAGGGCACGTACTTCAAGTCAAATTAAGCTAATTTCCCGAAGACAGACATATGATAACTCGTACGGTTATAAAGATATTCAATTATTAAAATTAATCAGTTAATCACGTTAAACTAATGTAAAAGGCTCTTAATTGATACCTAACAATTTTCTTTTAATTACCTATTATGAGTAAAGAGTTTTCAATTGTTAGGTTTATAGGTACAACACGAAGGTTAAAGAAAATAGGTATCTTATGTTACGTATACGAGTATTCACATGACATTAAATTGAATGAAATTCAAGTTGGTTTTCCTAGTCCTCAGTAACTGCTGTATTTTGAAAGCTGTCTCTTTTCATCAAAGAGGGTTAAACCGCCTATAACGACGCCCTATCTTCTATCTTGCTTTACGTTAATTCGCGAAGTCTTACGAGGGCTAGTAAAACCTATTTACGAATAATCATAAACACACTAATGATTATGTCTATGATATTGAATACCTACGTGTCAATGTAAACTGACAATGTCAAGGAAATGTAAATCATATAAATAAAAAATGTCTCGTTTTAATTATCGTCCTGAGGAAGAAGCTGAAATGCACTTCATTTACGGCTTATGTGACGGCAATGCTTCTGAAGCGGCACGAGAATATAGGCGGCGTTATCCCGACCGACGGACGCCTAACCCTCATACGTTCATAAATGTAAGTATTTCTAATGTGTACTTTATTCCTTCATTTATTAGTAACTAGCTGTTGCTCGCGACTTCGTCCGCGTGGAGCTCGATTACTCGGTTCCCGAGGGAATATTACCTTCCTTTATTATTATTTTACCTTCCTCTTGAATCACTCTAAGTATCTATTAAAAAAAACCGCATTAAAATCTGTTGCGTAGTTTGCAAGATATAAGCATACATAGGGACAGACAGACAGACACCGGAAGCGACTTTAATTTATACTATGTTAAGATTATTTTATGTTAAACAAACCGTAATTATTATTGTTACAGTTACACCGACGATTTAGAGAACAGGGTTTAAAAAAGACTCCTCACGAAAGGGATATTAATTTGACAGTACAGGACGAAGACGGGATCATGAACGCAATAATTGAAGATCCGACCTTGTCAACAAGACGTGTGGGGCAAATTTACAATGTAAATCACGATAAGGTTTGGAGAGTTTGGAAGCGGTATGGTCTACATCCATATCATTATCGCAAAGTGCAAGGCCTTTTGCCGCACGATAACTTTTCACGAATTGCATTCTGCCAACGAATGAACGCACTTTTGACAGAAGATCCACAACTCATCGGGAAAATATTGTGGATGGACGAGGCACAATTTACAAGAGCAGGTATTATGAATACAAAAAACTTCCATCATTGGTCAGAGCACAACCCTAAACTAGCCAGAGAGTCTTCTTTTCAGCATGAGTTCTCGGTAAATATGTGGGCAGGAATTTTAAATAACCCGTCCCGT
The DNA here is from genome assembly GCA_949316455.1 of Acleris holmiana. Lineage (NCBI taxonomy): Eukaryota > Metazoa > Arthropoda > Insecta > Lepidoptera > Tortricidae > Acleris > Acleris holmiana. Next base: position 43,995,132 of record OX438762.1, on the reverse strand, counting down.
AAAAATTCCAAGCAGACTGAACGGTGAAAATTACTTGGAATTTTTACAATCTCTCCATTCTATGGATTACTTTGAAGAATTACCATTACAAACGCTACGTACACATTGGATACAGCACGATGGGGCACCTGCACATTTTGCTCTTCGCGTACGCGAATATTTAAATACAAATTTAGCCGGCCGGTGGATTGGACGCGGTAGTCCAACCCTTGCTTGGTGTCCTCGGTCTCCCGATCTAACGCCCCTGGACTTTTACGTCTGGGGAACTCTTAAAGAGCGTGTATATTCAAAACCAATTTCAACACGAGAAGATTTACTCATAAGGATTCGGGAAGTAGCTGATGACATGCGTGCTACTGAAGTTAATTTAAATCGTCAGATACGCACACGATTACACCTTTGTTTAGAGCATGAAGGTGGTCATTTTGAAAATCATTCACATTAGTTTAAATAAATTTAATTTGGTTGTTTAGGTTGAATAGCTTAGGCTTCTTGATGGTTCAAACATTCACATTAGGTACTTAGCTATCATAAAAGGTTCTTTGGTTAACTATTAATAATGTAGCTATCCAATGTGCGTGTACGTTTGTAATGAATAAATTCAAAAACTACTGTGCCAATTTTATAAATTCTTTCACCAATAGTTAGAAGGGACTTTCAGGATAAACATATTATTATAAAGAGGAGAGGTTTGTATTTTTGTATGTGTGTATGTTTGTAATGGATAAACTCAAAAACTACTGTGCCGATTTCAAACATTGTGTCACCAATAGTTAGAACGGACTTTCAGGATGAATAAAGGCTACACTGATCCCTCGGGAACAGTTTAAACGAGCTCCACACGGACGAAGATGTTCTGACCAAATTTCGTGCTCTTTTAGAAAAAAAATTGTTCGAGACACGTACATAATTGACTATTCAAAGCTCTTGTTTTTTCTGCCTCGGTCACCCACAGTATCGTTCTTTGCTTGGCTAATCCTGTGTTAAAAGTGCCCGTATGTTTATTTGTACACCTAGAATTAAATACTTGAAAAGTTGTTACTCAACAGAAGGTGATTTCGTTCTTAGTGATAACTTATGATCTGGAGACCATGCCGCTTGAAGGATTTCTAAACAGTTTTGTGAAATCCGTTGTAAATACGCACGATATTTGTTTATATAGGTACTCATTGTTTGATACCGTTGATATGTTTTTTTTACAGTTTTAAGTAATTCTAGGTTTTTCATTGTAATAAATCATAAGGTGCCTAATAAATAAAATGACTGTTGATGTTTGTGCGGCCATTTACTCTAAATTTTAAATAAAATTATTGTAAACAACGCAACGAATTTTTTTTTATTTTATAAACCATCAAGTAATTAGTTATGATGAATGAGAATATTAAAAATTAGAGCAATCTGCGAAATCCATTTAAGAAATAAAAAAAAAATCACTTTGTTTTGTTATTTTAGGGTGCTTGTTTGCACTCAACCGACGATAAAAATGTAACTATCCTAAAATGTAATTATGATACGCACGTTATTGTTAAATACTGGGTAATTAAAATATCAATTTATAAAAAATCTCTAATAAATAAAAGAGACCCACCTGGGAATCGAACCGGTGACCACTTACACAGTAAGCAAGATACTTCCCGCCAAGTCAAGCGATCGTGCACCTGTCAAGTGTTATCTTTACTTGTATGTGTGTATGTCACGCTGACTTGACGTATTTGACACTAACTATGAGTTAACTCTAAAGACCCTTTTAGAATGATTGAAGACACAACATTTAATTACTTTGTTCTAAACATTTTTTTTTATTTTTTTTTACAATATTTCAATATCTAATGTACCACGTAGTTTCTATACGTGTACCTAACAATATGCCGAAGTTATCGTAAATCAAAAAAAACACGGTGTATATTGAATAAGTAAATACCAAAATAATGTCAGTGTCAAATTGTGAATATTATTTACGTTGTGCATATATTTTTACGTCTGAATTTATTGTATTCTCACAATTATCAGAAATTATTAGAAAAATGGTTAAAAGAAAAATTCATACCGAACTTAAAACCGAATAGCGTACTTATCGTAGATAATGCGTCCTATCACAACAAACTTTTGAATCGTGCTCCAACGTCAAATTCTCATAAACAAGAAATGATGGATTGGTTGACAGAACACAACATTTCATATAACCCGTTGATGTACAAAACCAGTTTGTATGATTTAATTAAACAAAATAAAGAGTGTTGTCGTGAGTACCACATAGACGCAATTTTAAAAGAACATGGCCACTCCGTTTTACGATTGCCACCGTTTCACCTGACATTCAATCCGATCGAAAATATTTGGTCCTTGGTAAAAGGATATGTAGCGAAAAGAAACGTATCTTTAAACATGCAAAGCATTATGAGTTTAGCAACTGAACGAATGAATACTATTACTGCTGAGGAATGGGAAAATATTTGTCGCCATGTCGAAAGTGAAGAAAATAAATATCGATGTCAGGAAGGGGAAATGGATCCAATTTCAAACAATCTTATTATCAATACTTGTGACAGCTCAGATGAAGAACATGATAGCGACTAAAAGCAAAAAACAGAGGACTACTACTTATTCGATTTCTTAAGGGTATGTAATTTTATTAAATTAAGAGAAAATTATTCTCCTTTTGTTGCAATCGGTACAACCATTACAAATGCAATTCCATGTTCTCGATAATTCATGTATACTTTAATTCAAAACTGTAATATTAAACTATCAAACACTTCGATTTCAAGGCGATTTCGGTAATAAATAATATCTATTTTATCACTGTCATACGTAATGAAATGACATCTAAAGTCTTATGGAGTAGCGAGTAGTGTTGATAAAGACTCGAGTCCTTGGAGTCTTCATTTGTAGGACTCGACTTAGTTTTTTAGACTCTAGTCATCGAATCGAAGCTCAAGTTCTTTTCAAATTAAGGGGACTTAAGTCTTCTGTAGTTTTATATAGAGACTCGAGTCCTCTACAGAGGCTCGAGTGTTTTGTTTACTCTTAAGGCCTTTAAAACAACTGAGTCATGATTAGAACTCATTTGGACTTATAATTGTATATAAACACTTGTGATTATGAGATTACGGAATATAGGTACTGAGTAAAGTAGTATTATAGTAATCAGTACCTACTTAGGTATATCTTTCTTTTGATTTTAATGCTGTCTGTTTGTATGGTGTGATTATGAGATTACGGAATATAGGTACTGAGTAAAGTAGTATTATAGTAATCAGTACCTACTTAGGTATATCTTTCTTTTGATTTTAATGCTGTCTGTTTGTATGGTTTTCATAATGAATTTAAATACGGGCCTTAGGCATTCACGGCTGAACTGATGACGAATTGAAGCCAAAATGAAATGTAACTTTTAAATTCACTCACACAACTAGATGACGCCAGCAAGTTTGTAAATTTAGAATTCTAGGATGATTAATGTTGCATGAGCTTCCTTGGTTCTCTTATGGCATTTGTAGTCATTGTACTATTCGTTTCTAAAAGAATACCCACCACCCTTAGATCGAGGGGTCTCCAAATGACTTATTTCAGTATTTTCTTAACAGCGTAGTTACAACACATAAATCCGGAAGTAACTATATGTTTCTGCCTATCTGTCTGTTCCTTTCACGCTGAAACCATTAAACCGATTGAAATGAAACTTGGTAAGTACAGAGATAGTTTGAGACCCGGGGATGAACACAGAGTAATTTTTATTCCAAGAATCAACCCTTTGAATAGATGAAATTTGGGATGAAAGTTTGGACGGGAAAATCTATTACACGCGGAGGAAGTCGTGGGCGGATAGCTAGTGTTATAAATATTATAATAACTTATGACTACAAATGCCATAATAATAGAATTAAGTAGTAACAGCTTTTTTAGAATTTTGTATACATAGTAGAATTTTTATTTTGGAAAATTACACAATTCCTGAAGTAACCACCATAAACAAAATATACGCGGACAGAGACGCGAGTAAAAGTATTTATTAATATTTTAATGGCGTTATTATTGATAGCCAGTTATTTACTGTCACTCAGCC